>CP136058.1:378027327-378353347 GCA_032464435.1 Aegilops umbellulata | reverse complement strand
CTCATGTACCTACTACTACTAGTAGTAGTAGTAGTAGTACAACTGTGATACACTTGATGGTCAAAATATTATTCATCCGGTCCTCACAGTGAAGTGACAACACCCTGCGCCTGACACTAGTCTAGGCGGCGTGTTCGAGTTACCAAAGTCAGCCTCACCCTGTGCACAGTGCAGTCTGTCACCGCCGTTGTACAACATATTGGCGCCTCGCCTCGTCTCCCTCTCCGCTCCCATAGCACCACTCCATCTCCATCTCCTTCTCCGTCTCCATCTCACTATGCCCCCGTGTACCGTCGCCTCACTCGCCTCCCCAGTACCACTATTCCCTCGCTAGCCGCTCCAGCACCGACATCCTTCTCCCCCGTAAATCAAGCCCCCTTCCAAACTCCACCATGGCCGAACGCGAACCGCGCAACATCCATATGAGCCGCGATTGGAGCAATCTCCCCAGTGACATCCTCGACCTCTGTTGTTCGTGTATGGATATGTTGAGCGCCCTGCGGCTGGCTGCATGCTCGAGGGACATGCACACGACCATCATCGAAGCGAGGCCTAAGCTTTTCAAGACACCCTGCTTGCTGCTATCTGGTCTTGCGAGATTCGCTCACCTTGATACGGAGGCGTGCATGATGCCCCTCGACTTCAATCCGATCTCCATTAGCCGAAACTTCTTTGCAGGTATGTAGTGGGTCGCCGTACATCATTTCCCTCGACATCGATCCGATCACCATCGCCCGAAACTTCTTGGCAGGTATGTACTGGGTCGGCATGAACTCCCACTGGATGGCTGCCTTCAGAGAAGACGGTAAAAAGTTGGTGCTCGTGAACTTCCAGACCTCCCATGAGATTATCCTTCCTCCGTTGGATTATATAGAGTATTACCATCGCGGTCCAAGTCATCTAGATTACTACGTCAGTTGGACGGACCTTGTTTTGAAAAATATTGTAATCTGCCAAGTGCCCACACGACATGCGAATTACGCAGACTTCAAGCTAATTGCCGTGTTCGACCGCGGACTCGCCTACCTTTACGCCGATGCCTTCTTTAGCTGGAGACAACTTGGCTCGCAGTGGATCATCGTCAAAGCTGATACACACTTCTGTGATGCTATTGAACACAATGGCATCATCTACACGATCGACAAAGCAGATGGCACCACGTATTGCTGGGACGGCGCGTGTAAGTTGTTTCCTCTCATGTTAGTTTCCTCATTTTCATGATGTAGAAACATGCACCACACTGTTGGTTTCATCTAACCATACATTAGGGAAGTAATTGTGCATATGGAGAACTCTATATTTGGAAGTAGTTAAATCCTGCAATGCTTACCATGTGTACATACCTATATTCGCCCTTCAGCAATCAATGGCTAGAATAATATCCTCACAAAATTTTTACCCACAGAACACGAGTATATAACAATGCATGGTCTGTTAGTTACCTTGAAGAATTTGTTTGTGAGGACAGAACATGATTACATAACATGCATGACATGGTAGTTTCCTGTGAAGAATCGATTGCGAGATAACATGAGTATAACCATGCATGGCACTTCTATATTTTCGAACCCAGTATACATTTCCCTGTATTTTCCTCCCAGTTCCAACAGGGACATATCAATGTTGTTTCTTGCATTATCCTACTCATACTCTGAACAATGTTGATCTTACATTAACAATGCCTGTCCTTTTTGATATGATGCAGTGTCCTACAATTACTGCCCTTGTAATCACACCACCTTTGCCAAAAACAGGGAAGCACAACTGGTTCCTCGCTCGATCAGACGACGGCAAAAGACTGATGATCATTCGGACACATGAGCCGGAAAAGTTATATTGCAAAAACCCCACTGTATACAAGCACCGTGTAATACGTGAGTATCCGAACAGTGGCTGTTACGTCTATCAGCAGGATACCAGCTTGTTAGGGCCTTTAGGATTTTTTAGTTGGAGGCGGGTAACAGCCTTGGTTCACACTCTATGTTCTCAGACTCAATTATCCGATTACCAGGAGATCACCGTTGGCAAGGACCTTGATGGCAGAGAGGCTCTGTTTGCTATGGAAAAATGTGTCTACACGGCGAGCCCTAGGAGTTCGGGAGCAAACTCGCCTGATTGTCAATGATATAGCCTGCCGCCAAAAGAAGGTGAGAATGACAAAGGCATCCGGATTAACTTTGATCCTTGGATGTCTCAATTACGACAGGCAGTGATGTGGTTCGAGCCTTCAGGTTGATAGGTAATTGGGTTGTTGCATCGAAAGGGTGGAGTACTGGTGTCTCCGGATCACTGGTCGCTGAAGCGGGGCTGCAAATTATGATGGTGTTGGATCATCTCTTCGAATGACTTTGTTGTCTTTGCTGCTGGTTCTGGATGGGTAGTTCTTTCTTTTGGTATGCATATTCCTTGTCATTTGGTCATCCTCGTCGATGTCACTCTTACTATGTAATAGTTGCTTCTGTTTAGAATGTCATTCTCGTCTGGATCACGAGAGTCTGAGCGCTGCAGATAAGTGCGTTTTGGTGTGTAGCAAGACTTCTTATGAACTATCATGTCTTGCTGTTTATGTCAGTAGTAGTCACTAGATAGTGTTTGAATGTTGTATATATCGTTGTTTCGAACTGTTTATTGTCTCGAACTACTGGTGGGCTAAATGAGGGCATCACCATTCTCCAGTGTTCAGAGTATATCTCCTTTTTTCAAGTTATATAATTTGAGCTCAGTGTCCTTTCGATGATGTACACTTGTTTGGGCCAGTGAGGTGTCGTTGAATATGGGCCGAGTAGTAACGCAATGCCAAACAGGTCAATTATGACTCTCAGGCCGGCTCTCAAAAGATCCTGAAAAAAAGGTCGGGCTCTCCAAAAAAGAAAGAATAAGGACTCTTAGGCCGACATGTGGGCGCCACCGGTGTTTTCGTGCGCTTGCGCGCCGAGAGCATATTGGCGCGTGCTCAAAATTCATGCTACCTTTCATCCCCAGTCTCCCGCCCCTCCACCACCTCTGGAATCTCGATTCCTACTCCAGTTCCCCCAAATCCCCCTCCTGTACTCCCTGTACTCAAGCGCACTATCATGTCGCCGGTCAACGCTTACCAGATCCTGAGGTCCGTCCTGCCTTCGGTCGCTGCGTGCTGTCACTCAACAGTGGCATGGCGGCGCTTGACGACCAGTTTGCCGGCAAAGTGCTGATGGTAACCGTCAACGGCGACCGGCCTCCCGTCTCGCCGGATGACCTTGTCAAGCTCTTGGCATTGCACACGGCATCCAAATAAGTGACTTGCTCGTCGAAGTCTGTCCGCCACCGGCTAATTTCTTCGTCAGGTTCCGGACAACTTTCGACTGCAGTCGTGTGTTCGAATCTTCCCGGCGTTTGTTCTGCGATGGCGCGCTAGTGAGCTTTGATCGGTGGCACCCAGGATGGGGCTCGGTGCCCTCTGAGCTTGAGTTTTTAACAAAGCTTACCTTCCACGGCATGCCTCGTCGTGCTTGGAACAGCGAGTCCATGAACGAGCTTATCAAGGACCTTGGAGGTGAGCTCATAAGTTTGTTTGTTCCTCCAGACAGCTGCGCTCTGACGGTTATGGCATGGATGAAGAAGCCGTCCACCATACCGAAGGTGATTGGTGTTGAGATACCGGTGAAGAACCGGGGTTGTACTATTTGTCGCCACCAAGGCCGCCGTGGACCACGTTAGGGATGTACCTGTATCGAGTGTTCGTGCATGTCGAAGAAGTGGTCAATCCATCAATCGAAGTCCTGCCGCCGCGCTGGTGCCAGGGTCCGTCGACGATGTCCATTACAGGAGTCAACGTCAGACTTTCCCCATGTTGCTCAGAACGATGGATGGCACAGGGCCTACTCCATCGCACGGCGGAGGCCACTGCTTCTTTGGGAGAAGAGGCAGAGCTGGCTGCCTGGATGTGCTCTAATTTGAGGTAACAACTGAATCTTGTCAGATACTAGTTAAATCCGAGCTATGGGTGTGAAGCACTGATATGGCAGTACATTTGATTGTGACCTGTTCTAATTTTGTACCTGAACTTTTTTTAGAAAGGGTTGTACGTCAACTTAATGTGCTAGGAGAACTTATTGTGTTGTCTGTCTGTTTTCTTTGCACAACATTCAAGATATTTCCCCGTCAATGATAAAGACGATGAACCATTATGTACGACTTCGTTAGTTTCAACATAGCCCTTCCCGTAGCGATCCACTGCTTCCATCCTGATTGTGCCGCCTACGTGAAATTTTTGTATGCAAGTTCAGTGTGCTATGATGTTCTATATGATTGTGTCAACTATATAAGTTTTTACTGAGCATCAGCAATGCATATGGCTGAAAGATGTATTTACGAGCATCGGCCGATGGGTCTCTCTCTCTCTCTCTCTCTCTCTCTCTCTCTCTCTCTCTCTTTCACACACACACACGCACGCACACGCACAAGAGGGGCCCATTGAATTATTTATTTGCTCGTGACAGCTTTTAATTAGGTTCCACTGTAATCTAACTTTTTTCTTAAGTTATTAATTAAGCTCAGTGACTTCAAAAAGTTGTACAGAAGCCTTATTTGGGTCTTTCCGGCGTCGCTGAATGTGGGCTGAGTAACCATGTAAGGTTGTATTGTACTACACACGCCTTTTTTAGCTATTTTGTAAATAATACATTTTTTTATTAATTTTCATAAATATTACGCTGGGTAATTTTTTTTCAAAAATAATACACCGTCGGCCCGCTGCAGGCCGACTGGGCCTAGTCGGCCCACAGCCGGCCGATTGGATTCCAGTAGGCCTACAGCTGGCCGACTGGCCCCTGTCGGCCCACTGTGAGCTGATTGGGTCCTGTCGGCCCACTATGGGCCGACTATAGCTAATTGGCTCGTTGTGGGCTAATTGTTTTTGCAAAAGTGTTAATCATGTATTTAAAAAATATGTGTATTGTGACCTCCTCCGCTCACTATGGGCCCAGTGTTGACTAAAAAATATGTTTTAAAAAGTGTTAATCATGTATTTAAAAAATATGTGTATTGTGACCTCCTCCGCTCGCTGTGGGCCCACTGTTGACTAAAAAATATGTTTTAAAAAGTGTTAATCATGTATTTAAAAATGGTTAAATGTGTGTATAATAAATGTTCCTTATCTATACAATTTTTTTAAAATGTGTGTATAAAAAATAGCTTTTTTTCAACATCACCAATGCAACTGGGCCGACAGTTGTACACAATATCCGGGTCAACTTGTTATTCTCCGCCTCGCTGGGCTGCAAACTTTTCTAGGAGGTATGCGTTAGGCTTAACAAGAAAATGGACTTCAAGAAATAATAAATGGGATGTAATTATAATAACTGGACAATTACTATGCACCAAACACGTAATTAGTTTGAAAAATATACTATTTTTGGAATTTGAAATTTTTAATTTCATTACTTGTTGCGCGTGCAATATTTCGTTGGATTTTAACGTAATACAACTTTATTTTGAAATTATATTTAACCTGACTAGAAATTTCGGATAAAAATATTTCGGATCACATCAAAATGTGGGAATTTTTTTTGAATTCTGTTTTAAGGGGTTGTTTGAAATTATTAATCGTTGTCCTAGCTAGAAGTTCGGCTGTACTTTTAACAAACTGTAAATGGGCTGTCGTAAATTTCATTTGAATTAAAAAATGGGCTGTACATTCTTACAAATCGAAAATGGGCTATATTTATCTGCCAAATCCGAGCTATAGGCCTACTAAGTTGACGCGTACCAAGGGCTTTGTCAACTTAGTCAATATAAACGATTCTAACTGCAGTGATCGTACGATGTCCATCCAACGGCCGTAGTGCTTCTTCAACCTCTGGTCTTCTTGCTCTAGCCGCCCGAAGCAGCGCCGGTCGTGTCACGTGCTCCTGCCTCCCGTGGCCGGCTGTGATGCCGCGGAGGCCTCACCGCCCCGTACTCCCACCGCTGGCCAGGCCATCCCTCTACTCACCCACACCCCCTGTTATTCTGCGGCGACGACAGCCTCACACCGCAGCCGAACCAGTGAACCCTTGTACTCCTCTCCGCGCGGGCTTCCACTGCTGCGTCTTCCCCGGCTCCGCGTCGTCCCCTTCCTAGGCCTCACCGTCGTCCATTGCCCTTGTGCTCTCGGCGCGGCGTGGTCAACATGGTCAAGGAACGACTTCCATCGGACGTGGACTATACGTGAAGAGGCTGACAGCTGGGTCCACGGCCGCAGCAAGGAAGTGCCTCCTGTCGTGGTTCTAACTCTGACAGTGATGTAGGGGGGTATGAATGGAGAGGCTAGATCTTAGCTATGGAAGAGTTGTAAGCACACGAGGTTTACGAGTTCAGGCCCTTCGCGGAGGAAGTAACAGCCCTACGTCTCGGTGCCCGGAGGCGGTCGATTGGATTATAGGTGTGTGAATAACAGGGGTGCGAACCCTTGACACTGAGGAGGGGGTGGCTTATATAGAGTTCGCCAGGCCCCTCCAGCCCTCAGTAATGCAGGGTTTAAAGTACATTAAGATTGGGAGTTACTGGTAACGTCCCTAATAAAGTGCTATGATGACCATAAAAGCTACTTAATGACCGACCGTTTGCGTGCGGAGTGACTTTAGATCTCCTGGCAGTCGAGTGGTTGGCTTCATGGTCGAGTGATAGCTCCTTAGTCGAGTGTCTTGAATCCGTCGAGTGGGATACCTCCAAGTCGATTGAAAGGTGACTTCTTCTAGGGATGTCCTTGGGTAGGGCACTGAAGATAGAGCCATGCCCCTACCCTAGGTACATAGCTTCGTCATTGGCCCCTGAATGGATCGAGGTTTGAGTGGGGGAGGAGTTGTGTTGGGGATATTACTACTGGGCGTAAACCGGCCTACCAGGGCCGGGTTAACTTCATCAGTAGTCCCAGAGTGTTAAAGCCCAAGAAGATAGATGAGGGCCCAAGGCCGTAGTAGGTTCAACACTTGTAGCTGTAAACCGGCTTTGTATGTAAACTTGTATTATAAGTTAGGAATAAGGAGAGACCAACCCGGGTACGAATATGAACCGGAGATTGGGACTCTGTGAACCGACGGGCGTCACCCGTGTATATAAGGGGACGACCCGACAACGGTTCAAGGTCAGACAATCACAACTCGAGACTTAGGCGAAGCTTGTTTGCTCCCTAGTCATCGAAACTCCATCAATTCCATCACAACTAGACGTAGGCTTTTACCTTCATCGAAGGGGCCGAACTAGTATAAACCCTCTGTGTCCCTGTGTCCGCTTTAACCCCTTCGAGTTAACCCGTTGCGATGGCTCCACGACTAAGTCCTTTTGCTAGGACATCTGCCGTGACAAAACCATGACAGTTGGCGCCCACCGTGGGGCTATCGCACGATGGTTTCAAGTTCTTGGAGGGCCGCTTCGAAGGACTCGAGGGATACGCTGTGGGCCGGATGAACAGGAGTCGTCGCGGCAAGATCTACATCGACGATGCAGGCTGGGGCCCTGAGGCCGGCTCGATTGAGTACGCGTACCGGGTCCCCTTTGGTGGCATACACGTTTTCATCGGCAAGATTGGTGAACCGGGCCCTGAGCTGGACACCTGCACCGATCTCGTCGAGACATCTCAGCGTGCGCGACTTGCCCGGGTTAGGCCGGCCGTGAAACGTGCCTTCGTGGGAGTCATCCATGGAGGAAGCTATGAGGATGGATCAGGATCTGGTGGCGAAACCGTCGTTTACTCTGGCGACGAGTCATCAACCGGAGAAACTGAGTCTTTGTATCAGCTACAAGATGGCCGGATTGGGGGCTGTTCCGATGGCAACAGTATTCCGGACCCCTCTGATCTGCCCAACCGGGTTGGAATATTCATGGCCGGTACGCAAGCAGCGCTTCATTCATCAACTGCCGCAACGATGGTTCCCGGTTCAGCAGCGGCAACGGTTGTCGGGGCAGGAGGCTCTGTGCGCCCGCCGGCTCAAGTCTTATCAGATCTGTTCGATGCGTTGGTTGCGCTCATGGCAGAGGCTAACTCGGCGGATCAAGACGCTCACAACGCGGAAATTGCAAAGGTGAGGGAGCAGATCACTCAGGACAAAGCAGATTTGGCAGCTGAGGAGGTCAGGATGACTGCGGAGCGAGCCGCATTGGACGCGCAAGCTTACAAGCTCATGCTGGACCAGAACGCATCACAGGAAGTCATGAGGAGGAAGTACCGATCTCGTTTGCCTTCAGTTTTTGAAGCAAGGGACCTTTTCAACACCCCTGGAGCGGGAACCAGTAATCCGCCGGTGGTAAACCGAGCGGAGGCACCTGCGACAGGCACGCCGGTCCAGCCCCGTTTAACAGATCTACCTCGTCATAATACTGGTGTACCGCAGGTTGTGCCCACACCTCCGGGTCACTACTCCAATCCGCTGGATAACCTCGTTGCGGCTGTGGCACGGTTGGAGGCTATTCCAGTTGAAGGTGATTCATTACAGGCGATAGAGACGCGTCGGGTCAAGGAGCTCCTTAGGACGGCTTTGGTCCAACAGGAAGCGTATTCATACAGCCGCGACCGGATTCATTCTACCCCTCGTCCAAGCCGGAGTTATAGCAGGCATATGGAGGAACCAGCTGTGTCAAGTAATGCACGGCGTGGAGCGCCTCGTGGCAACAACCAGGCCGGGGGTGTCGACAATGCCCAGGAGGTGGTGGACCGGGCGCGAGCGCGCAGGGAGGCCGAGTTAGCGGCACATCATCAAGCTCGTTAGCTTACGCTGATTCGTCCGACCACTTCGGTTGAGCCTGGGCTTAATTCTAGCACATTGGGGGTACCTTGCCTTGTCCCCGCTTTACGCAATGTGCGCCTGCCTAAGGATTTCAATGGCCCGCGCAAGGTACCGAACTATACGGCGGATCAACCTCCAAAGACATGGGTGGAGAGGTATGAGATGGCCATGGAGATGCTTGATGTAGATGATGCAGCGTGTGCAAAGTATTTCACCATGATGCTTGAAGGGACGGCCCGTACCTGGTTGAAGAGCTTGCCGCCCATTTCTATCAGTTCATGGGCCCAGTTACGGGCCCGGTATATCAATAACTTCAAAGACACGTGTAAGTAGCCTATGTCGATAGTGGATTTAGCTGCCTGTGTCCAGGAAGAAGGAGAATCAACCACTCATTGGGTACGCCGGGTCTCACAAGTTCTGCATTCATCAGACCGCATCAACGCTGACACCGCAGTCATAACTTTGGAAGGCAATTGCCGGTTTGGACCCCTAAGGTTGAAGTTAGGACGGATGAAGCGCCATTGCACTGACATGGGGACTCTCATGGCCGCTTTGGTAAAGTATGCTGATTCTGATAGTACCAAGGATCCCGAGTCTGATGATGAAAAGACAGGGAAGGGAAAGAAGAACGTCAACTCCAAGGGTCAGCAACATCACTCAGCAGGTAATGGCGGCGGAGGCAAGCGTAAAGCAGATGGCAACATGGACTTTGTGGCTAATACTAATGCGCAGGACAAGGGCCAGCGACGCAAAGGTAAATCGCAGAACCGCAGTGGAGCACCTAGTCCTAATCCGGACCGACTGAATTATCTATTGAACCAGCCCTGTCCAAAGCATGGAACGAAGGAGGTAACAGCAAACCACCTTTGGAAGGATTGCTACATTATGCAGGAGTTCAAGAGTTCTAATGCTTTCCGATATGATCCCGGCTCCGGCGGTGGATCCCGGCCGGGTTCCGGTGGAGGAAACTCCGGTTCAGGATTTAATGGTAATCCGGGCAGACATAACAATCAGAACAATCAGAATAACCAGGGGGTTACAATCAGCAACAGCAGCAGTCGGGTTATCAGAGCAACCCGAAGCAATTGAATAGTGGGCAATATCACGTATTCACCACTAGTTTGGACAAGCGAGACCGGAAGGTCCAGAAGCGGGCGGTTAATTCTATTGAACCGGCCGTGCCCCGATATCTACGTTGGTCAGAGCAGCCAATCATATGGAGCAGAGAGGATCACCCTCCCCGGGTCGACAATCCGGGTCAGCTGGCTTTGGTGGTGGCGCCTTAGGTGGGAGGTTATAAGTTCACCAAGGTACTCATGGATGGGGGTAGCAGTATTAACATCCTATACTATGAGACCTTCTGTCGCATGGGGCTAACAGATAAAGATCTCCGACCGTTGAATACGGTTTTCCATGGTGTGGTACCTGGCAAGTCAGCATACCCCGTTGGTAAGATAGCACAGGAAGTGGCTTTTGGAGATGATCATGATTCCAGATCAGAGACGCTGACGATTGAGGTAGTAAAAATCCAGAGCCCGTATCACGCCCTGTTCGGTCGACCGGCCTATGCCAAGTTCATGGCACGGCCCTGTTATGTGTACTTACAGCTCAAGATGCCGGGTCATAAAGGGACTATAACGGTTCACGGAAGCCATAAGGTCGCTTTGGAATGCGAAGAAGGAGATGCGGCTTACGCAGAATCGGTTTGTGCAACCGAGGAGCTGAAGTACTACAAGGACAATGTTGATCCGGCGGATATGACTCCTTTGAAGAAGCCTACCACGGAGCATGATCCGGCCCTGAAGTTCACATCGGCGGCTGAGACTAAGCTTGTTGACTTCGTACCTGGCGATTCATCCAAGCAGTTCAGCATCAGTGCCAATTTGGATCCGAAATAGGAAAGCGCGCTCATCGAGTTCATCCGTGAGAATCGGGACATCTTTGCATGGAAGCCTTCTGACATGCCAGGTGTACCGAGGCGACTCGCTGAGCACACTCTTAATGTGGATCCTAAATACAAACCGGTGAAATAGTTTCTCCGCCGGTTCAACGAGGAAAGACGCAAAGCTATTGGAGAAGAAGTGGCCAGGCTCCTAGCAACTGGCTTCATTGACCCTGAGTGGCTTGCTAATCCGGTGCTGGTCCTTAAGAAAAATGGCACCTGGCGCATGTGTGTGGATTACACTGATCTTAATAAAGCTTGTCCAGCAGATCCTTTTGCCCTCCCCCGTATTGATCAAATTATTGATGCTACGGCGGGTTGCGAGCGTTTAAGTTTTTTGGATGCATATTCCGGTTATCATCAGATCAAAATGGCAATTAAGGACCAGGAGAAGACAGCATTCATAACTCCATTTGGAGCCTTTTGCTATGTATCTATGCCTTTTGGGCTCAAGAGTGCCCAGGCAACCTATCAACGGTGTGTGCAGAATTGTCTTCACAAGCAGATTGGTCGCAATGTACATGCCTATGTGGATGATATTGTGGTTAAGTCAAGGAAGAAAGAGACTTTGGTTGATGATTTGAAGGAGACCTTTGATAACCTGAGGACGTATAAGATGATGCTCAATCCGGCCAAGTGTGTCTTCGGTGTACCGGCAGGCAAGTTGTTGGGTTTTCTGGTGTCCAATAGGGGAATTGAGGCTAATCCGGAGAAGATTACGGCCATCACCTCCTTGGCTAAACCGAAGTGTATCAATGATGTTCAAAAATTGGCTGGCCGGATTGCCGCGTTGAGTCGGTTTATCAGCCGTCTTGGTGAGAAAGCAATCCCCTTGTATCAGATGTTGAAAAAGACGGATCAATTCGTCTGGAGTTCTGCTGCTGATCAGGCGTTCGAGGACTTAAAGCGGCAATTGGCCAATCCGCCCGTGCTCGCCGCTCCCATCGATAAGGAGCCATTGTTGCTGTATGTTGCTGCTAATGCTCACGCTGTCAGCGTAGCTATTGTGGTGGAGCGGAAGGAGGCAGGCAAGGAGCATCTGGTTCAACGTCCGGTTTATTATATCAGCGAGGTGCTTATTGAATCCAAACAAAGGTATCCGCATTGGCAGAAGCTGGTATATGGAGTTTTTATGGCAAGCCGGAAGTTGAAGCAGTATTTCCAAGTGCATCCTATCATAGTGGTCAGTTCTGCCCCCTTGGGTGATATCATCCAGAACCGGGAAGCGACGGACCGAATTGCCAAGTGGGCTATAGAGCTTGGGCCGCACGGTTTAAAATACGTGCCTCGGACGGCGGTGAAGTCCCAAGCGCTTGTCGATTTCATCAATGATTGGACGGAGCTGCAGGCCCCTGAAGAGAAGCCGGATCACACATATTGGACCATCCATTTTGAAGGATCATGGCAATTGGAGGGCTCGGGGGCTGGAGTCGTATTAACTTCCCCACGAGGTGACAAGTTCTGTTATGTTCTCCGCTTAATGTTCCCTTGTACTAACAATGCAGCTGAGTATGAAGCCTTGCTCCATGGTCTCCGGATGGCTAAAGAGATGAATCTAAGCCGGGTTAAGTGCTTCGGTGACTCGGATCTAGTGGCTCAACAAGTGTCTGGCACTTGGGACTCTAAAGACCCACTCATGGCTGCATATCGTCGTGAGGTGGATATTGTTGCGGGTCACTTCAAGGGCTATCAGGTGGACCACGTGGACCGTCGGTAGAATGAGGCGGCAGACGCCCTGAGCCGATTGGGCTCCCAACATAAACCGGTCCCGCCTAATGTTTTTCTTGATGTGCTGCACAACCCGTCGGTCAAGCTCCCAGGTGAAGCGGATTTGGCTGTTCCTGACCCGGAGGCTCAATTGGTGGCAGCTCTTCATGTCACTCCGGATTGGACACTTCCTTACCTGGCATACATGAACCGGGGCGAATTACCAAAGGATGAGACTCTGGCTAGACAAATAGTACGGTGGTCCAAGTCCATGACAGTTGTCAATGGCGAGTTGCACCATTGCAGTGTATCAGGAGCGTTTCAACGTTGTGTATCTCCTGAGGAAGGCTGTGAAATTTTGCGTGAGATCCACGAAGGGGATTGTGGTCACCACGCCGGTTCAAAATCTTTGGTGGCCAAAGCGTTCCGCCACGGTTTTTATTGGTTAACTGCCCATGCTGATGCGGAGGATCTGGTCAGGCGATGTGATGGTTGCCAAAAGTTCTCAAGACATGCTCATGTACCGGCTCAAGAATTGAGGATGATTCTAATCACTTGGCCGTTTGCAACTTGGGGGCTAGATATGGTTGGGCCTTTCAAAAGGTCCAAGGATAAGAAGACCCACCTCCTGGTGGCGGTTGATAAATTTACAAAGTGGGTGGAGGCGGAGCCTGTTAGCAAGTGTGATGCAGCCACGGCGGTTCAGTTCATCAAAAAAGTGATTTTCCGGTTTGGCTTTCCACACAGTATCATCACAGATAATGGTACCAATTTGTCCAAAGGTGCCATGAAGGAGTTCTGCAAACGGGAGCACATCTGCCTTGACGTTTCATCAGTGGCGCACCCACAGTCCAATGGTCAAGCAGAAAGAGCTAATCAGGAGATCTTGAGAGGCATCAAACCGTGGCTTATGGTTCCTTTGCAAAGGACGCCGGGTTGTTGGGTACCATTTGTATTATGGAGCATTAATACCACACCCAACAGATCAACAGGATACACGCCGTTCTTCATGGTCTATGGAGCGGAGGCGGTTCTCCCTAGTGATATCCGTCACGATTCACCTCGTGTGGCGGCTTATGTTGAAGCGGACAACGAGACAGCTCGACAAGACGCTTTGGACCGGTGGATGAAGAGCGAGACATAGCAGCTGCCCGCTCCGCAATTTACCAACAGGATCTTCGTCGCTATCATAGTCGTCGAGTCAGGACCAGAACCTTTCAAGAAGGAGATTTGGTGCTTCGGCTCATTCAAGATCAAACCGATATGCATAAGTTATCCCCGCCTTGGGAGGGACCTTTCGTGGTCAGCAAGAATCTGCACAACGGGTCATACTATCTGATCGATGTTCGAGAGCGAAAAGACTCGCGCAAATCAGAAGAGGAGACCAATAGGCCATGGAACATAGCTCATCTTCGGCCTTACTATACTTGAGCCATTGGCTCTGCTTATGTATATATTATGACAATGTACATATTATAAATACAATAAACCGGGCCCTCAGCTAAAGCGGGGTATCTGTTCTTTTACATCATGCATGGTTACATGGAGTTGTTCTGTCTTAAATCGGCCTTCGGTTTACCCCTTGCAAAAATTATAAATATCACTAGGGGACTCGGTCATGTCTGAACCGATGCAACACCTTTTGATAGGCGAAAGCCACCAAATCACTTGGGGGCTCGGTCGTGTCCGAACCGATGCAACACCTTTTGATAGGCGAAAGCCACCAGATCACTTGGGGACATGGTCAAGTCTGAACCAGTCACGCCTCTTGATCGGCCTAAAGGCCATAGAATCACTTGGGGGCTTGGTCGAACCCGAACCATTGCCATGCCACTTGATCGGCGTAATGCCACGGTTTCATTTGGGGACCTGACTGACTTGAACCATAGCTACACCTATTGGGAGCTTGGTCGGGTTCGACCATGGTAACGCCATCTGATCGGCTCAGTAAAGCCTCTTTTTTGCAAACGGTTTTATCATTGCCTTTGCTTCCATATTTCTCTTGGTAAACTGCTATTTTATCTTGGTTGCGTTTTAAACCGACAACATTTTACACCGGTTCAAGCTGCCAATTTGGCAAAACACGGTCCATTGTTGAACCGGAGGTTATTGACCCGGTTTTGATTTCTTCTGTTAACATCCTTTTTTTGGAGTAACAACACGATTATTATGACCAAGCACGGTTTACATAGTAAACCGGCATTGTATATACAGGAGCTGTTTTCTCCCATGACGGTGCAGGTTTATCAAACCACCATGTCAAGATTGGATAAGCCTACTTCATGCCCGATGATGACAGGTATTTTGTATCACAAAATTTAATCATATATGTCAATCTCCTTGCATATATATGAAGTTCATAAACCGGCTAGCGGTACAACCGCCCTGGTAGTTTAAGATTTTATGATCGCAGGAGGTATAGATTGGCAGTGTCGATATTTCAACCAAACGTATCAGTTCAGATGCACGAAGGCATCTCAAAAGCAAAAGTATTGGCTATCCTATTACAAGGCAACATGGTGCCCAAATAAGATCATTGTTTTCTGGCAAAGTATAACAAGGCAGCCTATTAAACCGGTCTCCGGTTCAAGCTTGGTCACCGCCTTGGTCTGATGGTCGTGGGTCGTCCTGCGTTGCTTCAGTTTCTTCTGCCTTACCCAGCGGCTGGAAGTCAACAGTGGTCCAGTCGGTTCCCATTAAAGCTTGAAAAACAACTTCATCATGGATCAGTGAAGACGGTTCAATATCAGGAGCATAAGTATGCTTACGGATTGGCGGGATCAGATTTTGTGCTTCGGGAACCGGTGCAGCCACTCGTTTGTTCTGATTATTATATTGGGCTTGATAATGCGTCAAATCTGCCTCTTCTACCAATTGACAAGCCAGAGGGCGCACTGCTCGGTTTATTGCCCTTAGATCATCTTCATTGAAGTCTGACCCGTCTTCCTTCAAACTGGGATAGCCCTGAGCTGCTTCAACAAGATCGAAGTCTGGCACCCATGCCTTTGCTCGGATTAAAGCGTTGATGGCACCGGTTCGAGCAGCAGAATTTTTTAGTTCTTCAATCCGGGCAGGAAGCATTGACAATCTCTTAAGAGTATCTTGGATTAACGTGGGTGTCGGATTGTTATGTGATGCAGTCGAGATGATCCGCTGCGCTCCAGTATACAGCTGTTCAATTAATGTGTAGGCAGCCTTCAATTTCATTCGAACATCTGACCCCAAGTGGTTAATGCGGGTGCCTGCAACATGATAGAACAGTTCACAAACCGGACCTATCATAGGAAGACCGAAATTATCATAGGAGTCAAAGAACGCTTACCAAAGATGGCGGCAGTCATTGCATGCACTTGTCGCTTTACGCTGGTCAGTTCGTCTGTCACCGGTTTAAGGGCAGCTTCAACAGTTTCAATTTTCTTGATCAAAGCGTTTTTCTCAGTGGCCCAATCCGCCCGATCTTTTTTGAAGCCCTCCTTCAGTTGTTCCATGATGCTTAAACCGCTGGTCAACTCCTCTTTTGCTTTGGAGGTTTCAGCTTGTTGGGATTTTAAGTTCTCTTGAAGATCGGCGAGTTGATTTTCTTTGGTCTTCAGCTCAGCCTGCAGTCAGACAGTTATATGGTTTAAAAAATGGTATGGATATTGAAGTACCAACCACATAACGAGTTATGCACTTGGCACTTGGGGGCTAATGCCTATTTAATCTTCAACTATCAACTGATTGCAAAGTCCCAAGCTCAATACAAGTATTCAACTTGGCACTTGGGGGCTAATGGCTATTTGGTCAAAAATTATCAGTGAAATTCGAAGTTTTCAGGTTTATATTATTAAGTCCCGGTTCAACTACATTAAGTTGAACCGACCCTTGGAGGCTACATCGGTGCATTCTGAAGTATGCAGCTTTATATTTCACAAAGTTTTGGTTTGAAAGAAGATTACAAACCGACCCTTGGGGGCTAGGGGAGGCAGCAAGGATAAAAGATATACAAGCAGGAAGAGGCATATGAAAATTACCTCAAATTTCTCCTTCATCATGTTCACTAGGCCAGCTTCATGATCGCGACTGGTATATAGCTGGTTCAGATAACCAGAATGAAGATCTTGAGCACTCAGTGCAGCATAAGTCGCCAAATCGACATTCCACTTGCCCTTGCCCATTGCAGCAAATTCATCCTTGGCAGTATGTCTGGACAAAGCAACAGGATTGCTGGGTTCGGTATGACCAACACCAGTGATGACAACTTCATCATCCTGGGCGTCACCGGTTTGCACTGTGGCTGTCGGTTTGCTAGTAGCTTTGGATGGACTTGTGGATTTTTCATTCCGGACGGGACTTCCAGGCTGGTCAGCAGGACCGGAAGCATCAGCAGGCCTCTCTTCAGCAATAAAGACCTCATCTTGCGCTGGCGGGTCATTCGGCATGTATTCATGAATGGCCGCCTCAACATCTGGAGTGGCGCCCGGTTCAGGGGCAGTTTCTTCTTCGGCCGCTTTATCCAGGCGAGCCTTTTTGCTCGGCCTCGGTTTGGCCCTGAGAGGAACAGCAAAATCAAAAGCAGTATATGTTGAAAGCTACAATACCAAGAATGTTATGATAAGTGCAAGCTTACCCAAGCACGGTTTTAAGCGGTGGCAGCTGAGTACCCGTTGACTCGCCGGAGGATGAGTGGGAGGTAACCTGATAATCGGAGTCAGATGGGTTAAGCGGTTGACGAAAACAGCCCGCTTTAGAACAAGTACTGACAAGCAAATTAGGGACCTCTGAACGGCGTCTCCGAACCGGATTGTTCGGTAAATCGGCGGAGGTAACTACCTGGCCGCTATGCCGAGTCGTGCGGCGCACTTCATGCTGTTGGGTCTTCATAAGAAATTTGGGATCCAAATGAGCAAGTGGATGAGAAAATTTAACTTTCCGGATTGCCTGACGGATTTTTAGTGAAGGCAAAGAGTATGAATCAGAAGAGAGAATAATTACCTCTGCATCATCAGCATGGCTAGCTTCGGCATCATCCTGACAAGTATTATCATCAATAAGGTGTGTAAAAGAAAGCCAAGTAAATCGAGTTCTACCTTAAGGTCCGGATTATTCACATCATCATCAGCAGGCGGATCAGAGGATGCAGTGGTTTTCCTCTTATGAGCAGGTTTCTTAAGGACCTTTGTTTTTGGACGGGTCGGCCTCTCCGGTTTGTCTGCCTTCTCCTGCGAAAGCTTCTTGCTCCAAAACGGATCATCACCCTGTTTTAACAGATATTGGTATCAAGTATTAAGCGATGTAACATTATCAGAGTTAATGAAAGGGAAAATTCAGACTTACAGCTGGCGGTTTGTTGGTAGCACAGAAAGGAAGCAGGCTGGTTCGGGCACAGACGTATTCAGGTTCGTTCAAAATTTTCTTCACAGCTTCTGTGACTTCTTCGTCAGTAAGTTGGATATTCACGTGCCGCAGAGGGTCGTTAACACTGCCCGTATATTCACACATCAAACCGGAGCGTTGGCTGAGAGGCAGTACGCTCCAGGATATCTAGCAACGAGCGAGATCCACTCCTGTTAAACCGTTGGCCATAAAGGCTCTGAGCTTGGACAGTTGGGGAGCATATTTACTCCTCTCTTTGGCCGTCAACCTCTGTGGAAAGGGGTGTGTGTTGCTAAGCCATTCCGGACGATAGCCGGGCAAGGGATTTTCATTTGCAGGAGAGGTGTCTTTGCAATAGAACCACGATTGATTCCATTCTTGGGGATGGCTGTGCAGCTTTGCATGAGGATAAGTGACCTCTTTCCGCTTTTGAATCGCCATGCCACCCAATTCCATATTGGAACCATCAGTAAATTCTGTGCGACGGTTTAGATGGAACAAATCTCGGAATAACTCGACTGAAGGTTCCTCTTGAAAGAACACCTCGCAGAGCACTTGGAAATGACATATGTTGGTGACAGAATTAGGGCCAGTGTCTTGCGGACAAAGTTGGAAGTTGGCCAAGACGTCCCGATAAAATTTCGAACCGGGTGGATTAAAACCTCAGGCTAAGTGATCCGCAAAAACTACAACCTCTCCTTCTCGGGGTGTGGGGGGACATTCTTTGCCTGGGACCCTCCAGTGGATGGTATTCTTGCTGCTCAAAGCGCCAGTCAAGACTAAATTATTCAGCTGTGTCTCTGTAACACGAGAAGGAGCCCAGTTGCACTCATATACTTGCTTGGCCATGGTGGAGTCTACAAAATAAGCGATCCCGGTTTGAGATTGTGTTGGGTACAAAATGTACACTGATATGATCGGGGTCAAACCGAGGATAATTACATTCAAACCAAAGCTCCGTGAAGCGATGGACTATGACTAAGGGATCCTGGCGGTTCAATAAGGGGACTAATGGTATATACCGATTTATTAACTTTTCCTATGGTAAGTTAAACCGCCTGATCTAAATATTAAAAGCATTGGAGGTTCTGAAATGGCTAAGTATGCAGAAATAGGTTTCACAAAAGTTCCGTTACAGCAATGGATCTAAGGTAGCTTCAGAAAAACAGAAAAAAAATTCAAAGGCTTCAAAGCAGGGCAGAAGTGAATCAATGGGCAGATATACAGATGAGATCCACGGACTTTAACATGAGGCTATAGGTGGATGCGGAAAGCTAAGTGGTATTCAGTACAAGGTTTTACAGATCCATACAGAGGCTAACACACGAACAGGAGCAGTCGACGAACATCGCAAGAATAAGGAACCCTAGAACAGATCTAGGTTAAGAAGAACAGAGGACTTACCAGAGCTGAGGAGGGTGCGGAAGATCACCGCAGTTTTCTGGTGCGTTCAGGTCGATGCAGCGGCCAAGGTCGAGGCTGAAGGCGACGGCGGCGGCGGAGCTCTGAAGCTGACGACGCGAGGAAGACGAAGATGAGAAGGCAGGAAGGGGAAAAAGGAAATGACCCTTCGGTCCTATTTATAAGACAAAAGGACATGTGTCAGGCGCGACAAACCAGGGGCCACCGAACGGAGCTATCGCCTCGATTTTCGCAACCTTATTAAAATGATGAGGTATTAGGAATACTTTCTTTATGACAGATGACGTCACCCCGGTTTAACAGCAATTGGAGAAGATGACGTCAAGACGGTTCAACAATTACCAGAAGATGATAAAAATGAAGATTTCTGCTAAGGATTGACATGAACACGTTCAAATCAATCTGGGGCCTAATGTTGGGGATATTACTACTGGGCATAAACCGGCCTACCAGGGCCGGGTTAACTTCATCAGTAGTCCCAGAGCGTTAAAGCCCAAGAAGATAGATGAGGGCCCAAGGCCATAGTCGGTTCAACACTTGTAGTCGTAAACCGGCTTTGTATGTAAACTTGTATTATAAGTTAGGAATAAGGAGAGACCAACCCGGGTACGAATATGAACCGGAGATTGGGACTCTGTGAACCGACGGGCGTCACCCGTATATATAAGGGGACGACCCGACAACGGTTCAAGGTCAGACAATCACAACTCGAGACTTAGGCGAAGCTTGTTTGCTCCCTAGTCATCGAAACCCCATCAATTCCATCACAACTAGACGTAGGCTTTTACCTTCA
The DNA here is from genome assembly GCA_032464435.1 of Aegilops umbellulata. Taxonomy (NCBI): domain Eukaryota; kingdom Viridiplantae; phylum Streptophyta; class Magnoliopsida; order Poales; family Poaceae; genus Aegilops; species Aegilops umbellulata. Next base: position 378,333,387 of record CP136058.1, on the reverse strand, counting down.
TCGAAGGGGCCGAACTAGTATAAACCCTCTGTGTCCCTGTGTCCGCTTTAACCCCTTCGAGTTAACCCGTTGCGATGGCTCCACGACTAAGTCCTTTTGCTAGGACATCTGCCGTGACAAAACCACGACAAGTTGGGAATCCTTCCGACTGGTTCTCTGTGCTATATGAGCGCCCTGTTTCGGATCAATTGTCACGGATGACGTCTTCAACTTCTTTCAGTCGCCTTGATCCATTCTAGGACTGTTGTCGAGTGAATTTCTTTACTTGTGAAGTTCCGAGTGATGGTGTGAAAAGGATCTTCTGTCTGACGAGTTGTTCTGGAGCCTGCGCATTTTGCGGGATTTGAATTTCGGGAAGCGAGCGGGACGGGGGCAGCCGCCGTAATCGGATGGGATAAGACGGAAGCTCCTCGATTCCCGCGCCACCTTTTTCGCCACGTACAGCACGCGCGCCTGTTGCGGGATTTGACGGGATTGCCCGGGCCTACTAGTCAGTCACTCAGAAGCGACCTCTTATAAGCCGTTGTCTCGGAACCCCCGAACAGTGCGCCTTCATTTTTTCCCTCCCTTCACGAGTTCCTCCGCCACCTCCGCTCTCACCTCCGAGCAGTAGGTCTGTTCGAGCTTCGCCGGAGACGATGGGGAAGGAAAAGACGTCGGCTCTGGAGCGCGCGAAGAAGGCGGGGTGCAGGGGAAGGGGAAGAAGTCCGCTCGGGGCGGATCTTCCTCGAGGACTGCTCTGCCCAAGGATTGGATCCAGGGCGCTGGATGCCGTCAGCGATTCGGCAGGATGATCTTGATGATCTGGTCGAGGGGGGATTCATTCCCCACGAATCTGCGCGTCTCGTGGGGAAAGAAGTCAAAACCCAGCCACTTGACGGTGAGTGTGTCCTCCTCGCCACCCATATCGATCGCGGATTTTCTCTGCCTCCTCATCCTTTTTTCCGGAGCTTTTTGAACTTCTTCGGAGCGCAGCTCCGTCACTTCACTCCCAATTCCATCGTGTATCTTGCTGCTTTCGTTTCTTTGTGTGAAAATTTCTTGGGTTGCCGCCCTCATTGGGGACTCTTCAAGCACATCTTCACTTGTCGCTCCCAATCGGTAAAGAAGGCCAGGTCGAGTGACGAACGGACGCAGGTGATCCAGCTGTGCGGGGGCCTGGCGATCCAGATGAGGGGGAAAAGTTCTTTTCCGTCTATCACCTTTCCCGAGTCGGTCTGTGGTTGGCAGTCGACTTGGTTTTACTGTAAAGACCAGGCGACCCCAGGACATTCGACTGGGCTTCCCCCCTTTTCTCTGAACCGAGCGGAAAACATTCCTCTCTGAAAGCGGCGCCGGAGGAAAAGGCGCAAGTCAAGGTGCTGGTTGGTCGAGTGGTTCAGCTTGTTCGCGAGGGCGTGACTGGCATGGACTTGCTGGAGGTCTTCCTTCGGAGGCGCATCCAACCGCTTCAGGCTCGTGACCAACCGATGTGGCTGTACTCGGGTCTCGATGACACCACTCGGATTCACCTAGAGGAGGTCACTGACGAGATACTGGAAGGGTGGCTGTCGAGCATCACAAGGAACAAAGACAACCCCCGAGGAGCCAGGAGGATTCCTCCACTCGACCACGCGTACGAAGTGGACCAGGTCTGACCTTGTGTCTCTGACTGATATCTTGCTTTCTTTAATTGTTCTTCTTTGGATCAGTCGATTGACTTTTGTCTTCTTTGGTGTCTTCTAGGCCGTTTCAGAAATGTACTCGATGCCCAATGGTGCACAGGAGCAGACCGAGGAAGGAGAGGTGAGTGGAGGCGAAAGTGGAGACGAGAAGGAAGAGTGGGAATCTGACGGCGAGGGGGAGGGGGATGACGGCGACGACTCCAGCGAAGAAGAGGAGGAAGAAGTCGAACCTCCCCGCACGGAGATGCGGTCCAAGCTTATACACGACCCTACACGGGAACGTGGTAAGGCGACTGCCCCCATTGGGCAGTCGTCGAAGCGACCTCGAACCTCTTCTCCAGCGCCGATAGAAAAAGCTCCCAAGCACCCGCGCGCGACGCCATCCAAGCCACCCAAAGCCTTGCCTAAAATCAAGATGACTATCCCCACCATTTCTTGGTAAAAGTTGAACTTGTTTTCCTTTATTGAACGTGACGGGTTCTTGGTCGACTCACTGACAAGCTGACTGTCTTTCAAAACTTGCAGTGCTGCTACCTCTGAGATCTCCGCCAAGGATGATGATCAAGAGATGGAAGATGCTGTTACTTCCAACCCTGGTATGATTGTTGATGTTCTGTTTTTAATCGACTGACGATTTCTCATAACTCCGGTCGATTGGATTTCTCTTGTAGCTCCTCCTCATGTCATTGACCTCCCTGACGATGATGACGAAGTGCCGCTGAGGGCGAGAAGGAACAGGAGGGCGCCAGCTGGCAAGACTCCACAAACTACTCCGGCGTCTGAGGCCGTAGTTCATGAGGGTGGCGATACCACTCGGGCTTCTGTGACCTTTGCTGAGCCTCTGACGAGTGTCCGGCCTTCAACATCGACTGCAGATCCGCCTTCGCTTTTCGCCACACACCACGTCCCTGAGGACCAAGTGGGTGCTGCTAAAGAAGCTATACGCCAGGCAGGGATCATGATGGAGCAAGTGAAGGTGGTTCAGGAAGCCAGCCAGGCAGCTTATGACGCGAGTTCAGCTCTCCAGAGTAACGTCCAGGTCAGTCGATCGCCAATTGTTTTGTTGGGATATGATATCTGAAGAATCTCTTTTCTGAAGATCTTTAGACCTGTACACCCACTGGGTGTGTCGATTAATCATTTCGGTCGAGTGGGGGCACACTAAGTGCACCCACTGGGTGTAGTCCCCGAGACTACGGTGGACTGCTGGCAGTCGACTGTAGCCTTTATATTGTGTTGCTTTAGTTGAACTGCTTCACTCGGTCTGGTCTGGCCATGTCAAGTGGAACTGTACATGGTCGACTGCGGGAAGTCGATATATATATATATATATTTTTTGGTCGAACCAGTGGGGGCACGCTGAGTGCACCCACTGGGTATAGTCCCCGAGACTGCAGTCGAATGTTTTGATTCGGTTGTAGTCTTAGAAAGCCACTATTTCCTTTTGGTTACTCGGAAGCAACCTATCTTTGATGTTTGTCGACTGGTTTTTCGTAGAAATCCTGTGAACTTGTGGCTCGCTTCACCGAGTTGGAGAACCAACAGATCCAGCTCAACCTTGACCTGAAGCTTGCTCAGGAGAACTTGTAGAAGGCAAGAAACGAGGCGAAAGGTATGGCTGGTGAGCTTTTGACTGTCCTTTCTTTCTGGGCTTTATTGGCGTTGATCTCACTTGTCATTCCACAGACAAACTGGAAGAAACTCTGAAGAAGAAGGACCGTGACCTCGCCGAAGCACAGAAGGAAGCTTTGAAAAAGACCAAGCTTGCTGAAGAAAAACTGACTTCAGTCAGAACTCTTGAAAAGGAGAACTCCAGACTGAAAACTGCTCTTGATGTGGCTAACCAAGAAGTCAGCCACCTGAAAAATGACAAGATAGCTCTGGGTGACAAGGCCAGTGAACTGGTGGGGAAGAAGAACGATCTGGAGGCTTATCTCAGGGGACTCGCCGAGAAGCTGTTCATCATGCTTGAGGGTAACAAATTTTCACCTGACTGGCTTGTCGTCACTAAGCTCATGCAGGGTCGCTGTCTTAACTTTGACTTGTGTTTTCAGAATTCTGTCAGAACTTCGAGGAGGAGACCAGTCGAGTGGAGAGAGATTTGGATCCCATTAACTCCCCAGTGAAAGATGAAGTTGCTATGAACGTGCTCTGACTAGAGTCTCGTGTTGCAAGTGTGGTTGATTATCTGGCCCGACTGAAGGTTGCGGTGTCGCGGACCGACACGTTGCTCTGGCCCAGGACGACGCTTCCGAATGACCTCGAGTCTCTGATGACTTGACTGAATGACGTTCCTGGTCGAGTGACGGAATGGAAGAAATCCTCTGCAAGGTGTGGTGCCGATGTCGCTCTGTCTCTGGTCCGTGTGCACTGCAAGTAGGCGCGAGAGGAAAAGCTAGCTGCTATCCAAGTCGCCAATACCAGGAAGCACAACTTTCAAGATTTCATGGAGACTTTCATCACCGCGGCCACTCGTATTGCAGACAGGATCGACTTGGATGAGTTCGTCGCCCCTTCCAGTCCTCCGTCGGAGGAATAAGACTTTGATGCTTCACTTTAAATTTGCCTCAGAATGCCGAGTGGATTTTGTAACCGTTAAACTCAGTCGAGATGAAGGCTCGAGTACTTTGATCTGAGGTCTGGGACCTTTGGGATCTTATCCGAACTTGATTTATCGTTAAATATCTTCATGGATTAACTGTCGAGTGGAACTTGATCTTCACTCGAAATAACTTCGTATTTGAGGTGCAGCTCCGAAGGAGAAGATAGCAGTCGATTCGCACTTTGTCGTCCTTGTGGATTGGGATGTGTTCTGTACTTAGGCGAGCACTGGGATGCAGCTAAGCCCCCGAGTGGGAGTCTGGCTCACCACTCCGTAGGATTTTTTCAAACTTAGGCGAGTACTGGACTGCAACTAAGCCCCCCGAGTGGGAGGTTTGCTCACCACTCGGTAGGATTTTTTAAACACTTAGGCGAGCACTGGGCTGCAGCTAAGCCCCCGAGTGGGAGTCTGGCTCACCACTCGGTAGGATTTTTTAAACACTTAGGCGAGCACTGGGCTGTAGCTAAGCCCCCGAGTGGGAGTCTGGCTCACCACTCGGTAGGATTTTTTTAAACTTAGGCGAGTACTGGACTGCAGCTAAGCCCCCGAGTGGGAGGTTTGCTCACCACTCGGTAGGATTTTTTAAACACTTAGGCGAGCACTGGGCTGCAGCTAAGCCCCCGAGTGGGAGTCTGGCTCACCACTCGGTAGGATTTTTTAAACACTTAGGCGAGCACTGGGCTGCAGCTAAGCCCCCGAGTGGGAGTCTGGCTCACCACTCGTTAGGATTTTTTCAAACTTAGGCGAGTACTGGACTGCAGCTAAGCCCCCGAGTGGGAGGTTTGCTCACCACTCGGTAGGACTTTTTAAACACTTAGGCGAGCACTGGGCTGCAGCTAAGCCCCCGAGTGGGAGTCTGGCTCACCACTCGGTAGGATTTTTTCAAACTTAGGCGAGTACTGGACTGCAGCTAAGCCCCCGAGTGGGAGGTTTGCTCACCACTCGGTAGGACTTTTTAAACACTTAGGCGAGCACTGGGCTGCAGCTAAGCCCCCGAGTGGGAGTCTGGCTCACCACTCGGTAGGATTTTTTCAAACTTAGGCGAGTACTGGACTGCAGCTAAGCCCCCGAGTGGGAGGTTTGCTCACCACTCGGTAGGTTTTTTAAACACTTAGGCGAGCACTGGGCTGCAGCTAAGCCCCCGAGTGGGAGGTTTGCTCACCACTCAGTAGGATTTTTTAAACACTTAGGCGAGCACTCGGCTGCAGCTAAGCCCCCGAGTGGGAGGTTTGCTCACCACTCGGTAGGATTTTTTCAATCTTAGCCGAGCACTGGGCTGCAGCTAAGCCTCCGAGTGGGAGGTTTGCTCACCACTCGGTAGGATTTTAAACACTTAGGCAAAACGGGTTCGCAGCTAAGCCTCCGAGTGAGAGGCTGGCTCTCCACTCGGTAGGATTTTTTTTATACATATAGACTTAGGCGAAACGGATTCGCAGCTGAGCCACCCACTGGAGAATCTCACACGCAAATAGAAGCAACAACAATTACTGGAAAAATTGTAACACTCTTGTCTTTGATAAATAAACTACAGAAGTTTTTCTTATTACATCTCATCCGAGTGAGAATTCAAGTGTAAAAGGGGCGGAGCAGGTCCGCATTCCAAGCTCGTGGCTCATCAATCTGGCGATCGACATTGTAAAGGTGATATGCTCCATTGTGGAGGACTCTGGTGATGATGAAGGGGCCTTCCCAGGTAGGAGCGAGTTTGTGTGGTTTCTGTTGATCCACTCGGAGGACCGAATCTCCTTCTTGGAAGGCTCGACTCTTCACGTTTCTGGCATGGAATCGACGCAAGTCTTGCTGGTAGATGGTCGATCGGATCATCGCCATTTCTCTTTCTTCCTCTAGGAGATCAACTGCGTCTTGCCGGGCTTGTTCTGCTTCAACTTTGGAGTAGAGCTCGACTCGGGGTGCGTTGTGAAGCAGATCACTCGGCAAGACGGCTTCCGCTCCGTAGACTAGAAAGAACGGGGTTCTTCCAGTCGACCGATTCGGGGTGGTCCTCAATCCCCAAAGAACTGAAAGAAGCTCGTCGACCCATGCGCCTGCTGCATGCTTGAGGTCGCGCATCAGCCGAGGTTTCAGCCCTTTGAGAATCAGACCATTTGCCCTTTCTGCTTGTCCATTCGACTGGGGTGAGCGACCGACGCGTAGTCGACTCGCGTGCCTTGCGAGGCGCAAAAAGCTCTGAACTTGTCTGAATCAAAGTTTGACCCATTATCGGTGATGATGCTATGCGGGACTCCATATCTGAATGTTATCTCCCTGATAAAACTGATAGCAGTGCAAGCATCAAGATTCTTGATAGGATTAGCTTCAATCCATTTGGTAAACTTGTCGATTGCCACGAGCACATGTGTGAAACCACTCCTGCCTGTTCTCAGTGGACCAACCATATCCAATCCCCAAACAGCGAAGGGCCAGACGAGTGGAATGGTCTTCAGGGCCGATGCGGGTTTGTGGGACATGTTGGAGTAGAACTGGCACCCTTCGCACTTGTCGACTATCTCTTTTGCCATTTCGTTTGCTCTTGGCCAGTAAAATCCCGCTCGGTATGCTTTAGCCACGATGGTTCGAGAGGACGCATGGTGACAACAGGTCCCCGAGTGGATATCAACAAGGATTATGTCGGCGTTCTGGGAACGGGGGTCCCCAGACTTGCCTGCCTGCGGCCTGCGGCGTGGCTCAAAGGGGGCCCAGCACGGCCCAACTTCATCAACACAAGACCCAAGACCCTCGCGAGGGGCCAAGCCTCGCGGGGCGGGCAACACAGCGCTTCCTCAGGCACGGCCTCGTCAGGCTGGCTCGTGAGGAGGCGGAGAGATCAAGGCGGGGTACCTCGCGAGGTGCCCATGACGCGAGCCATGACGACCAAGGGCGCCAGGCGGGCGCCAGCCCGCGCAGTGTCCCCCTTTCCTCTTTGGTGCAAAGGGGGCAAGCGCAGGTGAGAGGATCAAGCAAAGGCATCCATTTCGGTGCAACGAGACCAAGACCAGTCCAACGGTGGGAAGGAGGACATCGTGGAGCCCAGAACGGCGTCACCACAGGGCCTTTGGCAGGCGAGGACCGACTTTAGTCAGGATAAGTGTACCAGATGTTCCCCTTCGAATTGGCCAATTGTTGGCGCCCTTCCCGCTCAATATTTGGGAAGAGGCCAAGGGCCTTTGCCTATAAATAGGACTAGCCACCCCCAGGGTAGAGGATCCAGCAATCGGGTGATCGAGAATTAGAGGTCGAGAATCAGAGCAAGCAGAGAGCAAGAGAGAGAGACAGAAGGGCGGCTGAACTCCTCCTAGCAATTCATCCCCCTAGCCAAGAACAGACCCTCTCGAGGCTGTTCTTCCCTCTATTGTTCATCATCACCAGCCAGAGAGGCAATCCATCACACCACACTGGAGTAGGGTATTACACCACATCGGTGGCCCGAACCAGTATAAACTCTGTGTCTTTTGTGTTGTTCTTTTGGTAGTTTAGATCCTTGCGAGACGGAGAGGTAGAGGGCATAATCTCCGCGCGCACCCCAGAGTTCGAACCTTAAGGGTCTGCCGGAACCCGAAATCTGACATTTGGCGCGCCATGTAGGGGTGCGCCGGAATTTGTCTTCCACCGCTCCGCTCTCCGCCGACCGTCGCGTTCATGACTGACGCTCATCGGGCCCGCGCCAAGCGCCGGGCCGCCATCGCTTCCCGCGTCGCCCAGACGACTCCCGCCGGTGGGCATCCTCGTCATTCCCCATCGCCCACCGTCAACCCCGACACCGGCCCGGCGGGGAACGAGCTACAAGCGCCACCCCAGCATTTGCCTGTGCGACGAGGTGACCGCACTGCTACATCAACACCTCCGGTCGTCGCGGCCCTCCTGGGCGGCTCGCAGGCGCCGCCCACAAGTCGCCACGTCAAGCCGTTTGTCCGCCGGGTCAGCGTCGTTTCCGCACGGCAGGGGGCTCCCTCGGAGCAGGTGGCGCACGAGGTCGGTCTGACCTTCAGCTCGGAGGACCACCCCGCCAACTTGGCCGGCTCGGGCGCCCTCCCCATGTTGTGCACCCCCACCATCTGCCAGGTAGCCGTCACCAGAACCCTCGTCGACGGCGGCGCGGGCCTCAGCGTGCTTTCGGTCGAGACCTTCAATCTCCTCCGCATACCCCTGGAACGGCTGCAACCCAGTTGGTCATTCTCGGGCGTTGGGGGCGGGTCATCCAGCTCCTTGGGACAGATCCGGCTCCCAGTAACCTTCGGCACCTACGACAACTTCCGCACGGAGATGGTCGACTTCGACATCGCTCCCATCAGCCTCCCTTACAACGCCATCCTTGGTTACCCGGCGCTGGCTCAGTTCATGGCCGCCACGCACCCGGCGTACAACCTCATGAAGATGCCCGGAAGTAGCGGTTTCCTCACCATGCAGGGGACACCGGGGACGCCCTGCGGGTACTCAAGCTCGCCTTCAAGACGGCGGCATCGGCACAGCCCGCCGACGCAGGGACCCCTGAGCCCAAGGGGGCTGCGCCGGCCAAGAAGAAGCAGTTTTTCACCCAGGACAAGGCAGAAACCAAGCAGATACCTGTCAACGAGGACGGGTCCTCCAGTGCCACTTTCACCATAGGCGCCAACCTCGAGCCTGAGCAGGAGGAGGCCCTGATCAGGTTCCTGTGCGCAAATAAGAAGGTATTCGCTTGGGATCCTGATCAGTTGGTAGGGATCCCCCGGAGCGTCATCGAGCATCACCTCAACATGTGCCCGAACGTGCGCCCCGTGAAGCAGAAAGCCAGGCGGCAGTCCGCAGAGAAACATGCCTTCATCGTCCAAGAAACCCGCAAGTTAGAGGCCGCTGGGGTCATTTGCGAGGTCTGATACCCGGATTGGTTGGCCAACCCTGTCGTTGTGCCCAAGAAGGGAGGAAAGGGGTGCATGTGTGTCGACTTCACCAACCTCAACAAGGCGTGCCCACAAGATCCGTTCCCGCTCCCCCGCATCGACCAGATCGTCGATTCCATCGCGGAGTGCAACCTGCTCTGCTTCCTGGACGCCTTCTCTGGGTATCACCAGATCAAGATGGCGGTAGAAGACGTCGAGAAGACCGCCTTCTTAACCCCATGTGGGGTGTACTGCTATACCTGCATGCCACTTGGGCTACCTAATGCAGGGGCGACCTTTCAGCGGCTAATGCACATCACCTTGGGCCCGCAGCTCGGGAAGAATGTCGAAGCTTACGTTGATGACATTGTGGTGAAATCTCGGGAGGCCAAGACCCTGATACAAGATCTAGAGGAGACCTTCGCGAGCCTCGACGCAGTGAACCTACGGCTCAACCCAGAGAAGTGTGTGTTCGGGGTCCCCTCAGGCCTCCTGGGCTTCCTCGTGTCCCATCGAGGCATCGAGGCCAACCTGGAGAAGGTCAAGGCGGTCGAGGACATGAGCCCGCCGAAAACCCTCAGAGAAATGCAGAAGCTCACCGGACGCGTGACCGCGCTAGGGCGCTTCATCTCCAAACTGGGGGAGCGAGCACTGCCTTTCTTCCAGCTAATGAAGAAGAAGGGGCCTTTTGAATGGACTGAAGAGGCAGATAAGGCGTTTCAAGATCTCAAGAGGTACCTAACCAGTCCCCCGGTCATGGTGGCTCCGCGCCCTCGAGAGCCCCTGCTGCTTTACCTCGCTGCCACACCCTACTCTGCCAGCGCAGCCCTAGTGGCGGTTAGGGAGGAGCGCCAAGTCAGAGCCACATCAGCAGCTCGGGACAAGACGCAGCAGAAACAGGGAAGGCCCACAGGAGACGTAACCGTGGCTGAGGAAGATCAGCCGCCGAAGAGTGCACCAGAAGCAAGAGAGGCCACTCGCCTGGACGGGCCGCCTCCCGAAGTCATGTCACCTCGCGAGGCGCCCTTGCCTCATAAGGGTGCCACGGACACTGATGCTCTCAGCTTGGTGGAGCATCCAGTCTACTTTGTCAGCACGGTGTTACGGGATGCGAGGGCACGGTACCCTATGCCTCAGAAGCTCCTCCTCGCGCTACTGGTGGCCTCGCGCAAGCTGCGTCACTACTTCCAGGGTCACCCCATCATGGTTGTCTCGTCATACCCCTTGGAGAGAGTGCTCAGGAGCCCCAACTCAGCCGGAAGGGTCGCCGAGTGGAACATAGAACTGCAGGCGTTTCAACTCGAGTTCAGCACGACCCGTGTCATCAAAGGAGCAGCGTTAGCGGATTTCGTGGTGGAATGGACGGAGGTTCCAGGCTTCAAGGACAACGAGGATCGATCCCTCTCCCCAAGGAGTGAGGCGCCAGAAGGCTGGGTCATGTACTTTGATGGGGCATTCTCCAGGCACGGCGCTGGGGCTGGTGCGATGCTGATATTGCCCACTCAGGACAAGCTCTACTACGCCGTACAGCTCTGTTTCCAGCAAGGCGAAAAGGTCTCCAACAACATAGCGGAATATGAGGGTCTGATAGCGGGGTTGAAGGCCGCAGCAGCTCTGGGGGTGAAGCGCCTCACCGTCAAGGGCGATTCGTAGCTCCTTGTCAACTTCTCCAACAAGGTGTATGAGCCAAGGGATGAGCACATGGAGGCCTATCTAGCGGAGGTCCGCAGGATGGAGAAGCAGTTCTGGGGGTTGGAATTGAGGCATGTGCCCCATGGCACCAATCAGGAAGCCGATGACATCGCCAGACGGGCGTCCAGGCGGTTGCCTCAGGAGCCTGGCATCTTTGAAGAACGGCTCTTCAAGCCCTCAGCCCAGCCGTCGTTGTCAAACACTACTCACCCTCGGGAGGAACTCCCCCAGCCACCTGCCTCAGGAGCCCCAGCCTGCGGCCCCGCCTCAAGGGCACGCCTGCTCCTGACTATGGAACCTCAGGAGGAATGCTGGATCACGGAACTCCGGAGCTATTTAACACAAGGGGCCCTGCCGGAACAGAAGGAAGAAGCGGAGCGTGTGGCGCGGCAAGCCACGACATACTGCATCAGGGACGGAGAGCTCTACCGGAAGCGGCCGAACGACGTATCCCTGCGCTGCATTTCCAGGGAGCAAGGGAAGGAACTGTTGGAGGACATACACGGCGGGGACTGTGGGCATCACTCTTCATCACGGACCCTCGTCAGCAAAGCATTCCGCAGCGGGTTCTATTGGCCCACCGCACTCAACGACGCTATCGAGCTGGTGAAGGCTTGTGAGGCCTGCCAATTTCACGCCAAACAGATCCTTCAGCCGGCGGGGGGCTTGCAGACTATACCCCTTTCATGGCCATTTGCAGTTTGGGGGCTTGACATTCTGGGCCCGTTCCCTCGAGCGCCAGGGGGCTACCGCTACCTCTACGTCGCCATTTACAAATTCACCAAGTGCGCAGAAGTGGAGGCTGTCCGCACCATCCCCGCGGGTTCCGCGGTCAGGTTCATCAGGGGCATCGTGAGCCGGTTCGGGGTGCCGAACCGCATCATCACAGACAACGGTTCGCAGTTCACCAGTAACCTCTTCAAAACATACTGTGCTAACCTTGGAACGCAGATATGCTACGCTTCGGTGGCGCACCCGCGAAGCAACGGCCAGGCCGAACGAGCCAATGCGAAGGTCCTGAGGGGCCTCAAGACAAGGACATTCAAGAAGGAGCTGGAGGCCTGCGGCAGAGGTTGGTACGATGAGCTCCAATCCGTGTTGTGGTCCATCCGCACGACCGCGACCAAGCCAACCGGGGAGACCCCGTTCTTCCTGGTCTATGGAGCCGAAGCAGTCCTCCCTCACGAGGTCAGACATCGCTCCGCGCGGGTCCTAGCGTTCGATGAGGCGCAACAGGACGCCATGCGGGGGATGGACCTCGTGCTGGGGGAGGAACGCCGCCGAGAAGCCGCGCTGCGAGCGGCGAGGTACCAGCAGGCGCTGCGACGATATCACTGCCGCAGCATCCGCCCCAGGACCCTCGAGGTAGGAGATCTCGTTCTCAGACGGGTCCTCTCTAGGGAAGGGCTACACAAGCTCTCTCCCATGTGGGAGGGCCCGTTCAAGGTTGTTCATGTTTCCAGGCCAGGCTCCGTGCGCTTGGAGACCCAGGAAGGGGAGCCGATCCAGAATGCGTGGAACATCCAACACCTCCGGAGGTTCTACCCCTAAAAGGCCCTGAGCCTGTGAAGAAGGCGAACGCCTGTGAAGATCAACCCTTTTTGGAAAAGGCCCTGAGCCTGTGAAGAAGGCGAACGCCTGTGAAGATCAACCCTTTTTGGAAAAGGCTCTGAGCCTGTGAAGAAGGCGAACGCCTGTGAAGATCAACCCTTTTTGGAAAAGGCCCTGAGCCTGTGAAGAAGGCAAACACCTGTGAATATCAACCCTTTTTGGAAAAGGCCCTGAGCCTGTGAAGAAGGCAAACGCCTGTGAGGATTAACCCATTTTGGGAAAGGCCCAGAGCCTGTGAAGAAGGCAAGTGCCTGTGAAGCTCATTACCCCAAGAAGAAAGGCCCGGAGCCTGTGAAGAAGGCCAACGCCTGTGAAGCTCGCCGCCCGTGACACTCTCACGTAATAATGAGTGGGGCTGTACACGCCCCGGAGTCTCAGGAGCGCCGGCCTCAGGCCCTGGGGCTCCCTCCCACGCCCAGTGGCAGGACTTAGCTCCGCGCTGGTGAGAAGATGTCGAAGACTAGATTAGGTGCCGCACGCGGCTTTTTCATTTGCTTTCCACAGTTGGTTCACCTTGTTCGCAGTTGAAGTTTTATTGAAATTATTGCCGCCATTGGTTTATATTTCGTTGATTTTCACCCCCCCCCCATTTTGATTCCTCTTGCAAAAAGTCTCCCGAGGGGGGCAGCCAAACGCCCTCGCGAGGGTTCCTGTTCTAATCGTTCTAAGGTTTCGCGACCCGGGTCCATTATGGGAGCACCCCTCCAATCCGTGCCCCTCGGGCATCGCGACACACGCACAGGGCCTGGGTCGGTCGCCCCCCATGGCTGGGGCCGGGAACTATTTACGTGCAGATACACAGCTGAAAAGCGCGAAAGCTAAATCAAGGTAGTTGTTAACAACAATAACCTCCAACACGCCCCCACGGGGCTCCATGCAGCTGTTCTCTTTTACGCAGGAAACAAAAGGAAAAGAAAGGACGGGCCCGACGCGGCTCGCCTCGCTCCGGCCAGCCGAGGTGACCTGGGATGCCTCCAGGGCTCAGACGGACTCCCTCTCGCGCTTCACCGGGGCGCGGCGACGGGCGGACGAATCGCCGCCCCCCCTAAGCAAGCGCGACAGCATGGGGGCTGGCTGCGGCCACCGCTGGAGGAGTCGCCTGAAGAAGAGTTGGTGAAGCTTGGGGAGCATCGAGCGCCGCCATCCGCGCGGGCACTGTCTCCTCCATCGTCCTTGGGGCGAGGCCCCCGGCCGTGGTCGTCGCCCTCGGGGCAGCATCCAGCGCGGCGACCATCTTCCCCAAACACCCTCACATAGAGGGTGGCATCGCCGTCGAACTTGAAGTGCAGGGTGCACCGCTGACTCAGGCCGTGCGCGTGGGCAAACGTTTGCCAGCCACGAGTCAGGGCCCCCTTTCCAGAAGGGGAGACCTCAAGCGAGACCCAGGAGGCCCTGCTGCAACAACCATCAGCCTGGAGCCAGAAGCCGCACCGAGCGCTGGCCGGCAGCTCGCCGATGAAGAAGCGGGGGAGCTGGAGCCAGGTGTTGGTCGGGTCCGCCGACCACACGACGAACTCCGGCAGCACCTCCGCCGAGCGAAAGCGCGGCCTGGGGGGCCGCGCAGTCACGGCCTGCCTCCCCTTGGCAGCCGAGCGCTCACCACCACGCGGGGAACCACCCCTATGGCCAGGGAAGCCACAATGGGGACCGCGGGATGCTTGCGGGGACGACCCCGGCCGCGCTTGGCCGGTGGGGAGTCGGGTTCTGCCCGGCAGGCCTTTCCCTTCTCTGCGGCTGAGAACCTCTTCGGAGCCATGAGAGCGGCGAGTGGCCAAGGAGAAGAAGAAGAGGAGCAGGAAGGGGCGGACTGGCGAGGCTTGCGCGGCCCCGTACTTATAGCCAGAGAAGACCAACCGCCGAGCACCACGATCTTAGGAATAATGACCTGTATCTATGCATGCAGGGACTAGTCAAGTCACGCAGTTGCCAAGACGTCGTGGGAAAGTGGAGACGCCCACATCCAATCAACCGCCACGCGGCGCCCAAGGCCGCAGGCTGTTAGGGCCCGCGGCGCTTCGCCCTTGCCCTTTCGCTCCTCGGCATGGCCAAGTCCGTGCGCGCCTTGGGCCCGGGGGCTACTGTCGGCGTTCTGGGAACGGGGGTCCCCAGACTTGCCTGCCTGCGGCCTGCAGCGTGGCTCAAAGGGGGCCCAGCACGGCCCAACTTCATCAACACAAGACCCAAGACCCCCGCGAGGGGCCAAGCCTCGCGGGGCGGGCGACACAGCGCTTCCTCAGGCACGGCCTCGTCAGGCTGGCTCATGAGGAGGCGGAGAGATCAAGGCGGGGTACCTCGCGAGGTGCCCATGACGCGAGCCATGACGACCAAGGGCGCCAGGCGGGCGCTAGCCCGCGCTGTGTCCTCCCTTTCCTCTTTGGTGCAAAGGGGGCAAGCGCAGGCGAGAGGATCAAGCAAAGGCATCCATTTCGGTGCAACGAGGCCAAGACCAGTCCAACGGTGGGAAGGAGGTCATCGTGGAGCCCAGAACGGCGTCACCACAGGGCCTTTGGCAGGCGAGGACCGACTTTAGTCAGGATAAGTGTACCAGTTGTTCCCCTTCGAATTGGCCAATTGTTGGCGCCCTTCCCGCTCAATATTTGGGTAGAGGCCCAGGGCCTTTGCCTATAAATAGGACTAGCCACCCCCAGGGTAGAGGATCCAGCAATCGGGTGATCGAGAATTGGAGGTCGAGAATCAGAGCAAGCAGAGAGCAAGAGAGAGAGACAGAAGGGCGGCTGAACTCCTCCTAGCAGTTCATCCCCCTAGCCAAGAACAGACCCTTGCGAGGCTGTTCTTCTCTGTATTGTTCATCATCACCAGCCAGAGAGGCAATCCACCACACCACACTGGAGTAGGGTATTACACCACATCGGTGGCCCGAACCAGTATAAACTCTATGTCTTTTGTGTTGTTCTTTTGGTAGTTTAGATCCTTGCGAGACGGAGAGGTAGAGGGCATAATCTCCGCGCGCACCCCAGAGTTCGAACCTTAAGGGTCTGCCGGAACCCAAAATCCGACAGATTATCTGACCTTCTTCTGGTGTTATACACTTCTGACAGATTCCAGTCACGCTTTCTCTATATAACTGTCCCTTTATGACTGTGAAGGCTTTGGATCGACGGACGACCTCTCGAGCCTCTTCTTCGTCCTCCGGGAGTTCTTTCCTCAGGATATACGCGATGTACGGTATCGTCCAGTCGGGGGTGATTGTCAAGACTTCCATGATTAGGTCGACCACTGCTGGAATCTCGACTTCAATCGGATCTGAGGGACTCTTTGGTTGGGGAGCTTCATCTGTGAAAGGATCCTCCTGAACTGAAGGCGAGTGGATGTGCTCCAGAAACACATTGCTAGGAATGGCTTCTCTCTTGGAACCTATTTTTGCCAAATCATCAGCTGCTTGATTTTTCAGTCGGGGTATGTGATGAAGTTCTAACCCCTCGAATTTCTTTTCTAGCTTTCTCACTGCATTGCAATAACCAGTCATAGCTGGGCTCCTAACGTCCCACTCCTTCATCACCTGATTAACCACCAAATCTGAGTCGCCATAGACCATGAGGCGACGGACGCCGAGTGAAATGGCCATGCATAGCCCATACAAAAGTGCTTCGTATTCTGCTTCGTTATTGGAGGAATCGAAGTGAATCTGGAGAACATATCTGAGCTTATCTCCTCGGGGGGAAACCAATACCACCCCTGCACCGGAACCATTCAACATCGTAGACCCATCGAAGAACATGGTCCAGTGTTCCGAGTGAACTTGAGTCGGCAGTTGCTGTTCGATCCACTCGGCGACGAAATCTGCAATTGCTTGGGACTTGATAGCCTTCTTTGCCTCAAACTGGATATCTAGGGG
The DNA here is from genome assembly GCA_032464435.1 of Aegilops umbellulata. Lineage (NCBI taxonomy): Eukaryota > Viridiplantae > Streptophyta > Magnoliopsida > Poales > Poaceae > Aegilops > Aegilops umbellulata. Next base: position 378,317,109 of record CP136058.1, on the reverse strand, counting down.
AAGGAGTTCAATCGCCCATTTTGCCTTCTTTGACCAGTTGCATCTCTGTTGTGAAGAATCTCTGATAGTGGGGCATCGCTGACGACTATAATGGTGTGGTAAGAGAAGTAATGTGCAACCTTCTTCGTGGTCATATAGATCCCATATACGAGCTTCTGATAATGAGGGTATCTTTGCTTTGAAGGAGTCAAAACTTCAGAAACATAGTATACTGGGCGCTGAACTTTGAAGGCCTTTCCTTCTTCTTCCCGCTCGACCGTAAGTACTGTACTGGCAACTTGTCCCGTGGCTGCAATGTAAAGCAGCAAAGGCTCTTTGCTGATCAGGGCAACAAGCACCGGCTGGGTGGATAGCAGGGCTTTGAGCTCTGCAAATGCTGCATCAGCTTCTGGAGTCCACTCGAACTTGTCTGACTTCTTCATCAGTCGGTAAAGACGCAATGCCTTTTCACCGAGCCGAGAAATGAATCGACTTAAAGCGGCCAAGCAACCCGTAAGCTTCTGAACATCGTGTACGCGCTCAGGACGCTTCATCCGAAGGATAGTTCCAACCTTTTCAGGATTGGCGTCGATTCCTCGTTCAAAAACGAGAAAACCGAGTAATTTTCCACCTGGAACTCCGAATGCGCACTTTGACGGGTTGAGCTTGATATCATACCTCCTGAGGTTGGCAAAGGTTTCAGCTAGGTCAGTCAGTAGGTCGGAACCTTTCCGTGACTTGACCACAATGTCATCCATGTACGCTTCCACATTCAGACTGATTTGAGTGAGCAAACACTTCTGAATCATCCTCATGAACGTGGCTCCGGTATTCTTGAGGCCGAAAGGCATGGTGAGTGATGAAAGCAGTTTTGATCTCGTCGGGTCCATACAGACGGATCTGATGATACCCGGAGTAGGCGTCTAGAAAAGACAATCGCTCACATCCCGCAGTCGAGTCAACTATCTGGTCGATGCGGGGGAGAGGAAAATGATCTTTCGGGCAGGCCCGATTGATATGTTTGATGCACATGCGAAGTGACTTTTCCTTCTTTGGGACCATGACAACATTGGCGAGCCACTCGGAGTGGTAAATTTCTCGGATGAACTCTACGGCTAAGAGCCGAGCCACCTCCTCGCCAATGGCCTTCCTCTTCTGAACGGCGGACCGTCGAAGATGCTCTTTCACAGGCTTAAATTTTGGGTCGACTCATAGACGGTGCTCAGCCAACCCCCTGGGAACTCCAGGCATGTCAGAAGGTTTCCATGCGAAGATGTCCCAGTTCTCACGGAGGAACTGGATGAGCGCTTCTTCCTACTTGGAGTCGAGCGTTGTTGAGATGTGAGTCGGAGCAGCGTTTGGATCAGTCGGGTGAATGTGAACTGGCTTCGTTTCACCGGACGACTGAAAAGCTGACTCTGAAGCTGGCTTCTTGGCTCGTAGCAACTCACTCGGATCTGCAGTCTTCTGATACTCTTGCAGCTCGACCACTGCCATCTGAGCGTCTGCAATCTTTGAGCCTTTCTGAAAACACTCTTCTGCTTTCTTCCGATTGCCTGTAACAGTGATCACACCTTTGGGACCAGGCATCTTCAATTTGAGATACACATAACATGGTCGAGCCATGAAGCATGCATAAGCTGGCCTGCCCAAAATGGCGTGATAAGCACTTTGGAAATCCACAACTTCGAATGTCAACTTTTCCTTGCGGTAATTCTTGGAGTCACCGAAAACCACATCAAGAGCAATTTGGCCGAGTGACTCGGCTTTCTTCCCAGGAATGACTCCATGGAAGCTCATGTTACTGGTACTGAGCCTGGACATCGGAATGCCCATCCCTTTCAAGGTTTCTGCATACAGTATGTTCAAACCGCTGCCACCATCCATCAGGACTTTGGTCAGTCGAGTGCCTTCGACAACTGGGTCGACCACCAAAGCTTGCCTCCCAGGGGTGGCGATGTGCGTTGGGTGATCGGACTGGTCGAATGTGATGGCAGTCTGAGACCACTTCAGGTAACTGGGTGTTGCCGGAGCAACCATATTCACCTCGCGGTTAATGACTTTCAGTCGACTTTTGCTTTCAACATCAGCAAAAATCACCAAGGTGGAATTGACCTGGGGGTATCCATCGTCACTATCTTCCTTGTCCTCAACTTTGTCCGACTCCTTTTCCTTATCTTTGGACTGTTTGCCCTGAAACTGCTGGATCAGGAGCCGACACTGTCGAGTCGTATGCTTTGGGTAAATGAGTTTACCCTCTTCGTCCTTCTTGGTGTGGATGTGACACGGCAGATCCAAAACATCATTTCCATCTTGGTCCTAAACTTTCTTCGGGTTCCAAGGCCCCTTGGGTTTTCCCTTGAATTTTCCCTGGGTTACGGCCAGGGCCTCCACAGGAGCGGCTGGCTCGGCCTTCCGCTTCTGTTTCCGACTGGAATTTCCTCCGGTTTCCTCGGTTTCCTCCGGAGCCGATCCTCATCTTCACCATTAGCGTATTTGGTGGCGATCTCCATCATCCGATTGAGAGACATCTCTCTGGTTCGACCGAACTTCAGATTCAATTCTCTGTATTTAACGCCTCCTTTAAAGGCACAAACTGCTTGATGATCTGGCACATTTTCAACTGTGTGATGCAAAGTGATCCATCTCTGGATGTAATCCCTTAGAGTTTCGTTCGGCTTCTGCACGCAGGACCGCAATTCTGTAAGACCTGCAGGTCGCTTGCATGTTCCTTCGAAGATTGTGACAAACACTCTGGAGAGGTCCTCCCAAGTGTAGATGCTGCTGGGTGCTAACTGGTTTAACCACGCTCTGGCTGAGCCTTCTAACATGAGAGGCAAATGCTTCATAGCTACCTCATCATTGCCACCGCCAATCTGGAAAGCCACTCGGTAATCCTCGAGCCAAGTGTCAAGCTTAGACTCACCGGTGAACTTACTAACTCCAGTCGCCAATCTGAAGTTGGGAGGAATCACAGCGGCCCTGATGGCTCGACTGAAACATTCTGTCCTGAAATATGTACTCTGCTACTGGTAGGAGCATCTCTATCATGGCCTTCTCGGTGAGCTCTATTCCTGTCGACCAAACTTTGAACGAGAATGGATCTCGCATCAAAGCCTGGATCTCTGGGTTCGACTTGAATTCTCCACCCAACACTATGAGGGCGCCTGTCATCTTGCTATCGAGGCGCATATGACCCGCTCCTCGGGGGAGGGGTTGGCACTCGACGTCGATCATCACGATCTAATCGGTGATCATACTGCTCATTCCTTCTGTACTGATCATGCCGGTCCCCACGTCCCTCATGCCTCGGGGGCGATCTTGGGCTGTGAGCCGACTGGACTGTATCTGCTGCAACGGATCGATTATGGATCTTATTCCGCGACTGAGAAACAGCAGAATTCTGGTTTCCCGCTGCCCGGAGCAACGCTCTGATTTGCAACAAGCCCCTACCAGCCTCTGACTGGGAGGGCTGAATCGACTCTGCTATACGGGCCGCAGCCGCCAAATTCTGAACCGGAGTTCGATATACCTGCGTAGGTGGGAAGAGCTGACGCCGACTGGATTCAGGAGCCCGTTGACGCGCTCGCTCGTCGAGTGCTCGCTGGAGATTCTCCAGTCGAGTGCGCTCGGCCAAGTTAGTCAAGCGCGCGTCCTCCAAGGCTCGGGCCTCGGGGGTTTCTCCAATGATAGGAGTGTGGAGTGCATCCATGTTTCGGCGGCGAAGCTCCTCTCGCTGCACGGAAGTAAGAGGCTCGGGGAGATACTCCTCGTGGGGATGCGACGGGTCGCCCCCACCCGCGCCTCCGTCGATGAAGGGAAAACCGGGAGGACTGCGTGTCCCGTCGATCACCAGAACCTCCGCCGCTGGATCACTGCTATCGCATTCGGATGCAGTCTCTGTGGAGCCAGTCGATAGGTCGAACAGGCCGTAGAGGGATTCGTCGGGCTCGATCGCCGCGACTTGTGGGGTGGCCGACTAGCGGGCCACCGCATGTCTCACCCACCTCTGAAGCCTCGACCGACCGGAGCGCTTGCGCCGGCGTGAGACTGGGCGGGAGGACATCTCTGGAGCCGACCAATACTGGGTCGACGGCTGCCGCAGGAGGACACCACAGACGCACGCGCAAAAGTGCGTCGCCCCGCGGACGGGGAGCGCATCAACATCGAGTGGGGCCTCTTGAAACCAAGTGGAGTCGTCGGCGATGAACGTGAGCGCGCCAAGACAGATCTCGCAGCCCTCCACCAAAGGTCCGCCCGAAACCATGATCAAAGAGATCAGAAAAATCGCAACTTCTCCAACTAGGCGCTAAGACTCCTAGCCCCATGGTGGGCGCCAACTGTCGTGGTTCTAACTCTGACAATGATGTAGGGTGGTATGAATGGAGAGGCTAGATCTTAGCTATGGAAGAGTTGTAAGCACACGAGGTTTACGAGTTCAGGCCCTTCGCAGAGGAAGTAACAACCCTACGTCTCGGTGCTCGGAGGCGGTCGATTGGATTATAGGTGTGTGAATAACAGGGGTGCGAACCCTTGACGCTGAGGAGGGGGGTGGCTTATATAGAGTTCGCCAGGCCCCTCCAGCCCTCAGTAATGCAGGGTTTAAAGTACATTAAGATTGGGAGTTACTGGTAACGTCCCTAATAAAGTGCTATGATGACCATAAAAGCTACCTAATGACCGATCGTTTGCGTGCGGAGTGACTTTAGATCTCCTGGCAGTCGAGTGGTTGCCTTCGTGGTCGAGTGATAGTTCCTTAGTCGAGTGTCTTGAATCCGTCGAGTGGGATACCTCCAAGTCGATTGAAAGGTGACTTCTTCTAGGGATGTCCTTGGGTAGGGCACTGAAGACAGAGCCATGCCCCTACCCTAGGTACATAGCTTCGTCACCTCCTTATTATGCGGAAAATAATGTTTCCTCCACCTGACAGCAGGGACCCACCGGACGGGCCACCATATTTTGTGAAAAAACGTTTCCCCCTTGACTGCTGGGACCCACCAGCTACACCTTCGCACGCAAGGAAGTGCGTCCGGGCAAAAAAAACGATTCGCCCCCTGACTGCTGGGACCCACCAGCTACATCTTCGCACGCAAGGAAGTGCGTCCGGGCAAAAAAACCAAAACGATTCGCCCCCGTGACTGCTGGGACCCACCAGCCCCCCGACTACTGGGACCCACCAGCTACATCTTCGACTCAAGGAAGTGCGTCCGGGCAAAAAAAACGATTCACCCCCTGACTGTTGGGACCCACCAGCTACATCTTCGCAGGCAAGGAAGTGCCTGACAGTCGGGACCCACCTGGTCGAAGCGTACGTAGCGTTGTCATTCTGGTCGCGAACGTGTACGTACATATATACTGGTGGATGTAGAGGCGCGCACGTAGCATGTACACGTACGTACAATGGCCAGGGTGCAAGAAAGAAAATATGGCCACGTGTGTACATACGGGCGGGGTCTCGAACGCCTACTCGCGCATACGTACGGCAAGGGCTCGTGTACATGGCTGGGTCGGAACGGAGAAACAACGTCGTCGTCGTGTTCATGGGGAGGCAACGGAATGCGTCGTGTTCATCGGGAGGCAACGCGGCTAGGTCGGAATGGAATGCATGGTCGTGTTCATCGGGAGGGCTTGGATGGAAGAGGCGATGGAAACGAGGCCTGGCGTACCGCACAACGGAGGAAACGGACCTCCTACAGTCGAAACAGTGGTCCTATTGATCAGGAGCGGTGTGGCGTACCGCACAACGGAGGAAACGGACCTCCTACGGTCGAAACGGGGGTCCTGTTGATCGGGAAGGGTGTGGCGTACCGCAAAATGGAGGAAACAGACCTCGTACGGTCGAAACGGGGGTCCTGTTGATCGGGAGGGGTGTGGCGTACCGCAAAACGGAGGAAACGGACTTGTGTTGGAGCGCTACGGTCGAAACGGGGGTCCTGTTCATCGGGAGGGTTGTGGCGTACCGCAAAACGGGACTCCACGGGATACTGTTCATCTCCACCGTCGACCCCCTCCAGCCTCCACGAGCTATTGTTCATCCATTGTCGACCTCCTCCAGCCTCCACGGGCTCCTGTTCATCCAGCCTCCACCGCGCGCTACTCCACCAGCTACTATTCAACCACCCCTCCACCGTCTACTGTTCATCCAGCCCTCCACACCACGGGGTCCTGTTCAACCACCCCTCCACGGGCACCCCTCCACCGTCTACTGTTCATCCTGCCCTCCACGGGCTGGTCCTGTTCATCCAGCCCTTCACGGGGTCCTGTTCATCCAGCCCCAACCGGCTCGATCGATCGGGGTCCTGTTCATCCAGAGGCAACACCACGGGGTCCTGTTCATCCACCCCCACCAGGAACTATTCATACAACCCCCCCCCCCCGCAATGCTCACTGTTCATCCAGAGGCAGCATCGATCGGCTTCAGCTAGCAGCAGTAGCCAAGGAATCGCTCGATCAGGTCCAGTTAACAGCCATCGATCGATCGCTCGGGTTCAGTAACGCGTAGCCTGTAGTGCAGTCGCTCGGGTTCAGTTAGAGCCAACGCCTCACTCCGGTTCAGTTAGAGCCAACGCCTCGCACACACGCGCGTACGTGTACGAGAGAAACGCACATCGCTTGGCCCCCGACCTCCCACCGTAACCGGGAACTTCCCGAAATTTTCCTCCCCCTCGCTTCTACCACGGTTTTTTCCATCATGGACGGCCCAAAAAATGTCATGCAGCTGCGTCTCCGGCCCGCCCAGGACAAAAAGCCCATTTTCTATCATGATTTTTTGTCATAGAAGTAGGAGCCAACCACATCTATGATGATACGGGTTTAGTCACAATTATCGTCATAGAAGTGTCATATGTATGACAGAAAAAAAAAATTGTTCGGCCCAAAATGTCACGGATGTGTCTTTTTTTGTAGTGATAGCTTCAAGCCTAGCCACAGGAGCAAATGTTTCATCGAAGTCAATCCCTTCAACTTGATTGTATCCTCGAGCAACGAGACGAGCCTTGTTTCTAACAACTTGACCATGCTCATCTTGCTTGTTGCGATATATCCATTTTGTGCCTATTATGTTGTGCTTGCGAGGGTCAGGACGCTTGACAAGTTCCCAGACATTGTTCAGCTTGAACTGTTGAAGCTCTTCTTGCATAGCTTGAATCCATTCAGGTTCCATGAAGGCTTCAGCACTTTCTTGGGTTCAGATACTAAGACAAATGCAAAGTGCCCACAGAAATTTGCTAGCTGTGTTGCTCTTGAACGAGTGAGTGGACCAGGCGCATTGGTGGTATCAATAATCTTCTCAATCTGTACTTCATTTGCAACACGAGGATGAACTGGACGAAGATTTTGTTCTTGCTGATCATTGTCATCGTTAGGAGGATTGTCTTCGGGCTGAGCATTGTCTTCTGGTTGATTGGGTGCAGAAATGATAAGTTCCTCTTCAGGCTGTGCTTCAGACGGTATGATTTCTCCAGTTCCCATGAGCTTGATGGATTCACTAGGTGGAACTTCATCTAGCACATTTGGCAGGTGCTCTCTTTGCGAGCCGTTAGTCTCATCAAACCGCACATCCACAGTTTCAACCACTTTATAGTGAAAGAGGTTGAAGACTCTGTAGGAGTGCGAATCCTTTCCGTAACCGAGCATAAAACCTTCATGTGCTTTCAGTGCAAATTTTGAAGTGCGCTGTGGATCCTTGATCCAGCACCTAGCACCAAATACTCTGAAGTAACTGACATTTGGCTTCTTACCAGTGAGGAGTTCATAGGATGTTTTCTTCAGAAGCTTGTGAAGATAAACACGGTTGATGACATGACATGCAATATCAATAGCTTCAGGCCAGAACTTTCTTGGAGTCTTGTATTCATCAAGCATTGTCCGTGCCATCTCAATGAGCGTTCTGTTCTTGCACTCCATGATGCCATTCTGCTGAGGTGTGTGACGAAGCTATGTACCTAGGGTAGGGGCATGGCTCTGTCTTCAGTGCCCTACCCAAGGACATCCCTAGAAGAAGTCACCTTTCAATCGACTTGGAGGTATCCCACTCGACGGATTCAAGACACTCGACTAAGGAGCTATCACTCGACCACGAAGCCAACCACTCGACTGCCAGGAGATCTAAAGTCACTCCGCACGCAAACGGTCGGTCATTAAGTAGCTTTTATGGTCATCATAGCACTTTATTAGGGACGTTACCAGTAACTCCCAATCTTAATGTACTTTAAACCCTGCATTACTGAGGGCTGGAGGGGCCTGGCGAACTCTATATAAGCCACCCCCCTCCTCAGTGTCAAGGGTTCGCACCCCTGTTATTCACACACCTATAATCCAATCGACCGCCTCCGGGCACCGAGACGTAGGACTGTTACTTCCTCCGCGAAGGGCCTGAACTCGTAAACCTCGTGTGCTTACAACTCTTCCATAGCTAAGATCTAGCCTCTCCATTCATACCCCCCTACATCACTGTCAGAGTTAGAACCATGACAGTTGGCGCCCACCATGGGGCTTGGAGTCTTAGCGCCTAGTTGGAGAAGTTGCGATTTTTCCGATCTCTTTGATCATGGTTTCGGGCGGAACTTTGGTGGAGGACCGCGAGATCCGTCTTGGCGCGCTCACGTTCATCGCCGACGACTCTGCTTGGCTTCAAGAGGCCCCACTCGACGTTGATGCGCTCCCCGTCTGCGGCGCGGCGCACTTTCGCGCGTGCGTCCGTCGTGTCCTCCTGCGGCAGCCATCGACCCAGTATCGGTCGGCTCCAGTGATGTCCTCCCGCCCAGTCTCTCGCTGGTGCAAGCGCTCTGGTCGGTCGAGGCTTCAGAGGTGGGTGAGACATGCGGTGGCCCGCCAGTCGGCCACCCCATAAGTCGCGGCGGTCGAGCCCGACAAATCCCTCTACGGCCTGTTCGACCTATCGACTGGCTCTGCAGAGACTGTATCCGAATGCGACAGCAGTGATCCAGCGGCGGAGGTTCTGGTGATCGACGGGACACGCAGTCCTCCCGGTTTTCCCCGCACCGACGGAGGCGCGGGTGGGGGCGACCCGTCGCATCCCCACGAGGAGTATCTCCCCGAGCCTCTTACTTCCGTGCAGCGAGAGGAGCTTCGCCGCCGAAACATGGATGCACTCCACACTCCTATCGTTGGAGAAACCCCCGAGGCCCGAGCCTTGGAGGACGCGCGCTTGGCTAACTTGGCCGAGCGCACTCGACTGGAGAATCTCCAGCGAGCACTCGACGAGCGAGCGCATCAATGGGCTCCTGAATCCAGTCGGCGTCAGCTCTTCCCACCTACGCAGGTATATCGAACTCCGGTTCAGAATTTGGCGGCTGCGGCCCGTATAGCAGAGTCGATTCAGCCCTCCCAGTCAGAGGCTGGTAGGGGCTTGTTGCAAATCAGAGCGTTGCTCCGGGCAGCGGGAAACCAAAATTCTGCTGTTTCTCAGTCGCGGAATAAGATCCATAGTCGATCCGTTGCAGCAGATACAGTCCAGTCGGCTCACAGCCCAAGATCGCCCCCGAGGCGTGAGGGACGTGGGGACCGGCATGATCAGTACAAAAGGAATGAGCAGTATGATCACCGATTCGATCGTGATGATCGACGTCGAGTGCCAACCCCTCCCCCGAGGAGTGGGTCATATGCGCCTCGACAGCAAGATGATAGGCGCCCTCATAGTGTTGGGCGGAGAATTCCAGTCGACCCCAGAGATCCAGGCTTTGATGCGAGATCCATTCTCGTTCAAAGTTTGGTCGACAGGAATAGAGCTCACCGAGAAGGCCATGATAGAGATGCTCCTACCAGTAGCAGAGTACATGTTTCAGGACCAGAATGCTTCAGTCGAGCCATCGGGGCCGCTGTGATTCCTCCCAACTTCAGATTGGCGACTGGAGTTAGTAAGTTCACCGGTGAGTCTAAGCCTGACACTTGGCTCGAGGATTACCGAGTGGCTGTCCAGATTGGCGGTGGCAATGATGAGGTAGCTATGAAGCATTTGCCTCTCATGTTAGAAGGCTCAGCCAGAGCGTGGTTAAACCAGTTAGCACCCAGCAGCATCTACACTTGGGAGGACCTCTCTCGAGTGTTTGTCACAACCTTCGAAGGAACATGCAAGCGACCTGCATGTCTTACAGAATTGCGGTCCTGCGTGCAGAAGCCGAACGAAACTCTGAGGGATTACATCCAGAGATGGATCACTTTGCATCACACAGTTGAAAATGTGCCAGATCATCAAGCAGTTTGTGCCTTTAAAGAAGGCGTTAAATACAGAGAATTGAATCTGAAGTTCGGTCGAACCAAAGAGATGTCTCTCAATCGGATGATGGAGACCGCCACCAAATACTCTAATGGTGAAGATGAGGATCGGCTCCGGAGGAAACCGAGGAAACCGGAGGAAATTCCAGTCGGAAACAGAAGCGGAAGGCCGAGCCAGCCGCTCCTGGGGAGGCCCTGGCCGTAACTCAGGGAAAATTCAAGGGAAAACCCAAGGGGCCTTGGAACCCCAAGAACGTTAAGGACCAAGATGGAAATGATGTTCTGGATCTGCCGTGTCACATCCACACCAAGAAGGACGAAGAGGGTAAACTCATTTACCCAAAGCATACCACTCGACAGTGTCGGCTCCTGATCCAGCAGTTTCAGGGCAAACAGTCCAAAGATAAGGAAAATGAGTGGGACAAAGTTGAGGACAAGGAAGATAGTGACGATGGATACCCCCAGGTCAATTCCACCTTGATGATTTTTGCTGATGTTGAAAGCAAAAGTCGACTGAAAGTCATTAACCGCGAGGTGAATATGGTTGCTCCGGCAACACCCAGTTACCTGAAGTGGTCTCAGACTGCCATCACATTCGACCAGTCCGATCACCCAACGCACATCGCCACCCCTGGGAGGCAAGCTTTGGTGGTCGACCCAGTTGTCGAAGGCACTCGACTGACCAAAGTCTTGATGGATGGTGGCAGCGGTTTGAACATACTGTATGCAGAAACCTTGAAAGGGATGGGCATTCCGATGTCCAGGCTCAGTACCAGTAACATGAGCTTCCATGGAGTCATTCCTGGGAAGAAAGCCGAGTCACTCGGCCAAATTGCTCTCGATGTGGTTTTCGGTGACTCCAAGAATTACCGCAAGGAAAAGTTGACATTCGAAGTTGTGGATTTCCAAAGTGCTTATCACGCCATTTTGGGCAGGCCAGCTTATGCACGCTTCATGGCTCGACCATGTTATGTGTATCTCAAATTGAAGATGCCTGGTCCCAAAGGTGTGATCACTGTTACAGGCAATCGGAAGAAAGCAGAAGAGTGTTTTCAGAAAGGCTCAAAGATTGCAGACGCTCAGATGGCAGTGGTCGAGCTGCAAGAGTATCAGAAGACTGCAGATCCGAGTGAGTTGCCACGAGCCAAGAAGCCAGCTTCAGAGTCAGCTTTTCAGTCGTCCGGTGAAACGAAGCCAGTTCACATTCACCCGACTGATCCAAACACTGCTCCGACTCACATCTCAACAACGCTCGACTCCAAGTAGGAAGAAGCGCTCATCCAGTTCCTCTGTGAGAACTGGGACATCTTCGCATGGAAACCTTCTGACATGCCTGGAGTTCCCAGGGGGTTGGCTGAGCACCGTCTATGAGTCGACCCAAAATTTAAGCCTGTGAAAGAGCATCTTCGACGGTCCGCCATTCAGAAGAGGAAGGCCATTGGCGAGGAGGTGGCTCGGCTCTTAGCCGTAGAGTTCATCCGAGAAATTTACCACTCCGAATGGCTCGCCAATGTTGTCATGGTCCCAAAGAAGGAAAAGTCACTTCGCATGTGCATCGACTTCAAACATATCAATCAGGCCTGCCCGAAAGATCATTTTCCTCTCCCCCGCATCGACCAGATAGTTGACTCGACTGCAGGATGTGAGCGATTGTCTTTTCTAGACGCCTACTTCGGGTATCATCAGATCCGTCTGTATGGACCCAACGAGATCAAAACTGCTTTCATCACTCCATTCGGGTGCTTTTGTTATGTCACCATGCCTTTCGGCCTCAAGAATGCCGGAGCCACGTTCATGAGGATGATTCAGAAGTGTTTGCTCACTCAAATCAGTCTGAATGTGGAAGCGTACATGGATGACATTGTGGTCAAGTCACGGAAAGGTTCCGACCTACTGACTGACCTAGCTGAAACCTTTGCCAACCTCAGGAGGTACGATATCAAGCTCAACCCGTCAAAGTGTGCATTCGGAGTTCCAGGTGGAAAATTACTCGATTTTCTCCTTTCTAAACGAGGAATCGACGCCAATCCTGAAAAGGTTGGAACTATCCTTCGGATGAAGCGTCCTGAGCGCGTACACGATGTTCAGAAGCTTACGGGTTGCTTGGATGCTTTAAGCCGATTCATTTCTCGGCTCGGTGAAAAGGCATTGCGTCTTTACCGACTGATGAAGAAGTCAGACAAGTTCGAGTGGACTCCAGAAGCTGATGCAGCATTTGCAGAGCTCAAAGCCCTACTATCCACCCAGCCGGTGCTTGCTGCCCCGATCAGCAAAGAGCCTTTGCTGCTTTACATTGCAGCCGCGGGACAAGTTGTCAGTACAGTACTTACGGTCGAGCGGGAAGAAAAAGGAAAGGCCTTCAAAGTTCAGCGCCCAGTATACTATGTTTCTGAAGTTTTGACTCCTTCAAAGCAAAGATACCCTCATTATCAGAAGCTCGTATATGGGATCTATATGACCACGAAGAAGGTTGCACATTACTTCTCTGACCACACCATTATAGTCGTCAGCGACAACCCACTATCAGAGATTCTTCACAACAGAGATGCAACTGGTCGAGTGGCAAAATGGGCGATTGAACTCCTTCCCCTAGATATCCAGTTTGAGGCAAAGAAGGCTATCAAGTCCTGGAGGAAAGAACTCCCGGAGGACGAAGAAGAGGCTCGAGAGGTCGTCCGTCGATCCAAAGCCTTCACAGTCATAAAGGGGCAGTTATATAGAGAAAGCGTGACTGGAATCAGTCAGAAGTCTATAACACCAGAAGAAGGTCAGATAATCCTTGATGATATCCACTCGGGGACCTGTGGTCACCATGCGTCCTCTCGGACCATCATGGATAAAGCATACCGAGCGGGATTTTACTGGCCAAGAGCAAACGAAATGGCAAAAGAGATAGTCGACAAGTGCGAAGGGTGCCAGTTCTACCCCAACATGTCCCACAAACCCGCATCGGCCCTGAAGACCATTCCACTCGTCTGGCCCTTCGCTGTTTGGGGATTGGATATGGTTGGTCCACTGAGAACAGGCAGGAGCAGTTTCACACATGTGCTCGTGGCAGTCGACAAGTTTACCAAATGGATTGAAGCTAAGCCTATCAAGAATCTTGATGCTTGCACTGCTATCAGTTTTATCAGGGAGATAACATTCAGATATGGAGTCCCGCATAGCATCATCACTAATAATGGGTCAAACTTTGATTCAGACAAGTTCAGAGCTTTTTGCGCCTCGCAAGGCACGCGAGTCGACTACGCGTCGGTCGCTCACCCCCAGTCGAATGGACAAGCAGAAAGGGCAAATGGTCTGATTCTCAAAGGGATGAAACCTCGGCTGATGCGCGACCTCAAGCATGCAGCAGGCGCATGGGTCGACGAGCTTCCTTTAGTTCTTTGGGGATTGAGGACCAACCCGAATCGGTCGACTGGAAGAACCCCGTTCTTTCTGGTCTACGGAGCGGAAGCCGTCTTGCTGAGTGATCTGCTTCAAAACGCACCCTGAGTCGAGCTCTACTCCGAAGTTGAAGCAGAACAAGCCCGGCAAGACGCAGTTGATCTCCTAGAGGAAGAAAGAGAAGTGGCGATGATCCGATCGACCATCTACCAGCAAGACTTGCGTCAATTCCATGCCAGAAACGTGAAGAGTCAAGCCTTCCAAGAAGGAGATTTGGTCCTCCGAGTGGATCAACAGAAACCACACAAACTCGCTCCTACCTGGGAAGGCCCCTTCATCGTCACCAGAGTCCTCCACAATGGAGCGTATCACCTTTACAATGTTGATCGCCAGATTGACGAGCCACGAGCTTGGTATGCGGACCTGCTCCGCCCCTTTTACACTTGAATTCTCACTCGGATGAGATGTAATAAGAAAAACTTATGTAGTTTATTTATCAAAGACAAGAGTGTTACAATTTTTCCAGTAATTGGTGTTGCTTCTGTTTGCGTGTGAAATCCCCCAGTGGGTGGCTCAGCTGCGAATCCGTTTCGCCTAAGTCTATATGTATAAAAAAATCCTACCGAGTGGAGAGCCAGCCTCTCACTCGGAGGCTTAGCTGCGAACCCGTTTCGCCTAAGTGTTTAAAATCCTACCGAGTGGTGAGCAAACCTCCCACTCGGAGGCTTAGCTGCAGCCCAGTGCTCGCCTAAGATTGAAAAAATCCTACCAAGTGGTGAGCAAACCTCCCACTCGGGGGCTTAGCTGCAGCCCAGTGCTCGCCTAAGTGTTTAAAAAATCCTACCGAGTGGTGAGCAAACCTCCCACTCGGGGGCTTAGCTGCAGCCCAGTGCTCGCCTAAGTGTTTAAAAAACCTACCGAGTGGTGAGCAAACCTCCCACTTGGGGGCTTAGCTGCAGTCCAGTACTCGCCTAAGTTTGAAAAAATCCTACCGAGTGGTGAGCCAGACTCCCACTCGGGGGCTTAGCTGCAGCCCAGTGCTCGCCTAAGTGTTTAAAAAATCCTACCGAGTGGTGAGCAAACCTCCCACTCGGGGGCTTAGCTGCAGTCCAATACTCGCCTAAGTTTGAAAAAATCCTACCAAGTGGTGAGCCAGACTCCCACTCGGGGGCTTAGCTATAGCCCAGTGCTCACCTAAGTACATAACACATACCAATCCGCAAGAATGACAAAGTGCGAATCGACTGCTATCTTCTCCTTCGGAGCTGCACCTCAAATACGAAGTTATTTCGAGTGAAGATCAAGTTCCACTCGACAGTTAATCCATGAAGATATTTAACGATAAATCAAGTTCGGATAAGATCCCAAAGGTCCCAGACCTCAGATCAAAGTACTCGAGCCTTCAGTTCGACTGAGTTTAACGGTTACAAAATCCACTCGGCATTCCGAGGCAAATTTAAAGTGAAGCATCAAAGTCTTATTCCTCCGGCGGAGGACTAGAAGGGGGACGAACTCATCCAAGTCGATCCCGTCTGCAATACGAGTGGCCGCGGCGATGAAAGTCTCCATGAAATCTTGAAAGTTGTGCTTCCTGGTATTGGCGACTTGGATAGCAGCCAGCTTTTCCTCTCGCGCCTACTTGCAGTGCACACGGACCAGAGACAGAGCGACATCGGCACCACACCTTGCAGAGGATTTCTTCCATTCCGTCACTCGACCAGGAACGTCATTCAGTTGAGTCATCAGAGACTCGAGGTCATTCGGAAGCGTCGTCCTGGGCCAGAGCGACGTGTCGGTCCGCGACACCGCAACCTTCAGTCGGGCCAGATAATCAACCACACTTGCAACACGAGACTCCAGTCGGAGCACGTTCATAGCAACTTCATCTTTCACTGGGGAGTTAATGGGATCCAAATCTCTCTCCACTCGACTGGTCTCCTCCTCAAAGTTCTGACAGAAATCTGAAAACACAAGTCAAAGTTAAGACAGCGGCCCTGCATGAGCTTAGTGACGACAAGCCAGTCAGGTGAAAATTTGTTACCCTCAAGCATGATGAACAGCTTCTCAGCGAGTCCCCCGAGATAAGCCTCCAGATCGTTCTTCTTCCCCACCAGTTCACTGGCCTTGTCACCCAGAGCTATCTTGTCATTTTTCAGGCGGCTGACTTCTTGGTTAGCCGCATCAAGAGCAGTTTTCAGTCTGGAGTTCTCCTTTTCAAGAGTTCTGACTGAAGTCAGTTTTTCTTCAGCAAGCTTGGTCTTGTTCAAAGCTTTCTTCTGTGCTTCGGCGATGTCACGGTCCTTCTTCTTCAGAGCTTCTTCCAGTTTGTCTTTGGAATGACAAGTGAGATCAACGCCAATAAAGCCCAGAAAGAAAGGACAGTCAAAAGCTCACCAGCCATACCTTTCGCCTCGTTTCTTGCCTTCTGCAAGTTCTCCTGAGCAAGCTTCAGGTCAAGGTTGAGCTGGATCTGTTGGTTCTCCAACTCGGTGAAGCGAGCCACAAGTTCACAGGATTTCTGCAAAAAAACCAATCGACAAACGTCAAAGATAGGTTGCTTCCGAGTAACCAAAAGGAAATAGTGGCGTTTCCAAGACTACAACCGAATCAAAACATTCGACTGCAGTCTCGGGGACTACACCCAGTGGGTGCACTCAGCGTGCCCCCACTGGTTCGACCAAAAAAAATATCGACTGCCCGCAGTCGACCATGTACAGTTCCACTTGACATGGCCAGACCAGACCGAGTGAAGCAGTTCAAGTAAAGCAACACAATATAAAGACTATAGCCGACTGCCAGCAGTCCACCGTAGTCTCGGGGACTACACCCAGTGGGTGCACTTAGCATGCCCCCACTCGACCGAAATGATTGATCGACACACCCAGTGGGTGTACAGGTCTAAAGATCTTCGGAAAAGAGATTCTTCAGATATCATATCCTAACAAAACAAGCGGCGATCGACTGACCTGGACGTTACTCTGGAGAGCTGAACTCGCTCATAAGCTGCCTGGCTGGCTTCCCGAACCACCTTCACTTGCTCCATCATGATCCTCGCCTGGCGTATAGCTTCTTTAGCAGCACCCACTTGGTCCTCAGGGACGTGGTGTGTGGCGAAAAGCGAAGGCGGATCTGCAGTCGATGTTGAAGGCCGGACACTCATCAGAGGCTCAGTAAAGGTCACAGAAGCCCAAGTGGTATCGCCACCCTCACGAACTACGGCCTCGGACGCCGGAGTAGTTTGTGGAGTCTTGCCAGCCGGCGCCCTCCTGTTCCTTCTCGCCCTCAGTGGCACTTCGTCGTCGTCGTCAGGGAGGTCAATGACATGAGGAGGAGCTACAAGAGAAATCCAATCGACCGGAGTTATGAGAAATCGTCAGTCGATTAAAAACAGACATCAGCAATTGTACCAGGGTTGGAAGTAACAGCATCTTCCATCTCTTGATCATCATCCTTGGTGGAGATCTCAGAGGTAGCAGCACTGCAAGTTTTGAAAGTCAGTCAGCTTGTCAATGAGTCGACCAAGAACCCGTCACGTTCAATAAAGGAAAATAAGTGCAACTTTTACCCAGAAATGGTGGGGAAAATCATCTTCATTTTAGGCAAGGCTTTGGGTGGCTTGGATGGCGTCGCGCGCGGGTGCTTGGGAGCTTTTTCTGTCGGCACTGGAGAAGAGGTTCGAGGTCGCTTCAACAACTGCCCAATGGGGGCAGTCGCCTTACCACGTTCCCGTGCAGGGTCGTGTGTAAGCTTGGACCGCCTCTCCGAGCGGGGAGGTTCGACTTCTTCCTCCTCTTCTTTGCTGGAGTCGTCGTCGTCATCCCCCTCCCCCTCGCCGTCAGATTCCCACTCTTCCTTCTCGTCTCCACTTTCGCCTCCACTCGCCTCTCCTTCCTCGGTCTGCTCCTGTGCACCATTGGGCATCCAGTACATCTCTGAAACGACCTAGAAGACACCAAACAAGACAAAAGTCAATCAACCGATCCAAAGAAGAAAAATTAAAGAAAGCAAGATATCAGTCAGAGACACAAGGTCAGACCTGGTCCACTTCGTACGTGTGGTCGAGTGGAGGAATCCTCCTGGCTCCTCGGGGGTTGTCTTTGTTCCCTGTGATGCTCGACAGCCACCCTTCCAGCATCTCGTCAGTGACCTCCTTTGGGTGAATCCGAGTGGTGTCATCGAGACCCGAGTACAGCCACATCGGGTGGTCACGAGCCTGAAGCGGTTGGATGCGCCTCCGAAGGAAGACCTCCAGCAAGTCCATGCCGGTCACGCCCTCGCGAACAAGCTGAACCACTCGACCAACCAGCACCTTGACTTGCGCCTTTTCCTCCGGCGCCACTTTCAGAGAGGCAGGTTTTTCCGCTCGGTTCAAAGAAAAGGGGGGAAGCCCAGTCGACTGTCCTCGGGTCGCCTGGTCTTTACAGTAAAACCAAGTCGACTGCCAACCACGGACCGACTCGGGAAAGGTGATAGACGGAAAAGAACTTTTCCCCCTCATCTGGATCGCCAGGCCCCCGCACAGCTGGATCACCTGCGTCCGTTCGTCACTCGACTTGGCCTTCTTTACCGATTGGGAGCGACAAGTGAAGATGTGCTTGAAGAGTCCCCAATGAGGGCGGCAACCCAAGAAATTTTCACACAAAGAAACGAAAGCAGCAAGATACACGATGGAATTGGGAGTGAAGTGATGGAGCTGCGCTCCGAAGAAGTTCAAAAAGCTTCGGAAAAAAGGATGAGGAGGCAGAGAAAATCCGCGATCGATATGGGTGGCGAGGAGGATGCACTCATCGTCAAGAGGCTGTGGTTCGACTTCTTTCCCCGGGAAACGCGCAGATTCGTGCGGAATGAATCCCCCCTTGACCAGATCATCAAGATCATCCTGCCGAAGCGCTGACGGCATCCAGTCGCCCTGGATCCAATCCTTGGGCAGAGCAATCCTCGAGGAAGATCCGCCCCGAGCGGACTTCTTCCCCTTCCCCTGCACCGCCGCCTTCTTTGCGCGCTCCAGAGCCGACATCTTTTCCTTCCCCATCGTCTCCGGCGAAGCTCGAACAGACCTACTGCTCGGAGGTGAGAGCGGAGGTGGCGGAGGAACTCGTGAAGGGAGGGGGGAAATGAAGGCCCACTGTTCGGGGGTTCCGAGACAGCGGCTTATAAGAGGTCGCTTCCGAGTGACTGACTAGTAGGCCCGGGCAATCCCGTCAAATCCCGCAACAGGCGCGCGTGCTATACGTGGCGAAAAAGGTGGCGCGGGAATCGAGGAGCTTCCTTCTTATCCCATCCGATTACGGCGGCCGCCCCCGTCCCGCGCGCTTCTCGAAATTCAAATCCCGCAAAATCCGCAGGCTGCAGAACAACTCGTCAGACAGAAGATCCTTTTCACACCATCACTCGGAACTTCACAAGTAAAGAAATTCACTCGACAAGAGTCCTAGAATGGATCAAGGCGACTGAAAGAAGTTGAAGACGTCATCCATGACAATTGATCCGAAACAAGGCGCTCATATAGCACAGAGAACCAGTCGGAAGGATTCCCAACTCCTCCCCCAATCAAACCTCGATCCATTCGGGTGCTAATGACGAAGCTATGTACCTAGGGTAGGGGCATGGCTCTGTCTTCAGTGCCCTACCCAAGGACATCCCTAGAAGAAGTCACCTTTCAGTCGACTTGGAGGTATCCCACTCGACGGATTCAAGACACTCGACTAAGGAGCTATCACTCGACCACGAAGCCAACCACTCGACTGCCAGGAGATCTAAAGTCACTCCGCACGCAAACGGTCGGTCATTAAGTAGCTTTTATGGTCATTGTCGGTGTCAAAACCGGCGGATCTCGGGTAGGGGGTCCCGAACTGTGCGTCAAGGTCGGATGGTAACAGGAGACAAGGGACACTTTATTTTACCCAGGTTCGGGCCCCTCGGTGGAGGTAAAACCCTACTCCTGCTAGATTAATATTGATGACATGGGTAGTACAAGAGTGGATCTACCACGAGATCAAGGAGGCTAAACCCTAGAAGCTAGCCTATGGTATGATTGTGTATGATGATGTTGTCTCTCTATCGACTAGCCTGGCCTTGGTTTATATAATGCACCAGAGGCCTAGGATAACAAGAGTCCTAGCCGAATACACCGGTGGGGGAGGAGTCCTCGTCTTGATCGCCAAGTCTTGTGGAATCTTCCTTGTATGCGGCAGCTGTCCGAACTGGCCCATGAGTATACGGCCATGGGGGTCCTCGGCCCAATCCAACTGATCAGGAGACGACGTGATGAGTACCCCCTAGTCCAGGACACCGTCAGTAGCCCCCTGAACCGGTCTTCAAGTTAGGGACGCTCCTCGATTCTTCCGAACGGTTCTTCATCTTCGGTTGCCGGTCTTGAAAACTGGTTCAACAAATCTTCTTTATCTTCGACCTTGAGGATCGCCGAAATGCATTCGACGGGTTTACACGTTGGGTATCCGAAGAGCCCCTTTAAGTTTCCGGCCTTTATCAATGCCTTGTTATTTTTATGCCACACATCGGGTTTGAAGTTGTCCCTGGGTGGCAGCGTCCTCTTGTGTCCGAGCTCCAACGCCGGACTGCATTAGAGGTATCTTTTGTAGCCGAGCACCAATGCCGGACCGCTTCCCAGCTCTAACACCGGAATGTATCCGAGCTCCAACGCCGGACTATGTATCCGAGCTCCAACGCCGGACTGTATATCCGAGCTCCAACGCCGGACTGTATCCAAGGTGTCGTAAATCACCTTGGTTCGAAAAGTTTTGAAGGAGTTTATCCGAGCTTAATGCCGGAAATGCCCTCTATGGAGCCAGCCACTAGCGCCCGAGCTTTATGCCGGACTGCTTCCGAGGTGGTGCACCACCCC
Source organism: Aegilops umbellulata (assembly GCA_032464435.1). Classification (NCBI taxonomy): domain Eukaryota; kingdom Viridiplantae; phylum Streptophyta; class Magnoliopsida; order Poales; family Poaceae; genus Aegilops; species Aegilops umbellulata. The sequence goes on along the minus strand of CP136058.1, from coordinate 378,296,642 downwards.
GAATGTGGGCCGATTTTTGTCAATATTTTTGATTGGTGCAATTTATTCTCTGCCGAGATATATAGCCAGTAGCCCTCAAGGTGGGTATCGGTCTAAAACCCGAGATGCACATGAAGGATGACATAAGACCGCTGATCCCAGTAGCCGCTGAGACTCAGGTCGATTTGCAAAATTGGCCTGAGGATCAAGTCCTAGCTCGGCAGAATACTTCGGGACACTAAAAGCGGCGTGCTCAGTCCTCGAGACTCAGGTTGGGTGCGGCCGACCAACCTGAGGATCAAAATCTCCTTGGAAACTATATTGCACATAAAATTTTCTGCATTGGACAAGCAATGCAGTAGCCCCCGAGACACTGGTCGGGTGGCAACACCGGATCAGGGGATCGATGTGCCCCTTTAATATGTTTAAATAATAAGCCCGAAGCCCAGTAGCCCCCGAGCCTTAATGCGGGCACGGGTGGCCGAATTAAGGATCGATATCAATAGTAAAATCACAAATTGTGTGTAATGACTCTATGTATCCAAGTACTTTACGTCATTTAATGCTCGGATCCGCATTGTACAAAACTTTGTTGACCGGCCATCGGCTTCCACCTCCTCGGCCAGTAGCCGAGGAGTGTTTGTCTTACTTTATAAAGCCTTTATGAGGGTAAAGATTTACGACAAACAAGGCAATCTGGCCATACGGTTTTATAAACAAAGGTACGCGGAGAGATATGTTATATTACTATTTAACAGAAGAAATGTCTTCAAAGAAAATAGTCCCGCTATCGGTTCCTTTCTTTGGGTTGTCATGCTAAGCATGATCATAAAACCTCAGCTCCAATGTAAGAGCAAAATATCGAGGATTTAGTTTGGGAGTCTAGTTAATAGCCCTCGGTAGTGTTCGGCGACAGTCGAGGTCAAGCCGTAAACAATTCGGCCAATGTTATGAACGGCCTGTTATTTAACATAGTCATCGGATCGCTGACCAGTTTACGCTTATTGTGACAGTCAGTTTTCGGCTTTCTCCACTGAGATGCTTAACCATGTGAGCTGGAAGCACAATCGCAGTGGTTCTCCCTTTGCATGCCTAGCCGAACAAAATGGAACGTAGGAAGCAAGTGCAGGAGCCGGGCAACCCAACTATTGACCGAAGACACAATTCGAAACCGATGCATATATAGCAATTTCTGAGAATGTTTTTGCCGAATCCCTAAAAGGTGTCCGGCGTTGCACTGCGAGACTAATGCTGGAAAAGCGCAAATAGTTTAAAAGTGCCAAAAAGCTTGGAAAACCAAGAAACGTCAGTAAAAACATGACGTCCGAACAATATCAAGTGTTCGGTGCCAATCCAAAAATTGGTCTTAGAAAAAAGAAGTGCTTCTGTCGTGCTTTAACATGATACATCCTATCTCAAGACTTCGAGCGGGTCAGCCTACGGCTTCAACCTCCTATCCCGAGGGCGGAGTACTTCTCATCAGGCCAGTTTAGCAAACTAAACTCTAGCGGCTTTGAGAGAGAAATTAGGCTCCCCGGCTAGTGACCGCATAGTCGTGTTGAAAAAAGGAGTGATAAATAATAATAATAAAACTTTGCAACAACTAAGAAGGAGGACACTTATTATAAAACAGCTCAAATAAATTTGAGAGCCCCCAAGTGACTTGGGTAGGAGAATGATTGCATGTACCGAAGTACTTGTATCATATCTATGTTCAACCGAACTTTGAACGCGTCTTAACCGACCGTCGGCTTCTCCCTCTTCGGTCAAGGACCAAAAAGTGTTATGTACTCCATCGGTCAAGAATATCGATGGTGTTTCCAATAACCAGGCAATCAGGCCATAAGGCTGTAACAGACAAAGCGCGCTCAGGGAACTTATGCTATATTACTGCAAAGAGTAAGAAGCATCTTCGAAGAAAATAGTACCCCCACCAATACCTTTCTTCGGTGCTCATGAGTTCCTGTGTGCCGACCATCATTGAAAACTATAAGAGTGCTAGCTTTCGGCTTCACCCAGTCTGAGGTCCGGCTCAGGCGAACCGATCGTGACAATCGCAGAGGTGCTCCCTTTACTCCCTAGCCGAACAATCGGGAACGTAGGGGTAAACACAGGAGCGAGGCAACCCAGCTTGCAAATCGCTTAAGTCAATATGGTGCATATTGTGGCGTAATACACGAACAAGGAACGAAGCCGTACAAGTATAATCATATGCAACAGGAAAAGCTTCATAAAGGAAGCCCCCAAGTAAATGGGGTATTCGAATTTATGCGTCACAAACAAAGTATTCCCAGTAGGACTGTAAATTAGACAGACTGTTAGATGGTATTGAAGAGGAATACGAATAGTTAGAGTGACTATATAATTATAAGTGACATGTGTAATGCCTTCTAGCCGGATTGTAGATCGTTTGTCGTTGCCGACCTTTTCGCTTCGACCTCGGGACCTGACGGTCCGGAGTGTGTCCGAATACCCTAACGGTTATATAAGAACCGGGGTATGCATGGAGACCAGGCGTAGGGGTCATCGGTGCTTTATCAGACAAGTGCCCAACTAGTTATGTTATATTACATGGTTAGTAAGAAACATCTTCCAGAGAGAATAGTTCCGTTAGGGGTTCCTTTCTCTGGGAGGCATGCCCTAAAGTGCATGTCCGAACTGCAAACACAGAAAAAACATCTAGGGGCATATAAATAAATAAGAAAAAAGGTCATCTTTAGTTCACCGACCGAATATTCCCTTAAAAACGCTAGCTTTCGGCTTCACCCAGTCTGAGGTACACATCCGGCTGACCCGGTAGTAACAATCGCAGAGGTGCTCCCTTTACCACCTAGCCGAACAATCGGGAACGTAGGGGTACGCACAGGAGCCAGGCAACCCAACTTGGCCAAAACTTAAGTCATATCGATGCATATAATGGTGAAGAAAAGGTACATGCGGAAGTTTGACACATGTATTGGGCATGAAGCCCGTATAAATAAGCTTCTGTGAAAGAAGCCCCCAGGTTTAATGAGCGCGGGTGGCGCATCACTTCATAAATAATGCTTGGTCGAACCGAACACAAGTTAGAAATTTAAAGCTTTGAGCATGAAAGCGACTTAGCTGGTTAATGTGTTCGGTATTGATGACGCGGTCCGAGCTTGATGCGGGGCAAGGTTCCATCCCCCAAGCTGGTCCCGAGGTGGCGGAGTGAAGAGCTTGGCCCTCCGAAGTGGTGACATAGCACGGTCATGCAGGCCGGCAGAGTGATGCCGAAGTCCCCTGCATGGGGTAAGGAAGTGTTGACGAAGCCCCCCCGTCCAGCCGAGGTGACGCCAAAGGATATAGTCCGGCTGGATCATTTTCCTGTGCACAAAAAATAGTGCAAACCGGAGATAATAGTAATAATAAAAAATCGTTGCATAATCAATAATTTATGCAAAGTGAGTAATAAAAGAAATATGGCCTGACGCCTAAGTCAATGTCGATGCAGGGCGTCGGCGTGATGCGGTAAGGGCGTGGCAAAGCCTGAATTCACAGGTCGGTCCGAGTTCCGGATGCGGCATTCGCCGGTGTAACGCCCTCGATGCGGCTATATCTCCCACGTGTCGAAGCACGACTTAGAGGCATAACCGCATTGAAAGCAATGTCGCAAGTGAGGTAATCTTCACACAACCCATGTAATACATAAGGGAAAGAGATACATAGTTGGCTTACAATCGCCACTTCACACAAATACATGAATAAAACATTACATCATACAGTTACAATCAGGGCCCGACTACGGAGCCAAAATAAAAGAAGAAACCCCAAAAGCGACAAAGGTCCACGACCGACCCCAACTGGGCCCACTACTGACCGACTAGAACGAAACAACACAAAGAACAAGATCTTCATCGGGCTCCTCCTTGAGCTCGGGTGCGTCACCTGCACGGATTCATCGGCACCTGCAAACTGGTTGTGGAAGTATCTGGTGAGTCACGAGGACTCAGCAATCTCACACCCGCGAGTTCAAGACTATTTAAGCTTATAGGCAAGCGACTAGCATATATGGTGGCTAACATACGCAAATGAGAGCGAGAAGAGAAGGCAAAGCACGGTCGAACAACTATGATCAAGAAGTGATCTTGAAACTACTTACGTCAAACATAACTCCAACAACCGGGTTCACTTCCCGGACCCCGCCGAGAAGAGACCATCACGGTTACACACGCGGTTGATGTATTTTAATTAAGATCAACTTCGGGTTTTCTACAACCGGACATTAACAAATTCCCATCTGCCACATAACCGCGGGCACGGCTTTCGAAAGTTCAAAACCCTGCAGGGGTGTCCCAACTTAGCCCATGATAAGCTCTCGCGATCAACGAAGGATATTCCTTCTCCCCGGGAAGACCCGATCAGTCTCGGAATCCCGGCTACAAGACATTTCGACAATAATAAAACAAGTCCAGCAAAGCCGCCCGATGCGCCGACATCCTGATAGGAGCTGCACATATCTCGTTCTCAGGGCAACACCGGATGAACACTCCGTACAGCTAAAACCAAGTCTCAAGTTTCCTTGAGAGGGCGCTGCAAAGGGCTCTAGTTCGGACCAACACTTAGACAAGCATTGGCCCGGGGGGCTGAATAAAGATGACCCTCGGGCTGATCAAACCCAAGGGAAAAGGATAGGTGGTAGGCAAATGGTAAAACCAAGGTTGGGCCTGCTGGAAAAGTCTTATTCAAAGCGAACTGTCAAGGGGGTCCCATAAATCACCCGACCACGTTAGGGACGCAAAATCCGGGAACATAACACCGATATGACGGAAACTAGGGCGGCAAGAGTGGAACAAAACACCAGGCATAAGGCCGAGCCTTCCACCCTTTACCAAGTATATAGATGCATTAATTAAGTAAGATATATTGTGATATCCCAACAAGTAAACATGTTCCAAACAAGGAACAACATCTCCATGTTCCAACAGGGAACAAACTTCATCTTCACCTGCAACTAACAACGCTATAAGAGGGGCTGAGCAAAGCGGTAACATAGCCAAACAACGGTTTGCTAGGACAAGGTGGGTTAGTGGCTTGGTTTAACAATATGGGAGGCATGATAATCAAGTGGTAGGTATCGCAGCATAGGCATAGCAAAAGAGCGAGCAACTAGCAAGCAAAGATAGAAGTGATTTCGAGGGTATGGTCATCTTGCCTGAAATCCCACAAGGAAGAAGAACGAGTCCAAGAAGAAGACAAACGGACGTAGTCGAACGGGTCCTCACAAACGCGATGATAACGGAATCAACCCGAAGAAGCAACACCGGAAAGAAGCACACAACATAGTAAACAACCAACACATGAATATGGCATGATGCACAACCAAGCATGATGCATGTCCGGTTTAATGATTCATGGCATGGCAAAGTGCAACAAACAATACTACAAATTAAGTGGAGCTCGATATGCAACGAGTTGCATATTGAAAAAACACCACAACAAGTATTTAGTTCTCTCTTGTTTATGAACCCAACAATATTAAACGTTGATTAACATGACAAGAGGTGAAGCATAAATAAACTAACTATTTAGGCAAGTTTAAATGAGGCCAGAAACAACAAACAATAAATCCCGAAAATCCTCATGTGCATATTTTAGATTTGGTACTGTTCTGTCCTAAACACAATTTTAGGGTTGTTAAACATGCAAAGCAATGGCACCAGGTTAAACTAGGCATTTTTCTACCCCATTTACATATAAAGTTTATTTAAATCCGAGCTACGGTTATTTAGTTATTAATTAAAACATTTTAACATGTCATAGGAGCAAATTAAGGCAAACAACACTTTAAACATTTTTAAACATGGATGAGAGTTGCATATTATGAAACTAGACACAATTTTAAGCATTTTACATATATAAATTATTTACATATGATGCACGGTTAATGAGTTATTATATGCATGAACATGGAGGGTTTTTCTGCAAACTGTAAATCACTGGATAAATAGAGAAATTCGCCAGACTGAGAAAAAAAACTACACAGGCCAAATCTGAGGCGGACTGGGCTTCTCACCACGGCACTTGGGCCTGCTCGGTGGTGTACTCGGGTGGCTGAAAGGCGCGGCTGGGCCGGTCGCAGCTGGGCCTTGGCTGGATCGAACGAGGAGGCGCGAGGCCGCGGTCAACGAGACGACGAGTCAGCCGCTGCTGCTCGTTGTAGGAGAAGTAGAGGACGCACCACGGCGGCCTGGCGCGCTTGGGACTTGGCGGCCGCAAGCGACGGGGATGGCGGGGACGGAGAGGGACGGCGAACCTCCGGATCTGGCCTGAGATGGCAAGGACGAAGGTGATATGGGGCCTCCTCGGGGCTGGGTCTCTCGGGTGGCCCTGCCTGCTTGAGAGGTCGCCCGGACCTGCACAAAACGGCGGCGACGACAGGGTCAGTCGGTCCGGCGAGCAGAGAAAAGGAGGAGGGGCGGCATGGACCTGCTACTAGTCCGAGACGAGCTGAGCAGAGGGGCGTCGGCCTGGAGCGGCTGCTGGTTCGGTGGCTGGCCTCGGGAGGAGCTCGTTCCCCTGGTTGACGAGGAGAGCGAGGAGGGTTGGATCGATGGGCTTGGGTGGATCGAGGGGAGGCCTCGGGTGGAGTCTGGTTGGGTGGCGCTGAAATTGAGGAAGATGGTCGGGGCCTCTGGTTGGATCTGGCAGGAGAGGAAAAAGAGGAGGGAGGTGGATCTGGGAGGATCCCGATGGGGATTTGAGTGCGGCGGCGGCGATGGGTGGATGGGACAGAAGGCCTAGGTTTTAGGGTTGGACATATATATAGGTAGTGGGTTAGGTTAGGGACTAACGGACCCTCCGATCGTAATCGGACGGTCGCGAATAAAATAGTTAGGGAGCCCAATTAACAAAACATAGATATTTGCAGACGTTAGGGGATGATCCGGACACAACGGTAACGACAAAGCGGGTCGGGTTCGAAGCAGTTTCGGACACGCACACGAGCGGTCAAGAGAGGTCAACGAGGACAAGGGTCTGACAAAATGACAACGGAGGCAAAGAGAGAAAGGGCAACTGCGAACGGCTACGAGTTTTATGAAAATATGCAAATGCAATGCGGATGATGACATGGCAAGATGCGACACGCAAGCAAATGACAAAGCAACAACAGCGAATAACTGACGGACACCTGGCGCATCAGATCCGAGGCGTTACAGCCGGACTATGTACGGAGACTGACCGAACCACCATGCGACCGTCGTTAATGCGTCCACCATTTGATAGACCTATGTACATATGATGGACAAACCAGAGTAATAATTCATTGGGAAAAATTGAACCCAAACAAGCAAAAAAATACTAGGATTAATAGCACCTGGTTTATTTGTTGTAGCAATCCGAAGGAAGGTGATTCCCAAAATTGGGACTCGCTCCGCACACCCATTGCCTAATGGGCGATAAAACGACGGCATGGCAATGCTGGTAAAGGTTGGCTCGCCGAGGCAAAGCCCTCGGCCCAGCTAACGTGACGGAGCTGGTCGGCTAGTGACGCCGAAGTGTCCGGAGTAGGTTGATGAAGAGATGGCGAAGCCCCCGGTCCAGCCGAGATGTCGAAGCGCCAATGTCAGCCGATGAGTCGAAGTAGGTCGGCGTGATGGACACCAGCTTGAAGAAGCGATAGTGCGGCCCTGTCGATGCAGGTCGTGACGTGGTCGATGCCGGCTTGATGAAGCAACCATGCGGCGATGCCGGTATGCCCACTCCATGTAATCCGTGGGGTGGTGATGTTGGTGATGATTTATCCTTCGCGATGCCGGACTCTTGTTCGGCTTGCCGAGATGATGATCCAAAGAAGTTGAGCTCGGCTCAACAAAGTGACGCCGTGTCTTAGCACAGGTCGGCAGTCGTGGAGTAATATTGCCGGACTGGTTTGACACCAGCATGATGTCGAAGATCATGTTCAAAAGATCTTAAAGTTAGTGGGATGTGTTCGCGAACAAAACACAATACCGCATACAAGACTTCCTTCAAAAGGGAAGTCCGAAATCCCGTTCATAGAAAAGATGAACTCGGGTCGGATTCGTTTTCGCGCAGAAAACAGATTCGAAAAGTGATGCACTAATCGGAAGGTTCCCGGAGTTTCGACGGTCGGATCGAGCTGAAATTTTGAGAGGTGGTAGATACAGGAATTCCGCAGCCGATCAACGGTTGGATCTTCCAAAGGACATCTGAGCTAGAAGCTGGACACCACGCCCTAAACACATCCAAATTCCCGTCCAGATTTGACAGGGCTCCGATATATCGTGGATTGCCAGAGATTCCTCCAGCGGAACTCGGTGAAATTTTCCAAGGTTGTTGTAGACTCAATTCCGCACAATTCCACCAAAGCGATCGTCAAAGCGATACTCGAGGAGGAGGTGGCAGCAGATACAAGTTCGCTGTTCAGAAAAACAGCACAGTCGCTTGAGGGCAACGTTGACGTTGAGCCCCCGAGCTTCATGGCTGATTCCTCCGTGATCTTGATAGAGATCGGAGTTGATGTTTGATGAAGGCCCTCGTCCGAACATGGTGATCCGAACACGGGGCGCAATTCTTGGTCGAACCAAGGTGACCAGTCGAGCTGGTGACGAAGATGCCGAAGTCGCAGTTGATCTGCAGGCGAGCCATCGATCCTTTTGTCTATCACACAGCGGAACTCTCAATGAAAGCACCAATGTCGGTGTCAAAACCGGCGGATCTTGGGTAGGGGTCCCGAACTGTGCGTCAAGGTCGGATGGTAACAGGAGACAAGGGACACTTTATTTTACCCAGGTTCGGGCCCTCTCGGTGGAGGTAAAACCCTACTCCTGCTAGATTAATATTGATAATATGGGTAGTACAAGATTGGATCTACCATGAGATCAAGGAGGCTAAACCCTAGAAGCTAGCCTATGGTACGATTGTGTATGATGATGTTGTCTCTCCATCGACTAGCCTGGCCTTGGTTTATATAATGCACCAAAGGCCTAGGATAACAAGAGTCCTAGCCGAATATGCCGGTGGGGGAGGAGTCCTCGTCTTGATCGCCAAGTCTTGTGGAATCTTCCTTGTATGCGGCAACTGTCCGAACTGGCCCATGAGTATACGGCCATGGGGGTCCTCGGCCCAATCCAACTGATCGGGAGACGACGTGATGAGTACCCCCTAGTCCAGGACACCGTCAGTCATCATAGCACTTTATTAGGGACGTTGCCAGTAACTCCCAATCTTAATGTACTTTAAACCCTGCATTACTGAGGGCTGGAGGGGCCTGGCGAACTCTATATAAGCCACCCCCTCCTCGGTGTCAAGGGTTCGCACCCCTGTTATTCACACACCTATAATCCAATCGACCGCCTCCGGGCACCGAGACGTAGGGCTGTTACTTCCTCCGCGAAGGGCCTGAACTCGTAAACCTCGTGTGCTTACAACTCTTCCATAGCTAAGATCTAGCCTCTCCATTCATACCCCCTACATCACTGTCAGAGTTAGAACCACGACAGTGTGTACGGAGCTGAGAACTCATGAGTGATGCCTAATGTATCCAAGTAAAGGTCGAGGCCGGTGTTCTTGAACTCTGTGCCATTGTCACTTCTGATATGCTTGATCTTGAAGCCATAGTTGTTCATGGCACGGTTGACGAAGCGTCTGAAGACGTCCTGCACTTCAGTCTTGTAGAGAATTATGTGCACCCACGTGTATCTTGAATAATCATCAACAATCATGAAGCCATAGAGACAAACAGTAGTAGTGAGAGTAGAGTAGTGGGTAGGGCCAAATAAGTCCATGTGTACAAGCTCGAAGGGTTGAGATGTCATCATGATTGTCTTCGAGGGATGCTTGGACCTAGTCATCTTTCCAGCTTCGCGGCACCGCACAAGTGATCCTTCTTGAACTTGACGCCCTCAATGCCTATGACATGCTTCTTCTTTGCAAGAGTGTGTAAGTTCCTCATGCCAGCATGCCCTAGCCTCCGATGCTAGAGCCAGCACTCTGAAGCTTTTGCTAGAAGACATACGACAAGCTGTGGTCCTGCTGAGAAATCTACCATGTACAGATGATCTTTCCGGTACCCTTCAAAGACTAGAGACTTGTCAGATTCCATTAGTACAAGGCAACGATATTTTCCAAATATCACAATCATGTTCAAGTCACAAAGCATTGAGACAGACATTAAGTTGAAACCAAGGGATTCAACAAGCATCACTTTATCCATGTGCTGACCCTTTGAGATTGCAACTCTACCTAGACCCAATACCTTGCTTTTACCAGTGTCAGCAAATGTGATGTGACTCTTGTTAGATGGTCATAAGGTTGAGTCCATGAGAAGACTTCGATCACCAGTCATATGATTAGTGCATCTGCTGTCCATAATCCATTCTGAAGCATGAGGTGTCATACCCTACAGTACAGTTAGGGGGATAGGCTTTACCAAGAGTATTGTGAAGCATAAACATTTGACGGGCAAGAGGATTATCAAAGCTCAGATCAAGATTAGGACTGATAGGATTATTGGCAAGCGATTCAGGAACAAAATACATAGTAAGACCAGTTGGGCATTTGATCTTGCGCCCTACAAGATGTTTTAGGTCCCCAGCATTAGCATCAGACGCCTTTGATTTCCGGCTAGAGACCTTTCCCTGCAAAAGAAAGTTAATTCTTCTTAACCACCCACATCTTCAGGGGTGGCTTAGAAGCAATGAGTCTAAGTGCAGCATCTGAGAACTTTGGCTTTGGAGCCCTAGCAAATAGCCTTGCAGGAGATGAATGATACTCATATGAATAAGCAGGAAAGTTCTTAGTTTTATGAACATAGCGGTTTGAAGAAACACGCTCATATTCATAAGTCTGAGTATGATTTCCCTGCAAAACATTGGCGTTAGGGTGACTCAGGTGAGTCCTCTGTCTGTATGAAGCCTTTGGACCATATGAAGCCTTTGGTCTGGGATTTGTCTTCTTCCCAGGCGGTGTCATGATGACATTTACAGGAAGATTCTCAAGACAACTTTTGGGAACCCAGATCTTCTTCATAGGTGGCCCATTCCTGCAGTTAGTACCAATATACCTGGCAAACACTTCACCATTCCGATTCTTAAATAGTTTATAATTTGCATCAAAGAATTCATCAATGATAATAGGGTTAGCACAAGTGAAGCCAGATAAGGTGGATGGATCCACTAAAGGTACCTTTGCAGCAACCCATGTGGTTTTGGGGTATTGCTCAGGCTTCCAGTAGGAGCCATCAACATTCATTTTTCTCTCGAACCCAACACCCTCTTTCCTAGGTTTCGGTTCAGAATCTATTTTTTGAGGACATCGCACAGTGTCTGATGTCCTTTGAGACTTTTGTACATCCCTGTTTCAAGCAATGTCTTCAACCTAGCATTTTCATCAGCAATAGTAGTGGTATCCTCAACAGAGGGGTTAGTTACCACATCAACAGTTGAAGATATTGCAATAGTAGCAGCAGTAGAACATTCAACAACAGAAGTAGAGTTATCATGCTCAAGGCATTTTAGACATGGTGGTTCAAATCCTTCCTGAGCAGAAAAGATCTATTGAGCGCAAAGTGACTCATTCTCTTTCTGAAGATCTTCATGAGCCGCTCTCAATTTCTCAAGCTCTTGCTTCCTTTGAAGATAATCATAGGAGAGCTTTTCATGAGTGGTTGAGAGCGTTTCATGACGACTTTCAAGTTCCTGGTACTTAACATGAAGATTTTTTATGTCTTCAATTAAGGACTTAGAACGGGTCATTTCCACGTCCAACAGGTCATCGCTTTTGTCTAATAGTTTTTGAGTATGTTCCATAGCTTTCTGTTGTTCAGTTGCAATTTTAGCAAGTGTTTTGTAGCTGGGTTTGGATTCACAATCAGAGTCATCTTCACTTGATGTTTGAAAGTAAGCATCGCGTGATTTTACCTTGGCACCACGTGCCATGAAGCAGTAGGTGGGAGCTGAGTCGTCCTTGTCATTAGCATCAGTGTTGGTGACGGGGCCATTGTCTTCAGTGTTTAAGATAGACTTGACGACGTAGGCTGTAGCTAGAGCCAGACTTGCAACGCTAGGGTCGGACTACTCCTCAGACTCCACCTCCGCCTCCTCAGAAGCAGACTCCTCCTCTGAATCCATCTCCTTGCCAACAAAAGCACGAGCCTTGCCAGATGAGCTCTTCTTATGAGATGAAGACTTGGATGAGGACTTGGAAGAAGACTTTGAGGATTTCTTCTTCTTCTTGTCATCAGAATTATATTCCTTGCTCTTCTTCTCCTTGTTGTTCTCATTGTCCCATTGTGGACACTCAGAGATGTAGTGTCCAGGTTTCTTGCACTTGTGACATGTTCTCTTCTTGTAGTCATGAGTGGAAGCTTCATCATTTCTTGAGCTAGATCGTGAAGACTTTCTGAAGCCCTACTTCTTAGTGAAATTTTGGAACTTCTTCACAAGCATAGCAAGTTCCTTTCCAATGTCTTCAGGATCATCAGAACTGCAGTCAGATTCTTTTTTAGATGAGGAAACAGTTTTTGCCTTCAAAGCACGAGTTCGGTCATAGTTGGGACCATAGATATCTCTTTTCTCAGATAGCTGGAACTCATGTGTGTTGAGCCTCTCAAGTATATCAGACGGATCGAGTGTCTTGAAGTCGGGGCATTCTTGTATCATCAGGGCAAGGGTGTCGAACGAGCTGTCAAGTGATCTCAGTAGTGTCTTGACGATTTCATGCTTGGTGATCTCAGTGGCGCCGGGAGCACGAAGCTCATTTGTGATGTCAGTGAGGCGATCAAACGTGAGCTGGACATTCTCATTGTCGTTTCTCTTGAAGCGGTTGAAGAGGTTGCGAAGAACACTGATCCTTTGATCTCTCCGGGTTGAGACGCCTTCGTTGACCTTGGAGAGCCAGTCCCAGACTAGCTTCGACGTTTGCAGAGCACTCACACGGCCATACTATCCTTTGGTCAGATGACCATAGATGATGTTCTTGGCAGTAGAATCCAGTTGAATGAACTTCTTGACATCAGCAGGGGTGACACCTTCACCAGTCTTGGGAACGCCATTCTTGACGACGTACCAGAGGTCGACATCAATGGCTTCAAGATGCATGCACATCATATTCTTCCAGTAGGGATATTCAGTTCCATTGAAGACGGGGCAAGCAGCGAAGACTTTGATTATCCTTGCAGTCGACATAGCTAAAACTCTAGGTGGTTAAACCGAATCACACAGAACAAGGGAGTACCTTGCTCTGATACCAATTGAAAGTGCTAGTTATCGACTAGAGGGGGGGTGAATATGCGATTTTTATGAACGTCTTCAAAACTTGAGAGTTTTGAAGACAAACAATAGAAATGAACCTATTGATATGCAGCGAAAGGTAGACTACACTAAGCAAGCCATAGTCAAGTATGCAATGAAGTGAAAGCACGAAGACTAATAGCAGCTAGGTAGTAAAGATCAGGATGGAAGATAGTATGAAGCCAAACAATGATAGTAGTCACATAGTAAAGTCAAACAAGTAGTGCAAGCAGGCAATGACTTCACGAAGACAAACTGTAAGTAAAGAGAGGAAGAGGATAGAACCAGTCACTTGGTGAGGACACATGATTTGTTGGACCAGTTCCAGTTGCTGTGACAACTGTACGTCTGGTTAGGGAGGCTGAGATTCAACTCTGAAGACCACATCTTCACCTTATTTCCCTTGAGCTAAGGACACCCAGTCCTCGCTCAATCATTCTGGTAAGTCTTCAAGGTAGACTTCCAAACCTTCACAGACTTCTTTCACCGGTGATCCACAATGACTCTTGAATGCTCAGAACGCGACGCCTAACCAGCTGGAGGATTCACAGTCCTCAATTGTAACAAGTATTCAGGTCACGAGAGAGAAAGACTTCAGTGATGCCTAACACTCTTTGGCTCTGGGTGTTTGGGCTTTGTCCTCGCAAGAATTTCTCTCTCTCAAAAGCTTCAGAGGTGGGTTGCTCTCAAACGACAAAAGTCGTGTACTAACTCTAAGCAGCCACCAATTTATGGTGTAGGGGGTAGGCTATTTATAGCCACTAGGCAACCCGACCTAATTTGTTCGAAATGACCCTGGGTCACTCTGGAACTGACACATGCCCCAACGGTCAGATTTCAAACACACGCGACAACTTTACTTGGGCTACAAGTAAAGTTGACTCATCCAACTCTGGATAAGATTTGCTCTCATTGTCATCGCTCGAAGACATAGGATTTTGGTTGAGCATCACTTCAGTCATTCTGACTTTGTTCACCGGGACTCCACTTAACAGTACGGTGGTTCCTATGACTCAACAAAAAAGAAAAGAAAACAACGAAACAACTAAGTCTTCGCGCTCCATAGTCTTCATGCAATGTCTTTTCTTGTCATAGTCTTCAATGTGAATATCTTCACATACCACTATTGTCTTCAATGTCTTCATATATTTTTAAGGGTCATATCCGGTAGGTAAACCAAATCAACGAGGGACTACTACCTGTGTTATCCTGCAATTCTCACAAACACATTAGTCCCTCAACCAGGTTTGTCGTCAATACTCCAAAACCAACTAGGGGTGGCACTAGATGCACTTACATAATCAAGTAAGACCACCAATAAAATTAAATTGTCAACTGTGCATTCAGGCAACATGATCAACACAATTAATTATTCAAAATAGTTTCATTCTCAAGAACTAGAGAAAGAAACATAACACATTTTTTTTACAAAGTCTAACTTGGACTCCTGCTTGTTGAATCTTCCATTATTTATCCAAAAAGTCTAATTTTCAAGTCCATTGCAATAAGTTAAAGATGTAAAAAAGCATATTAATTTAAATCTTAGCACAACATGACACTTGTTCAAACAAAAGATAAGACATGTTTTTGCCACTAAGTTGCCAATTTTGGATTCTCGATTGTAGTTTTGAGCTGACGGCCCCAGAAACAAGGGACTCCATTTTCTTTCTCCATCCAGTACTTGGACGGACTTGGGCAACGCCAAGCGACGGCAGAATTGGAGCGCCATGTCTTGCAATTGGAAACATCAAGCCCAGGTTGCGGATAAAAAGTAATGGGCTAATCTCATATTTTATTGGGCCTTACTTGACTGGCCCATATCCTAGTGAATCCTATCGTGTATCTCTCCTAGCGAACCGTTCCTTTCCTCTTCTCTCGCTCATCGCTCAACCTTATCTCAGAGCGAATCTGCTCGCCTCCCATGATGGCCACGCCAAAGAAGTAGGTGGGATACCCTAGGTCCTCAAAATTTACCCGGGGCAGTCGCCATACACGACCCCACGCTGGCGCCGCCCCTATGTGACCTTGTTGTCCTAAAAGAATTGACGTCCTTTTCATAGCCCTAGCTCGCTCCCACGCCCCTCCCCCTTATTTTTTTACGGGCCAGCCCAGTATGCGGTGCTTGTTCGGGCCGTCAAACAGGCAAAACCCAATGAGAGCTATTTCTCGCTTTAACGCCCGGTTTATTTCCGTTTTTGCGACGACACGGCCCGATTTATTTCTATTTTTCTCCTACAAGAAGCGAGTCAAGTTGGTTTTTCTCCCTTTTTGTTTTTTTTGTTTTTTGTTTTTCAAATACTTGTTAAAATCTTTAAATACTTGTGCAACATGTTTCAAATACTTGTTGAACATTTTTCACATACTTGTTTAACATTTTTATATACATGATCAATTTTTTTTCAAATACTTCTTCAACACTTTTATATACATGATGAACATTTTTTTACATACTTGTTCAACATTTTTATATACATGATCAACATTTTTTCAAATACTTGTTCAACATTTAGAAAAATGTTTTTTAAAGAGTGTTTTTGTAATATACTATTCCGTCCCGAAATGTAAGACGTTTTTTGATACTATGATAGTGTCAAAAAACGATTTACATTTTGGACGGAGGGAATATATATTTAGATTATTTTGAAGTTTAAAGAAAAGTACAAAAATATAAGCAAAAAAAGAAAACAAAAAACTTAAAAAAACACGGAAAATTGGCCGAAGCCTCCCGCGCTCGTTGGCCGGGCCAGCTCGCTCGCCCCTTCAGCAAGTCTGAAGTCAGACTCGCTAAAGGCGAGATATAGACCCGACAAAACCCGAAATCACTAATTAAGGAGTACTCGTTGCAAAGAATACTCCATCTTCCCGGCACATGCAGCGCGTCACTTGTCGCAACCTGAGAGTTTTCCCCTTTTTTTTAGACCCGTTTATTCAAAACGTTTTATCTCTTAAACCATGCGTACAAATCTCGAACCGTTTTCATCATTGGATTCCTCGCGTCGAGATCTTCAAAATTAGATCCCATGTTAATAGGTTTTGACAAACTTTTTTTTCATAAAAAAACCAGACGAAAAAACCAAACCGGGAGCACGGTTTTTTCCCTTTCTGAAAGAGGCACGCCCGTGTGCCTCTCACGAAATCACAACCGTGCCTTTCGTGGAAGCAAAACCATGGAAGGAAAAAACTATTTTTTTTTTCCGAAAGAGGCACGCCCGTGATTTTCGCAAAAACACAACCGTGCCTCTAGTGAAAGCAAAACCGTGACTCTCGCGAAAGAAAAAAACAAAAAACACGTATTTTTTTCTCTTTCCAAGAGGCACGGCCGTGACTCTCGCGAAAGCACAACCGTGCCTCTCGCGGAAGCAAAATCATGACTCTCGCGAAAGAAAAAAAACAAAAAAGTGTTTTGTTTTTCCCTTTCCGAGAGGCACATCCGTGACTCTCGCGAAAGCACAACTGTGCCTCTCATGGAAGAAAAACCGTGACTTTTCGCGAAGGAAAAAAAAGAAAATGCGTTTTTTTTTGTTTTCGAAAGGCACGGCCGTGACTTTTCGCGAAAGAAAAAAAACGCGTTTTTTCACGTAAATTTTTTTTCTTCAATTTTTTTGTCGAAAAGCTAAGGAAGACCGGAAAAAAACCAAAATGTGAAAAAAAACACGAAAAAAACGTTTAAAAAGCCGAAAACGCGTGCGGAAAAATAAAAAGACAAAATCTGAAAGGAGCGTTCAGAGCACGACAGGTGATGAATGGCTGACAGCACGCCAAGTGACGCTGATCGTTGCAAGGCTGCCGAAGAAGCGCTCGTTAACTAGTTGCTTCCGGCAAAACCCGCATAATCTATCAGCCGGAATTTCCCGGGCCGGGGCCTGGATCTGCTAAAATTTGCCGTCCGAAAAGGATTGCCGTCCTCTTCGTAGCCCTATAGCCCACTCCCCGGCGCCACGCCCCGTCCCCAATCCCCGGACGCGAGCGCATCACCCCGGTCTTGCTTAAAGCGAGACATAGGGGCGTCCTCCTCTTCGTAGCCCTATAGCCTCGCCCCGTCCCCAATCCCCCCTCCTATCGGCGGCGGAGAGCACTATCCGGCGAGGGGCGCAGCTCCCTGTTCCACCCTATCGCCGCGCCTCTGCCCTCCACTCAAGCACGAACGGCCTCGCTGATCTGCGCCGGCGGCCATCCCTGGTTTCCCTTCCACGTCTCTGGTGAGTCTTTTGCGGAAACTGGTTCACTGCCTCATGCCCCCCTCCCCTCTTCGTCTTCTTGCATGCATGGCTCGATGCGGGCCGGTCACACTTCCGGTGGATAGTACCTTGCTTTACTGAGTTTCTCCTAGCATGACCTGAGATTTCATGACGAGAAACTTAAACGTCGATATTCTACTGATACACAGTTTCACACCATAATACATCCTATATTTGCATGGAATTTTTGTCCTGAAAGCATACCGTATAGGTCAACTTTCACTTGAGCTTTTAGTTATAACTATGTATAGGTCAACTTTCACTTGAGCTTTTAGTCATTGCTATGTCAATAATTAGCGCAGTCTTTCATCATAGGTCCAGGAGATGCCTAGAAAGAATCAAGAATGTACAAGCACGGGAGGAGGAGCAAGCACAAGTAAGAAGAGAAAGGCTTCTTTACAGTCCAACTCCAACCGAGAAGGTGAACCAACTGCAACCATTCCTGTTCTCTGTTGAATTGTGAATTATAATGGAACTAGTTAAAATATATTATTAATGCCATTAATTGTTCATTACCTGCAGATTCTCCGCCTCCGAGGGATGGTTAGTTTGTTTTGAGGACACCTAGGGATTGGAAGCGTTCGATCCTAGTATTGGACCGGACATCTCTGGAATTATTTCTATCGTTAAACGTAAACATCATGTTTAAGCATATGCAACATAAAAAAGTACTCCCTCCGTTTTTATTTACTCTGCATATTTGGTTTGAGTGAAGTCAAACTTCATAAAATTTGACCAAATTTATAGAAAAAATATGAACATTTGCAATAGCAAATCTATATGATGTGAAAGGGTATTCAATAATGAGTCTAATGGTATTGATTTGTTATTGTATATGTTAATATTTCTGTCTATAAACTTTGTCAAAGTTTACAAAGTTTGACTTTGACCAAAGCTAATATGCGGAGTAAATAAAAACGGAGGGAGTACTAATTAAATGAAACATTGCTTCCTAAGTTCGTTCAATGTTTAAAAGTTTTGTTTGACAGAAACATGTTACTCATGTGATAATTATTTTTTGTTTGGTTGAAACTTGTCCGAAAGGGTTTAGGCTTAGTAGAACTAAAACCGAGTACATGATGTGCGGTTTCAGTACTACTAGGTGTGAGGAGGAGGAGGTTAGCCTTGATGGCCAGGTGGTACCTCGGAAGGACACCTTTCGGTATTTGGGGTCAATGTTGCAGGAGGATGGGGGTATTGATGAAGATGTGAACCATCGAATCAAAGCCGGATGGATGAAGTGGCGCCAAGCTTCTGGCATTCTCTGTGACAAGAGAGTGCCACAAAAGCTAAAAGGCAAGTTCTACAGGACGGCGGTTCGACCCGCAATGTTGTATGGCGCGAAGTGTTGGCCGACTAAAAGGCGATATGTTCAACAGTTAGGTGTGGCGGAGATGCGTATGTTGAGATGGATGTGTGGCCACACGAGGAAGGATCGAGTCCGGAATGATGATATACGCGATAGAGTTGGGGTAGCACCAATTGAGGAGAAGCTTGTCCAACATCGTCTGAGATGGTTTGGGCATATTCAGCGCAGGCCTCCAGAAGCTCCAGTGCATAGCGGACGGCTAAAGCGTGCGGAGAATGTCAAGAGAGGGCGGGGTCGACCGAATTTGACATGGGAGGAGTCCGTTAAGAGAGACCTGAAGGATTGGAGTATCGACAAAGAGCTAGCTATGGACAGGGGAGCGTGGAAGCTTGCTATCCATGTGCCAGAGCCATGAGTTGGTTGCGAGATCTTATGGGTTTCACCTCTAGCCTACCCCAACTTGTTTGGGACTAAAGGCTTTGTTGTTGTTGTTGTTGTTTGTTGAAACTTGTCCGACCAAAAGCTATTCCTTTTGTTTTGGCATCATGGCATGTGCCAGTTTTATCTTGCGTATTGGCTTCCAATGCTAATCAATACACATTTTCACCTATTGCATCAGACCTTTCACGCATATTACGCAAGAGCCTACTTCCCCGTGGTTATCCTATGCCATCTAAGACTGCTGGCAAGTTATTATTTTCCATTTTTCTGATTCTCCCCTGCCGTTATTTTCATGTGTTTCAAGATATTTATTCTAGCCCTCATGGTATGCTATGTTTCTTCGATTAGGGGGCATGCGCTTGGTGAATACATTTGAGCTCTGCTTTGGAAATTTAGATGGCTACAGTGAAGAGCAAACCAGCATTAAGTTGCTTGCTTTGAGCCTATGTCAGTCCATTGTTTCACTTGCTGCTTTTAAGGGTAACAATGCAATCGTTTTGTTATAGGGATTCCAAGTTTTTTAGGTTAATCAGTAACTAAAACTGTTGATCCTGTGTAGGTAAAACTAGACAGTTTACATGCACAGGCACAATCATACAGCACACAACATCCAGCATGAGCATTCTAACCTCTGCTAGCTTGATTAGATCCCCTGAAGATGAAAGTAAGATACTTGATAAACTGGAGGTTAGTGCTACTAGTCAATTTTCCATCTTATTGCTTTGTTATGATTATTTGCCCATGAGATGAAGATGATACAGTTTGTACTTGCATGCAGATTAAGGTGCGCCTGCCCAATGGCAAGCTTGTTGTAGGAAAACTGTGGAAATATGATTTTTATTAGAATATTGCTGTTGTGAACACCAAGGCTTTTCCAGAACTTCGTGCAGCATGCTTTCATAATGAGGTGCCAGCTAATGTCAAATTCTCCCAAAGTAAACTGGTAGCTATTGGACGACTTTTTGAATCTGGAGAACTAATGGCTACAGGTGGGACACTGCTGTACAAAACTTGCAAATTCGATTGCCAGCAACTCATGGCATCTACTTGTAAGACCACAAAGGTATTTCCCCTAATCTTTTATCGCTCCGTAGAAAGATTAATAAAAAGAAACTGGTAATATGACTAGAGCAGGACTTTTTTTTGTTCGCATTAGTAAGATATTCATACATAATATATCCAAAATTAATTGTTCATATTGAACAATATTATATAGCGTACCTAAATATGAAATATATTATTCTAAACAAAGCATGTTCACAGCCATTGTATTCTTTGCTAGGCTGGAATTGGGGGCCCCATTATTGCTGCTGATGGAAAATTCATAGGCATGAGCTTTTATTATAAGGATGGAGCTCCTTTCTTACCAATCACTATCCTCCAGAAATGCTTAAAGCACTTCAATGAATTTGGGTATGTTTTAAAGTTCTTACTTGTATTTACTTGGAATATATTTAGTTCAGTCGCATGTTGCCAAGATACTAAACAATTTTTTACCACTCTCTTATCATTTCTTTATTGTGAAGATATTAGGTCAGGGCTTGAGATTGAAATCAGGATACCATAGGTCGTAGCTAACATTTGATGGCTCTTAAATTCATAAGTTTATTGAAATAACCACTGATAGGAGGGTCACATCCTGTTCATCTGAGCCACCAGAAACCAGCTATTTGTCGTAGCCACTAGCTGCGAGTAAGCAGTTCCAGTCCCCTTAATATATGCTGGTCACTGTTCCCCGGGTGTCACCAAACTTGCTTTCGCTATCCTGGGTTCTGTGTAGCTGATGTTACTTGTCTCACGTATTTAGTTCTATGTAGTCTTATATCATCTATATTTCTAGCTGATCTATTGTTAGTAAATATATTGAATGATCAATGATGTGATATGTGTAGGAGAGTTCTGCAGCCATGGCATGGTCTGAGGATTGGATCACTTCAAGCTGAAAAACTGCGTGTCCGTGAAGAAATACATGACATTTTCCCCCATGCACATGGCATTTACATACAGAAGGTGACTATCCACCTCATGTTTAGTATTTTCTTTCATTGTGTTGCTGTGCTGTTTATATGTGTACTAGTAATAGTGCACATGGTATCAATTACAAAATAAATAACATGTTTCAGGCGTAAGAAGTTGAAATGAACATCTTAAGAAATATGTACTCCCCATTTCATTACCAAGAAAACATAATTTCCTCTCCATCTACAGTATGATTTTTCCCCATACATAAACAACAAACTCAGTCAAAGAAAATTATCAAAATGAACATTGGTAACAACTCATTCTATTTGTTCCCTAACATGATATATGACTAATTGGAAACACTTACATGGAAGTATGAATAGAAAATCCAAACTGTGCCCCCCTTGAGCACAACTTCATATATCACACTAGTGTAGTAATTAAGGCCTGTAGTAGGAAGGTTTAAACCAAAACTTATCATATCTATGACGTTTGATTTTTCTAGAGCTTTGAATTATATCTCCAGCTCATTCAATGCAACAATAGACCCATCATTCTCCATGAACTTGCTACCTTCCTTTCTCAAATCTAGCAGAACTTTGGTGGCCCTCTTGTCTTAACTAAAATGCCACAAATAAATCCACATCAACATCACTTATAACATATAAGAGCACATGTTTGAAAGAAACGGAAAAAGGCATACGCCGGCCTGAACCTTATATTACCCAAGCATGAAACAACAAGTTGTAGCAGAGAGATACAGGGCTAGAGAAAAGGAATTTAAAACAAGACTAATCTTGCAGCCAGGTGGAACAACATGTATTCCCAGTCCTGGAGTAGAATTTACTTCTGAACATTTTTACAACGGTTGGTTCAGAGCAATAAGTCATCTCGAAAAACTCCAGTGTTGTGACATTTTCAAATGTTCCATAGAAGAGCAATGACCACAATAGAACAAACTTTGTTGGATAGAGAACCTTGCCATACATCAAGAAGATTGGTGGGCCTACCATCATGCGAGCTATTGAGTTTACTCCGGAGTGGCAGGAGGGGAGGACAACAAAACGATTGATTGTCAATATTCTCACTTCCTCCACAAAGGGGGCAGGCGTTGGAGGTGGCAATAGAATCGTGAATCGTCGGAGCATAATTCTTCCAGATAGCAGTAGGCAGCTAATCAGTTGGTCTGGTGGACCAGATCTCCTTGTAGGTCATTTTGGTTGTTAGAAGCTTGCCGTCTTGCCTGCAAATTCTTTTGTTCGGGACCTGCAGATTCAAGTTTACCAAAGTCATAATGGCGCGCAAGTTAGCTAGTTCACATTCAGCCACATGAGATAATCTTGGAGCAAGATTGAGGTTTAGCTCCGGAGAAGCAAGAACCCAGGCAACAAAGGCTGCCTGACTATTGAAGTGGGAGAAAAGAGCCTGGAATTGTTGAGCCAAAGTGGTATTGGCATTCGGAAGCCAAAGGTCAGCCCAAAAGGAGGCGATGGCACCATCCCCAAGATTGGCCATGGTGATTGAGTGAAAGAAGTCTTAAGCCTT
This sequence comes from Aegilops umbellulata, assembly GCA_032464435.1. Classification (NCBI taxonomy): domain Eukaryota; kingdom Viridiplantae; phylum Streptophyta; class Magnoliopsida; order Poales; family Poaceae; genus Aegilops; species Aegilops umbellulata. The sequence goes on along the minus strand of CP136058.1, from coordinate 378,273,897 downwards.
TGAAAATATCATACCAAACTGGAGTAACAGCATTACCCGGCATGCCCACATCATGAATAGGGGACCATCCATATTTTTGACGAGGTAGTTCGGTTCAGGCTGGGTGCATGAATCGGGAGGTTTAGAGAGGTGTTAGAGAAGCAGACATAATTTTTTTGTTGCTTTAAATGGAATGGTGTAAATTCCCTTGCATAGTGGTAAACATCTATGAGGTTTGTTTTCAACTTCATTTCATTATTTGAACAATCGCAATCAGGTATTGTAGCCATTGTTTTTAAGGCGGTAAGGCGACCTAAGGCGCTGGGGGGCGCCTTATCGCCTAGGCGACGCCTAAGCGCCTAAGGCGGACGCCTAAGCGCCTAAGGCGGGCATATTTGTAAGGCGCTGGGGGTGCGCCTTATCGCCTAAGCGTCGTCTAAGCGTCCAAGGCGGGACGCCTTAAAAACAATGATTGTAGCGACCCGACCTGAAAACGGTCAAGTCTCTTTGTATCTGTATCATCCCAAGATCATGTTGGCACACACAGTACATTGATGAAAATATCAAAGTGCAATCACACCTGATTTATTATATCGAATCTCATGTCGAGTATTTATTACATCAGAATAAATTTGGCCGAAGGCCAACTCATGAGATAAGTAATGCGGAAGCGTGTAGCCTTACTCCTGGTCGGAATAATCCTTTGCAACATGAGACGTTGCAGCCGTGTAGGTCAGCATTTTGAATATGTCGGCAAGTCATAGAGAGAGAACAATAATAAAATGCTATCACTATATGCGATTGTGGCTGTGGGGCTCTAAGTTTAAGTTTTTGCGAAAAGCAAAATTTTCCCTACAACAAAAGGACATGCTTGTAATTACTACAGAAGTATTTGTTGTTATTGAGATGGTTCCGCCAACCAAATGTCTCATACCCGAAATCATTATTACCCCAACAATTAATTAATTATGATTGGTGTTAGAGTTTAGAATAAATCCAATTCCAGACGCTTCGATGTCCGTAACGGGGGACACGACTAATCGATTAGATTTCCATAGAGTCTTGTGCACTTTACCCGCAAGAATCGTTCTCTCCTTTATGTCCTCGCACTAATTGGTGTTTGAAGACGCGACGAACGAAACAAGGTCTTCCGTAGAGCTCCTCTGGGCCACTGCCGGTGCCCATCCATTTCCTACCGTTCTTCTACATCTGATGGCACCATCCGTGCAGAGTCACGCCTAGGGTCAACCAAGCCAGAGCCCATAGTGACTTGCGGCTGCACAGGTAAGCTTGCAGTCAAGGTATATCCCTCCGTCTCTTCGTGGCTGGGTGAAGCTTCCCGCAAGATGTCATGGCGCTTCACCATGCATCCCTGGGTCAACCACTGGGTGCTCTAGGGTGCCCGTCCATCCGTCCTCCACCCAGTAGTGAATTTGAAGTCCGTCTTGAGCATCTTGAAATCTTGAGGTTGTCATCATCTTGACTCTCACATCTCCCAGGTGAACCACTCAACCAACCCCGTCTACGAAGCATAGCATAATTAACTACAACGTCCCGGGCATTGGTAACATGGGGATTTGGGTCAACCTACCACGTGATACTACTCAAGAACTTGATTCAGTTTCTCCTACTTGCATGCATGGTGGGGAGGATATCAACTAATGCAATAAAACATAGGTAATAAGATTCATGATCAAAGACTTGCCTTGCTGACGATCTTCGAACGCTAGTGACTCGTAGTAACAAGCCTCGCACTTCGGGTACTCTATCGAAACAAACAAAGCATAATAAGCAGACCATCCTACAAATATAATAACATAACAAGCCTCGCATTTGTTATGTTATTATATTTGTAGGATGGTCTGCTTATTATGCTTTGTTTGTTTCGATAGAGTACCCGGAGTGCGAGGCTTGTTACTATGAGTCATTAGCATTCAAAGATCGTCAGCAAGGCAAGTCTTTGATCATGAATCTTATTACCTATGTTTTATTGCATTAGTTGATATCCTCCCCACCATGCATGCAAGTAGGAGAAATTGAATCAAGTTCTTGAGTAGCATCATGTGGTACGTTGACCCAAATCCCCATATTACCAATGCCTGGGACGTTGTAGTTAATTATGCTATGCTTCGTAGACGGGGTTGGTTGAGTGGTTCACCTGGGAGATGTGAGAGTCAAGATGATGACAACCTCAAGATGCTCAAGACGGACTTCAATTTCACTACTGGGTGGAGAACGGATGGACGGGCACCCTGGAGTACCCATTGGTTGACCCAGGGATGCATGGAGAAGCGCCATGACATCTTGCGGAAAGCTTCACCCAGGCACGAAGAGATGGAGGGATGTACCTTGACCGGAAGCTTACATGTGCATCCGCAAGCCATTATGGGCACTGGCTTGGTTGACCCTAGGCGTGACTCTAGACGGACGGTGCCAGCAAATGTATAAGAACGGTAGGATATGGATGGGCACCGGCAGTGGCCTAGAGGAACTCTACGGAAGACCCTGTTTCGTTCGTCCCGTCTTCAAATGAGGACTTAAAGGAAGGAACGTTCTTGCGGGTAAAGTGCACAAGACTCTGCAGAGTGGAAATGTAATCGATTAGCTATGTCCCCGGTTACGGACATCTGAGCCTCTGGAATTAGATTTATTCGGAACTCTTAACACCATTTATACTTAATTAATTGTTGGGGTAATAATGATTTCGGCTATGAGATATAGGTTGGCGGAACCATCTCAATAATAAATTCTTTTGTAGTAATTGCAAGCAAGTCCTTTTGTTGTAGGGAAAAATTTGCTTTTCGCAAAAAACTTAAACTTAGAGCCCCACAGCCAGAATTGCATATAGTGATAGCATTTTGTTATTGTTCTCTTTCTTTGACTTGCCGGCATATTCAAAATGTTGACCTACACGGCTGCAACGTCTCATGTTGCAAAGGATTTTTCCAACCAGGAGCGAGGCTACGATCCACGCTCGGTGATTGCCCTTTGGAGTCGGATGGACTCGCTCTTCATCTACGCTTCCGCATTAGTTTATCTCATGAGTTGGTCTTCGGCCGAATTTATTCTGATGTAATAAAGACTCGATATGAGATTTTATGTAATAAATCATGTGTGATTGAACTTTGATATTTTCATCAATGTACTGTGTGTGCCAACATGATCTTGGGATGGTACAGATACAAAGAGACTTGACCGTTTTCGGGTCGGGTCGTTACAGGTATCCAACCTAGATTCTATGCTTTGTTGTACGTTATGGTATATTATGGGACGGAGGGAGTATCAATTTTCTTGAGTGAGAGTGAGAACAAGGAAAAGGGACGTTAGCAGCTATTTTGACAAAACTAATTTTTCGAGATTGGATGTGAACATAAATTTGGATACTTACTTTGTGATGATCACTTATTGCTGTGATTTGCTTGATTGTTTTTTTGACAGATCCTTGTTTGCTTCATAGGTTATGGGTGGATCCCCAGCAGCAGATTCTGGAATCAAAGCTGGCGATGTAATTTCCAAGCTTGATGACTTTGCACTGTCCAATGCACAAGAGGTTCTGTTCTTCTTTTGTGCTATTTCTATTTTTTCTTTGTTTCTAAATTGTGCTGTGAAATCAGACTTCCATTTATTTGGTTTGGTTCCTGTGAGTCTGACACTATAGGTTAATTTGGTTGGTGCCCTGGACACGATGTCTAGAAAGTGATGCCTGCAGTGAGCCTGAAAAATGATTTTTTTTTTGCCTGCACTGCCTGAGATAGGAAGTCTTTGGTTGGTGATCTGTCCTGGTAGAGTCTCTCAATATGGATTACTTTGGTTGGTTCCCTGGCTGCGAGCAAGCTTCAACTTTAAAGTCACCTGATTTGGCACAAGCCAATGGAGTAGGAACAACAGGCCGGGAAGCACCATTGGCATCCATGGAAGGTTGAATATCAGCATTGGTAGTAGGAGGAGCATGGGCTCTGGGAGAAGATAAAATCAATCCAGCCAGGACCTTCCATATCGTCTGAGGCTCACCCCCACCTAAAAAAAATGAGACCATCCAGGACTAGCGGCCCTTGGAGGCATATTTTTATAGAATAAACTCTAAGCACCACAGGCCACTCCGTGACTCGAGCCGGGGTGGCCCAGATACTCCATGCTATCCTAGCCAACAGGGTGACACCCTGTTCTCTCACCCCCACCTAAGAGAACCCCATTCTTACAACAAAGTTAGAATTAGTTATATAAAAAAATGATCAGGCAGACATTTATTATTTCCATAGCTGCCATATTTTACTAGGCTGTGCTTTTGAGCAATCACCTTCTGCATTTTCCATTCTGTGGGAATAATAATTGGTAAGAACACAACAATTCTCCAAGGTGAACTCTGCAGTAATTTGGGGAACACTCGAATCATAAATTGTTTTCATCAGGCAAGCTAATTTCTAATTGCGACCGGAGACCAGAACTTGACAAATTAACACCTGCAGTTTGTTGCATGCTCAGTGCTCATTGCATATACTAATCATGTTGGTAGAGTTATTTAATTTTAGTTGAGCACTTGGATTTTCTACTTATTTCAGTGCTTATACAAATCATGTTTTATTGCCAAAAGTGCTCAAGAAATAATTAAACAATATGATTTGATTTTGAGAAATAATTAAACAATATGATTTGATTTTGAATTATTCATGGTATATTTACAAAACTTGTCGAGATTCCTTCAGCATTCTTAAGTTTAAGCATGATGACCAGTGTAGTGTCAAAAACACTCTTGTATTACAGGACGGAGGGAGTAGTACACGACATACATGTTCTTGCAATATCTGCTACTCATATGGATTTTATTTATTCCTATCAGTTCCATGAGCTGATTTTGGACAAGGCAGAGAGTGCTTTACGACATGGTGAAGGAATGCATTTTACGGTCAGTTGCAGAAGTTGTATTCTGCACTTGTGCGTCAGCATTTATGCTTTAATTATTCTTCATATTGTGCCATTGCACTGAAAATAGGTATCTGTCCTAAGGCCAAGCAGTGGTTTTGAGTTCTGTGCAACTATCAGTGCTGAAGTTATCGACACAAGCGAACAAAACATGAGCAAGGAGAACAGGTTCTTTTTGTGACAGACTTTTTGTTTTTATGTCAATAGTTTGTGTGAAGTCAATTCTTTCAGTGTTAGATGGCCGGTACCCAAGACGAAGTGGCTATCCAGATGACGTACGTGATGCTGATATGATGCCCCTTGTTCGGAAGTGTCGTCGACCTGGCTATATATATGGTGAGGATCTTACTTCTTATTTTCTCTCCTCTTTGATGATGATGATGTTTCAGGCAGTATCCACTACTGTATTAGTTTCATCCTCTACTGAGTTTCTTTTTTGATCTGTTAAATCTGGCACCGTTGCGATCTGTTAAGGTCTCCTTTGATTTAAAGGAATTCTATAGGATTTTTGGAGGATTGAAATCCTTTGGAATTTTTCCTACGTTTATCCTTTGATTCATAGGATTGAATCCCATAAGAATTTTTCCAATGAAATCTTTTGTACTACATTTCATAGAAAATCTAACATCCACTCCAACCTCTTTTTACAATTCCTTTGCTTTTCCCGTGAAATCAAACACTCCTTACTAATTTTATAGGATTCAAGTGGGCATGACACTCTAAACCTATACTTTTTCTATTCCTACGTTTTCAAAATCCTGCGAATCAAAGAGGCCCTAAATTTGGTGGCGTTGCTGATGTCTATGTAATTTCATGTAGATCCCTGTGACATTTACATGTCTGCATTTTTAAATTTGTACTCTGTGTTAGTGTAAAAGTTCCTGCTACCACTTTTTAGATGCATTCTATGTGCAAGGCTGCATGATCTCTCTGTCTTGGTTAGGTTGTTTCACTTTTGTAATATCATTACTTGGTAAATTTCTCTCATGGACGTGACATCAACTTTGTTTCAGAAGCCCCCTTGACCACTGACGAATCTAGATACACAAGGCTCTGATGAATAGTCAAGTTGAGCAATCTTGTAGGGCTAGTAAAGAGGAGTTTGGCATTCTTAGGGAACCAGATGTGAACGTTTTTGTTTTCTGATCCATATTTGGCAAACAGACGGCATGGTACCTACCTGTATGCTTGATTGTTTTAATGCACGTATGAAAGTTACTAAGATGGGCTCGTGAGATGTAACGACAAAGTGCTTGTTTTTGGCATGTTGTGATATATGTAATGCATACTTGTGTCTTGTGTGGAGCGGCGAAATGGCCCCAGCGAGCTCATGCTCCTTTTCTGTAACCTCAAAATAACCTCTTTATTCATGACTCCCTTTGTAAAGAAATGTAAGATCTTTTAGATCACTAAAGTGGTGATCTAAAACATATTTTATTTCTTTATAGAGGGTGTAGATATTAATGTTACATCGTTCACATGGGGGGATCATCAAGCTAGACCCGGCAGACTTGGAACTTAGCCAACTGGCCTAGTTCATGAGCTACAAAATTTGCTTCCCTAATGGCATGCTCATACTTAACCCTAACAAATTCTTGCTCAAACAATCATGGAAGATCGCTGCAGTAGGTGGCCTCTCATTCTTAATAATTTATACTATTAATTTCATATTTTAAGAGTTCACGGCAACTCTATCACAACCCATGGATTTTGCTAAGAGCAAGCCAAAGCTTCAGCCGAAACAACATCTTGAACCATATCCAATTGTACATCACTCGCGGCGATAAACTTCTCTTTTGTATCTCTAATAATGATAGCACTAGTAGTTCCTTCAAATAATCTGGATCGATCGAAGCATCAAATCGATAGCACTATTAATGTTAGAAAATGCAAGAACCGGTGAAAACCTTTGGCAAACCCTATCAAAATACCCTTGTATAAGTGTTAAAATATCGAAACATCAACGCCCCCAAGCATAGGTGTTGCTCGTCCTCGAGCAATCAAGAAGTATGAAGAACTAAGGGAGATTGACAAATGAGTAAAAGGGTTTACCGGCTCGTGAAGGTGTAATATATTTGTTCTCACAAATCTTGCAATCTTAGTTAAGAAAATACTTGCATTTGAATGGTTGCACTTAAACTCGCTGCCTAGCCGCAAATAGTTTCATAGCACTAGTTCTAATTCACCGAGTAAAGTTCGATAGATAACTAGGCGCAAAGCAAACAAAAGGATATTCTCTCGACAAAGGAATTTTGCATTTTCAATCCTTTCAAAACATAAACATAAACGGAGAGTTTTGGTAGAAAAATGCATAATACTCAAGTATCTCCTTAACACGCACTAGTACCGCCTAATCATGCTTCTCAAGTACCACTTTCAATCATTGTCTGTCAGAACTTTTATGTTTGATGACGGGATTATGCCAAATAAATTATACTCCTTCATTTCATAATGTAGTGCGTCCATACTTTTTGAGATTCAACTTTGACCATAAATTAGACTAATAATACATAATTGTTTTTTGCTAAAAACTTATATATTTGAAAACTACTTTCAAATACGAATTCAAAGGTATCTGTTATGCTTCTGCCGCAGTCACTCATGTTGGTTAAATTTATGGTCAAAGTTAAATCTTGAAAAGCGTGGATGCGCAACATTATAGAATGGAGGGAGTACATGCAAATCAGGGGTTCACTGTGGCTTAAGTTGAATACTATGGATCAAGGATCGTCATTTTCGAGCGCATATTGTTTATTATCACACACACACACCCCCTCAAGAGAAAGCCGAATAATATTCATCATAGTGTTGCTACTACAGACATTAACCAACTCATAGCCGAAAGCCAAGCCAAAACTGGATCATTCATAGGCCAGTGGAGTCGTACAAGCCAAAACTGGATCATTCATAGGCCAATGGAGTCGTCAGCATAAACTCACAAGGGATGATGAAGATTGCTTTCAAGCATTTCTTGAGGTACTGGAAGATTGAAGCCCCAAGGGAGGATCTCATTGAGCATACCGACAGACTTGTTTCATGGTACTTGTGTGGATTAATACCTCTTCTTATTAGTATCCATTGGCTATCTAGGGATGGCAATGGGGGTGGGTTTGGATGGGTAGAGCTAAACCAGATCCATACCCATATCCACGAGCTCATCCATGAAAGTATCCATGGGTAACAAACACCATCCATACACATAGTACCTACTGAATATCTCTGTATCCATGTAACAGCAAAAACAACCACCATGATAATATGTACATGTTAATATAAAAATACCTACTACAAATTAACAATTTTGCATACATCACAACTATAAATGACACACATGAATATGGTCAATACTTAATGGTCGATATGAGATGAAAACATGTTATATGGCAAAAGTGTCACTGCCATGTGTGTCCTCTTGTTTGCTAGGTATCCATTGTGTATCCCTGGAGCAAGTTTTGAATCCATGCTCAGCCCAAGAGTTCAGGGGTATCCACCCGTGACAATCCACCTCCAAACCCTTGCTCAATGGGCTGGATATCCATGGATACTCGGATCCATGGATAATATTGACATCCCTACTTATTGTTAACACTTGAATACTCACTCTCCAGCTTAAAATAACACTACAATATTTAAAAACATGCACAATTATGGTCCGGTAACTACACACAGTCTGTATGACCAAAGTTCGAACTTAAAATGGCAAGTGTGATGACATAACCTGTCAACTGATTGCGACAACTTTTTTCACAAAAAGATGTCAATATGGGATCTTGTTTCATAGCCTCCGCTGTGGCAAACATCTTCTTTCATAGCCCACGCTGAGGCAAACACATAGGTAAAGACAGATTGCTAATCAGACGGTTTGCGAGATAAATCATTTTTAAAATTCAGATTTAGCAATTAATGTGATGTGATGATATCTACATGATGTGTAAGATTCCTGCATGCATGTGCTCTTCCTATATAGGCAAAATCCCATTGGACAGCAGCCGCATACCACAAGACATGCATGCACACGTTGCTACTTGCTGCTTAGAATTTCCCAAAAATATTTCCCCGGAAGAAATAAATACTGGATTATACTACTCCTATATCTTAAGTAGAATAATATACTACTCCTATATCTTAAGTAGAATAATACTGGATTATACTATTCCTTCTGTCTACTCCTATATCTTAAAGTACTATCAAACCAAGCAGACGCTAACCTGACTGAACACTAATCCTAATTATATTAGTACTAGCATAATATACAAATCAGTTCTACCCATAACGGGCAAAACAAAGTTGATTCCCTGTTAGCCATGCCGCTTTTCGGTGAAAAGGGTTCCATTCTCAATGTAACATCCCGATTCTCGAAATGTTTTTGAAAAAGTTCTTCGAAAATCAGGGCGAGAAAATTTCATTTGTTTTATTTGTTAACAAAGCTTAAATTAGACTTTTATAATTTGGAGGATTTAATTTTTTTTTGCGGGAAAAACTTTCAATCTATTCATCTCCAATCATGGTAGTACAACGAACACTAAAAATAATAAAAAATACATCTAGATCCGTAGACCACCTAGCGACGACTACAAACTTAAATTAAATTTGAGTTTTGTTGTTTCTTTTAGTTGGGTTTTATTTTGGTCTTAAGCATATTTAAATATGCGAATCTGTGTTTTCTTTGATTTCTAAGTTCGTGTTATTTTGTTTGATCTTCTTTTTCATTACTAGATTTTCCTCTTAGGAAAATCAATTTGTTTTTCTCTCTCAAACTTTTTTACCAAATTCCCGTGGACAGTAGGTCTTTCCTCTCTCTTCCCTGTGTTAAGCCCACCTATATTTTTCTCACACCCGAATGGGCCGAAGGCCAACTTTTCCTTTCTTCTTTCTCTCCCACTTGGACCAAAGCCAAACTGGGCCAATAACCAGCCAAGCGAGCGCCTCCTCTTCTCTCCCTCTGTACGTTTCAATCTACAGAAGAGAAACAGAAGCCTACACGTACAGAGAGAAAACGCACGCACATGAAACAGCAACAGTCATGGACTCATGGTTGCCTCCTCCTTAATTGCCTCTCTTTGACTTCCCCTTGCCTTATCTCCCTCTGACTTGGCATCTTCCAAGCGCCACGCTCAAGTGCTTCCTCTCCTCCACCACTCACGTGCACGCACACCATTACAGAGAAGAAAACCTACAGGAGAGAAAGAGCCCCTCCACTAACTCCCTTAAATCTCCATCATTTTCAGTTTTGAAGATATCTAGACATGCTCCAGGATCTCCTCTTCCACCCTGCAGAAACTCCTGTCCTCTCCCTTCTCTGTTCTTCCAAAATACATCCACGAAGTGCTGCTGCTCCATGGACACCGGTGTTCGACCCCGATGAAGGAGGCCATCCCCATCCGTTTCCTTGCGCCAGGAACTTATCCTCCATGTCATGAATCCATTCAGAGAAGAAAGAACACGATCTGTCGACCACACACGAAGAATTCCGCATGTCCGCGTACACTGTTCATCAAGTTCATCGCACCCTTTCATCAAACTCGGTGAGCCTCTATAGAATTCCTTTTGCACGTTTACTCGTCATCATCTACTCTATCCCGTAGACATCATCGTTCATCCTATCTATACCGTTGCTCGCGTCGATGCATGAATGGATGCAATTTACATGTCGGCGTATTTTTTTTAGTTCCTCGGATGATCTTGTATTCAACATATGATTTGTTTCTCATGCCCATAGTAACTTTACGGTGGAGTTAAATCGCTAGTTTTATCAATAGGATTTTAGTATAAATTTTGTTATGGTGATTCTTGCCCAAAATTGAATGGAGTTTGTTCATCGGTTAATTTTTGTATTAATTAATATGATATTGTTCATTTATTTGCGTTATGCCTAGAAGTGTATCCCATTGGTTTCATAATTTTGTGTGTGACATGTGACTTCTTAGATTTATTTGTTTACCGATAGTAGTTATTTAAAGTAAGTGTTGCATGTCGTTTCATGATGATAATGTTGATGCGTCAAGTAACCCTCTTTTGTGCATGCGTACAAAAGTTGGTGAACATTGGATATGCTTATATTTTCATAGAATTATTCTAAGCTTTGCTTGATTTCCGTAGTTATGGATTACTTCATGTCTTGATTATTTTTAATTTTGTCTAGCATAGCGATCTCTTAAATTTGGTTTATAGATATTCATTTTCATCCATGTCGCATGCTTGCTTTATTGGTTTGAATCATTGCCATGCCTATGATAGATATTTTTTGTGTGTGTTTCTATGTAGTTTTTTTTTATGCTAGACGTCAAATGAAATGCTTTACTATGGGGAACTAGTATATTGTAGTCTGTTGTATAGCTCATGATTGCCTAGTGGTTCCTCTAATTTTGAAGATGTTTGTTATCCAAGATTGTATGGATAGATGCTTTATGTCATGGCTTGGTCGCTTAGATTTGTATTGCTATGTATGGTTTATGCTTCTAGCATATAACCTTGTTTAATATTTATTAATTACCCTAGGTGTTTTGTTTATCTAGGATGATAGTTATGCATGCTTAGTTGATTGTTAGGTTGTGTTAGTACTTACTCGAAGTAGAATGCATGTTTCCGTGGTATGCCTACCATGTGTTATATGATTGCTACTTTATATTGTATGACCAATCATATGGTTAATAATTGCTTGGTAGAAGTACATGTTAGTAGTTTATGATCTCATATATTTTAATTAAGTAGGATTTTTGCTTCAATACTGTGCCATGATATTGTGATTGTATAACTAGATGGCATAGAGTGTGTGTGTGTGTGTGTGTGTGTGTGTGTGTGTGTGTGTGTGTGTATTCATGTATTAGATCATGCCTAGCTGTCCATTACGCAATTGCATGTGCAGGTTGTACAACATAGGAATGCATGCCATCTTGTTACTCATTCTAGTATAGTATATTTCTTGATATTGTTGATGGCATGATCTAGTTGTTTAAATTGCCTACATGCTTAGTATGGTGTGTTCATGTGTTTTGTATGTTATAAACAACAATTGTTGTGTGCTACTATCATGCTTCCATGTTCATGCATGTCAACTAGTCTCATAGAGTTGTGTCCTATTTCCATGCTTTTTATTTATGTTAGTCGATATAAACTAATTGTATTGTATTGGTACCGTAGTGTGGTATCTCGTGTGATGACCATCCATGTGTACACATGATATTAGTTTATCTTGTTATTTCATTGTTGCATGCCTAGCGTTTGATATATTTTGTTTACCTTTCTATTGCATTATGATATGCCTAGACATATTTCATGCAAGTAGTCTCGCATGTCATATTATGTTCCATGTGTTATAGTTTACTATTAAGTAAACTGTGCTCCTTATAGATGACTGCCTTGTGCACATGTTAGTATTATGAGTGTTTTATGCGTGATGCAATGGTCCATCACATGCATGGGATAGTTTACTTTTCATGTTAGTTGATTGTTTTGTGGTGATGATATAACTGCTAGTGGTTATTGGTATTAGTTGTTATATAGTAGTATGACCATGTCCTCGCTTAGTATCTTATCATGATCACTCGTATGTGTGATGCTTGTGTTATTCGTTTAGACCTCCAGTGATTCTATACTCACATCCCTTGTGTGAGATGTGTGTTATTATTAAGTTGTTTAATTAGTTTCTACCTTAGTATTGGTTTGTCTTCTTTTATCGAAAGGCTCGCTAATAGTTGTTATGATTGATGTTTAGTCTTTGCTTGTTGTTGAAGTATTTGGATTCATCCAGATATTTACTATTGGTTGATTGTTACTCTTAATCATATCATGTCTAGGATAGTAGTTCATCCACTTGTTCCATGTGTTGTATAATTCTTGTTGATTGTTTTATAAATGAATTTGGTTTGATATAATGAGGTTGATCTTATTTCCTTTTAATAATGTTATAGGGTTAGACCTAGGTCAATTCAATTCATGTTGTTGAGTGATGTTTGATTGCTTAACTAGTATGGTTTGTAATGTTTGTTCGTTTGTCTTGCGGAACTATTGCCTTTCGAATTATTATGTAGTTGATGCAAATGTTTGGCTACTATTGACCATTATAAATATTTAGGTTCCATCTAAATATTTATTTGTGGTTATCTTTTACCTTTATAATGCCATGTTGTGATTGTGTAGTTAAAATGCATATGTTGGTTCCATTCAATGTGTGTTGTTGTCATTGTGTTTGTTATATAGTAGTTTCATATAGTTAACCGATGTGTAGTGGGCACTACTAATGTTTAGTAGCATATTTCATATCGGGACGTTAGTCTTGATCTCCAAGCCTTCCTTAGCCATGTCAACCTAAACCATGTCATTTCATTGAGTCCTCTGCTTACCTTCCAATCATGCTATCTCCTTTCGGGATCTCCATCTGATCAATATATATCTTGCTATCCATCCACTCTTAATTGTTTTGGATGTTATTTGATTTACTTTTGCTTTGGTATTTATGGTTTGTCTTTTGCTATCGTACGACGAGTATGGAGTGACGACGATGTTGCACATGGACACAACCAGGTTACTGAAGAAGGACTCAACAACGAAGGCATGCCTCCTTCTTTGATCATACTTATCCTATGGTTTACAAAATTGCATTGAGTTTTATTGTTACTATATGCATGCTATTTTAATTCTCGTAGCTAGCGTGTCGATTGACACATTACCTTGATCCGCTTGTCGCCTATTTACTTGACACCTGAGTAGAAGTATAAGGTTCCCGTAGAGTAGAAATGCTTAGCCATGCTTATCACTTTATAGGTGCCTTGTTGAATGACCTCTAAGTCATTGACAATTGAAACTTAACGCTGAGCTAGGCCTGTTGGCCCTTGTTGACCTTCTCTATCCTCTTCTACTCTGGGTGAAACTTACCATCTGAATACTGGTGCGGGCAACAGCTGAATCAAGGATTGAAGGAGCGATTGGCTGCCCTTCACAAGTGAAGGGGGCAATCAGTCGGCCGTGCCGCATAAGGCCTAATAAGTCTTGGATTTGAAGATTGTGATAACAGTACAGCCACATGCTATATGGGCACTGGCTTGGTCAAGTAAGCTAGTCAGCCTTAGGTGTCGATGTCGCCGTACCGCAGATGGGATAGCTGCCTTGCGAGGAGTATCCTCGACACAGATGGGGGGACCGGTTTGAGGACGTACTCTCAGTTTCGTGCGCCAGACCCGGTGGGCATGTCACATCTTTGGGGGATCTAGTCCAAAGACCTCGTCACAATCCCCCTGTCGGTACACCAAATTGAGTACTATACCAGCGGCCACTGGTGGCAACAAGTCGGGATTGTGTCGTGTGGGTAAAGTGTACAACCTCTGCAGAGTGTAAAACTATTCGAATAGCCGTGTCCACGGTCATGGACAACACATGAATCTTTCTTGACGTACAGGACCTGTCTTGCTTATGCCCTCTTTGCCCCTATTCTTGGAACCTATGAAGAGTGTGAGTTGATCGAGGATCCTCACTTGATGAAAGTTGTTCTGGAGATAAAACATGTTTTCATCTAAAACTGCTTTCATCCAACTACTTTATTTGTTAAACAAAATTAGCTTTATGCAAATGAGCCATACAGCCTTCCTTTGAAGCCACATGTAGCTATTAGGACCTTCCCCGTGGGAGGCATGTTGAGTACGTAATGTACTCATGGCAATAATTTTGTTGACAACAGAGTTCCATGAAGACGAAGGTGATGACTACGACTACTATGGCGATCTATAGGAGTGACGTCACGTGGACTACATCGACTGCCTGTGGCTGAGATGGAGTCACTACGCATTTTACTTTCCGCTGTTTTCTGATTGTAAATGTCATTGAGACATCTCACTAGGTATGTCTTGTGACAAATATACTACTTGTAATGCTTTTACGTATTCTGCAATGATATCATTTCACTGTGTTGTCAACAATGATCCTGGGGTTGACAAATATACACAGGAGGGTCTGGAAGTTAATTCCGGGTTCTCACACTCAACCCGCCGAATAAGATAACGTCTCCCAAGTGGCCACCTGCGAGCAAACGATATGTCAACACACAGATACTAACGAACTACACTGTTTCTTAGTTCCTACACTACCAAATTACAGTACCTGTTGAATCCACTAGAAGGATTAAACCTGCCGACGTCGATTGTTCTGGTTGTGGCTTCAGATCTGCGACCTCTAACTGTTTTCACATCAAACTGGATGGGATATACAAATAGGACACAATAAGCTACAATCAGAACGTCAGTGGGAATCACAGCGAACACTTTATGCACTAATATTTGCACAAAACCTTGAGGCTTATCACTGTTTCCATCTGGTTTCCGTCTTTTGTTGGGTCCAATTTCTGTCTCTCCAGCATGTGCTGAGCGCACGTATCCAGCAGTATGCCACCCAGCTAACAAACAGAAAACATTGTGCAAATTAACAACAGTTCCTGGTGTTAACCAGATAGAAGTAGAACAATGATGCCACCAATGATGCCATATTTGCTTTTCTAATGCTACCACGCTATCTTCGTATTCGTGTCCGGGGACAGGTCCGACCCCCCCCCCCCCCCCCCCCTTGTTTCAGATGCATGCCATCGTGGCTGAAGTTCCGCTGCAGGACTAAAAGCCTGCACAGCAAGTGCTCCGCAGTCATGGAGGAAGGCAAACGGCCAAAGTGCACCCCTTTAGACACCTTCCCTACAAATAGGAGCCCAAGGGTAGAGGGAAGGCAGATCACGCTTCTTTTGTAAACCCTAATTATCCGAGAGCAATATGAGGTTTGTTTGTCCATTACTAGTTGGCCGCGTGTGTGTCTTGGGTCTTGCTCCCTGAGTCTCGCACATCCTAGCGACAAGTCCTAGATCAAAATTGAGTATCACAGGATACAGATTAAGCAGCGGGAACCTCCAGCAACTAGCACAAGTAGTGTTCCCATAACCCCAAATGGAGTAGCAGCTCGGCACCAAAAGGAGCTGAAGAGATTGAGTAGTGTAACCCCTAACATGCATCTAGAGCAGCAGCATCTGATGGGTGATGGACAATGGAACTTGGAATGCACCAGTTGTGTTCGATAACATGAGGGGTGGTCAAGACGATACCCTGGGAGGCAACAAAGGGGGAGGCTCAACTCAACCATATGTGATGACCTTGGCAACGTGATTGGGTGCTGCTAGGGGAGAGGGCGCAGCGATGGAAGGCGAGATCGGCTGGTGCTATCAAGCAACAAGGAAGATGACGAGCACCTGGGTGACAGATGTGGCCAGAGCAGGTGAATAGTCCAAGGGTGCAGCAACCAGTGACACGATGACACAAATGGAATCTTTTTCCAATCCCAACCTATACTTTTCATATCCTCTGAACCAAGCAAGGGAGTGAAGTTGTTTTCCCATTCCCACACCCCATTTCCCATTTCCCATCAACCAAACGCCTTCTTCAGCAATTTCTTCATGCCCATAATAATAAACTTATACTTGTACCCGTGCTGTTGGTTTTGACAATAAAAGTTCAGGCAGGCGTAAGCCCGCCGTTGACGCGTCAAAAAATAATAATAATAAACTTAATGTTACAAGGATACAAACCTCTGCAGCACTGGAGAAAGGTACATCATTAACATGAGTGATGATATCCCCGACCTTAATCTCAGAATGTTCAGCTGAAGGTACTTCGACCTGCAACACAACTCGTAAGATAAGAAAACATGGAACTCCCATTTTCATGGATCAATGCAAGAAGTGCGGCAGAGAAAATGCATACCTTCTCCACGATCACACCACGGACCTCAGGGAACCCATGATGTATCTTTTTAAGTGCAGCAAGCTGTTCATCTTCGTGAAGAGTTTTAACTCGCAGTCCATGCAACGGTCGTATGACCTTCCTGCGTCATGACATAGTTTATTTTTAATAAACAATGATATGCAGCAATAATAGACCACGCTTCTTGCTAACTTGCCTACAATATATCAATGAAGGTGTAGCTTAATTAGAGTAATGAGAAGGTAAGGTTAAAAAAAAGAGTAATGAGAAGGTGGGAAAATTAAGTACTAGCGAAGAAAGAAGAGCTTCCAACATACCACACATTAAAATGAGAATATTGACATTGTTGAATCAAAGTTAGTATATAACAAGAAGGGTGTTTAAACTGTGCATTCATCTTTTCAGATAACTTGCCCAGATTGACCATTAGAGGGCAAAGGAATTCCTTTTAACTCTAGAGCGGTAAAGGAGTTCATACAGTTAGCTATGTATAAAAACATTTGTCATAAAGAAACAAAGTTATATTGCAGATTTATGCTCTGTTGGTAGCTCAATCTAACTATATAGTTAACACACAACTGTTGGTAGTGAAACACTAAACTTCAAACTAGAAATCTAAAAATAGCCTAGTCACTTCAATATCATGCATAACATATTTTGACAACCACTATTGTGATTCTAACTATGGGCTAGAAAATGCAAGCCTACTTGATATTTCCTTTTAACAAAACATAAGTAACAAAAAGACATACTTGAAATCATTGAAGTGCTGCAAACACTTCAACACAATAAAACCTGGAAGGAAAGGGGTCTCTTTCTTGTCATAGAAGTTCATGCCGATGATATTTCCATCGAAATCCATCAGAGGACCCCCAACACCTCTCTGCAAGAAATATAATTATCACTGTAGCAAACGTGGATGACCAATTATGAAGAAATTTCCATATAACATTATGGCAGATTTATATCCGTGGCACAGCTGACAAACTTCAACATGGACACTTAAATAAATATTGTCATTCAAAACAGAGTTGGTGATATAAGAAACTGTAACCAAATAAATTTTTGATAAGTTCTTCAGTCCAAAATGCTCATACGTCTTGGATTAACAAACATTCCTTGCAGGCAAGCAGCGGTAGCAGGTAGGCTAACCATAGATAGTGGTAAACACAGACTAGAGGCTGTCCTTTCAAAGGTTTGTCTAAGAATCCCTGAACGACGAATGTTGTTGGTGATTAATTCCGCCGATCCTGGTATACATACAATTTAGGTGTCGAGTCAGGCAATGAGGGCACACCGTCGTAGACTTTGGAGATGATGGATACAATGATGTACCCAGCCACCCAGGTTCAGGCCCCCATGATGGGTAATAGCCCTACATTCTGACATGTGTATATTGATGTGAGGTTACGGATTACAAGAACTAGATTGGATCTACAAGCTAGGCCTTGCGGTGTTGAGTTGCTTCTCTTGTGAGTTTAACCATCCCCGGCCCCTATGTTGGGGTCTCTGAGGTCTTCTATATATGTGGAATATCTCCCATGATGGAGACAACAATGAGTCTTGGCAGTCAAGGCTTCGACTTCTTCTCTGAGTGGTAGTTGTGGAGAGCACCTCCTGAAGGAAAATATCTCCTTGAATTATGGGGAATAACTCCTTGATTGGTTTAGAACCCAGATGCTTGCAGTTGCAGGGTACTTGCTTTGTCTACCCTGAAGCATTCCCTTATATGACAGGGTGCGGGCGCACACAATGCCCCAGGGAACTGTAGGGAGAAGCCGCTATCGTGTGAATACAGTATATCTTATCATAGTTCTCCAAAACTCATCGGCAAATGTGGCAACTGATAATGACTCTCAGACTTGTTTTACGGAGGAAAATTGCATTGCCATTCAATTCGAAAAGATAAAACCATAGATACTGGATTCAGTGGAATGGGCTTCGAACCCAGATCTAAATCAATTGATAGATCTAGAACAGTGTTCAAAATCGGTACAGGTCGGTAGACGTTCACTCACGATCCGTCAATCTCAAGTGAACCCCAAAAATGGAATCACTGCGGCAGCTATTACAGGCTAGACGCCGCTGCAGCTTTCCTGAGTTGACAGGGCTATCCGAGTGACGACATCAGCGGAGACATGGGTGCTGGCCTGTCGCAGCACCTCCTATGCAGCGTCGATAGAAGCCTGGATGAGGCTCCTTCCTCCATCCACCAGAGCACGAGCACCATGGGACAGAGAAGGCAGGGAGGCAGATGTGTTTTAGGGAGATGGCGAGCTAGCAGAAGAACCGAGGAAAGTTGTGTGCCTGCAGCGTCGGGGTAGAAGAAGGCTCAATTTGCTGTTGCTGGACTGTGCTGTGCTTATTTTATAATCGGATATGGGAAAATAGTCATGGAATTAGAGATAAGTTGGCTAAACAAACACCAAAATAGGCTAAAGCTGGTTGGATAAGCTGGATTACCATAATCAACTACAATGCCAAATGCAGCCAAAGATGTGTGCCTGTGTAGCACTGGGGATCACAAGGACTAGGAAGTCTGGACGTGAACCCAGTAGATTATGTTCCCATTCTCTAGTGGGCCTGGTGGCTGTTCTTTTGTTAGGTATGAATCAGATGTATAATAAAATATGTGGCCCACCTAGTGTGCTCATCTCTATAAAGAGAAAAATACGTTGAATACTAGCGTTAGCGAATTAGAATCGCCGGGTTCACAAACCCCTTCTCCGATTTGCAAATCGGAGATGTGTACCCCCATTGAATCCGATTCGCCAGACATAGCAAATCTGAATCAGGTAACTAGATACTGCTATAGGAATGATGCATCATTTTCTTTTGCAAGAAATTTCTGGAATTTCATACAAGAAATACTGGTACAAACTGTTCTCTCTAAAGGTGGAAAGGCACCGTAACTTGAAGCTGAACTATGGGACGATCACACTAATACCTAAGGAGGTGCGAGCTAACAAAATTCTAAGTTCAATACCCATTGCTTAAACTGTAGTATCAGAACAATCAAGTGAATTTCTTAAAATTACACCTTTTTTGCCAAACTCTATAAGGAACCACTCTTAATGAGCAGTTTCACAAAACAACAACCTTCTGCACACTTTCAGAGAACCATGATTTTTAGAATTGTGGCGGTCATGGGCAAACCAGCCCCTAGCCCAAGTTATGGGAAGAATAATGTTCAGTTTTCAGGCATACTGTAGCGGTGGAGCTGTAGCACAATAGATCCTAATCTCATCCAATCAAATAAAGAGATAAGGATTGTATTTTGAAAGTTAACGACACAGACCTAAATAGTTAATAAATTTATATAAGAGATGAGATTAGTTTACTTTCAATTAGAGATATTTCGTTTAAGTTGGAGATTAGTTTCTTAGCCATCAAGTCAAGGATTCCACATAAAAGGAACATGAAGTACTCATTTATAATCAAGCCATAATTAATCAAAAGACACTAACAAAACCTCCGAGCCTCTCAGGGATTGAGCCCTGACAGCCCTAGATGAGGATGAGTGCTCTATCCCTGGTATCCGGACCTTTACCCAGTTTAGCACATGACAGTGGCAGTTGTCTCCCATCCATGAACAGCATATATAGTTCCAGAAAACTAGCACCCCATTTCTTTCCTTGTGTCACTGAGAGGTGGGCCACAACTGTCAGTTTTAAAGAGTGGTTTTCTGAAACAATAAAATGGAATAGAGGCGGTTTTATGAAATTACTTAAACTAGGTCCTTGATAGTTTGGTTATGATTAATAGGTTGAAAACTTGGTATATAATCAGTTTTTCTGAACAAGTTCATATGGGATGTTGCCATAATGAATGGGATACTACAATGTCCTTCCAACATCAGTTATGGATATGCAACAAAAATCTAAGATCAAGGCTGCTACAGTTCTACGAATGGTGCTCAAATAAGCAACCAAACACAGCAAATCTGCAATATAGTTTTTTTAATAAACTACA
Source organism: Aegilops umbellulata (assembly GCA_032464435.1). Classification (NCBI taxonomy): domain Eukaryota; kingdom Viridiplantae; phylum Streptophyta; class Magnoliopsida; order Poales; family Poaceae; genus Aegilops; species Aegilops umbellulata. The sequence continues at coordinate 378,253,297 of CP136058.1, read as the reverse complement.
TAATTGTTGTTTCAGATATCGATTTGCATAATGACTTCAGTCGTTTGGGTTACCTTTGAAATCCTGCAAGATGAAACAAGAAGCTCTTCACAATCAAACTGGCTTCTTTTTGGAACCAGTTTTCCCAAAGAAGCGTTCAAGCTCCAAGGCTTGCAAAGACGGCCTAAAGCTACCACATCTTTTGGATGGCGCTCATAGAAATTGAAAATTCTAGTGTCAGCACTCAAACTTTTCGTTGGCAGCTGCAAAGTTGAAGGAACTTCAACCACACATATGTTGTAAGAAAAATCGACATTTGAGACTGAGCCCTCGAGTACTTCTCCGCTTGGTAAATGTACATCGATCTAGAAAAATTATCAGATAGCAAGGTAAGTTGACTGTTTAGATAATAATAATACGATAATGAAGAAAGCAAAAGAATGCAACAACCTTAAGTTGATCAGCCTGCTTATCTTGGTGCGGCCATTTAACTAAACTTGCAGATGTTACCACATAACCAATACCCATCAGAAACTCAACAATAGTTCCGGAGCAAGAGAAGAGATGCTTGTTTCCTGCAGGGAACAGAAATAATACTTGTTGTGGCATAGCAAAATTAATACTAATCAACATAAATAATAACATGCTGAAATAAAGTTGTTCACCTGAATATGACTCAAGTCCAACAGTAGACTTAGCAAGTTGTAACGTGAGTTCCTCGACTCTCCAACTTGTATGCTTGAGCTCAGATACTCTCCCGAACTCATCCATCGAATGATACGGAATCCATTCAAAATCTTAAAAATCAAAATGCAACACCACCTTAACTAAATGGGAAACTCTAGAGGATAAACCGAACTTGTTCCTTCTTCATATGTAGGTATCAAATGGCAAGAGAAGCAAATAATTAACCTGGTAATGGTTTTTTGACCTTATCTGCAATAAGTTGGCATAGCAACCAAGTTACTATAAAGTGAAGAACAACTTGTGTGTGTGTGTGTGTATATATATATATATTTATTTATTTAAAAGAAGGAAGACAAGAATAACTGCAGGATGAGCAAACAAGGGAGAGGGTGAATTGCCCACCAACAGGGACTGCCTTCCTCCACCGAGGGGTGTAGTAGTACTCCTCCTCTCTGCCCTTCACCGACGCCTCGAAATCGAGCCTGTTTTGACGCAGTTCCTCTCTTAGCTTGAGGGCCCTCTCCACGGTTTCTTCGGCCTCCCTTATCTTACGTTGCTTCTTTAAGCGCCTGTTTTGGATCCGTTCCTCCCTCATCCTCAGCTGTCGTTTCTTACTTGCCTTCGTGTCATCATCAACGCCGCGAAGATTGTAGAAATCTCTCGCGCATAGCTCATCGACGCCAGAGGTGGTTTCGCTGGTTGATATCTCTTCCATCTGCCGGCTATGAGGGGCTGCGTCCACCAGAGATGTGCGAAAAGTTGGTAATTTTTGTGGGCGGGGGGAGGTGGGGATTAACCAATTAAGAGCCCATACCTGAAAAATCAATGCCGCGGAGGAGATAGCAGGTAGAAGGGGGCGGCGATGGCGGCGCGCGGCTGAGAAGATGCAGCACGGCGGCGGAGACGCACCGGGTGGGATTGGGGGTTGGGCAGGGCGGAGCACGAGAGCAGGGTGCAAAGAGAGAGGAGAGGAGAGGGGAAAGGTTTGGATGGTTGAGATTCTCTGGCGCGTGATCTGGACGGCAGAGATTCGACGGGACGGGCCGTGTTACCATGGGGTCAGATCAGAAGGAGCCAAATGATGTCTTCTTCTGTTAATATGGCGGCCATTAAAAGGGGCTGCTTTCTCCTCCAAGCTCCGACTACGACCCCCCTCTCCAGCTTGACCCGCGCCGCCGCGCCGCCGGCAAGGCAGAGGAGAGGAGAGAAGATGCCGCCGAAGAAGAGAAGTCGGGAGGAAGGGGAACACCAAGACCTAGACAAAGAAGCCAAAGGTACGTACGGAGGGGGCTTCGATGCCACCACCTGCCCCGTGCTTACTACGAGTAATTAATTTTTCTTTCTTTCTGACCTAGCAGCTGCCCGCATGGTGTCCTTGCTGTTCGGCCATGGCACTGGCTCGCCGGCGCCGGCGCCGGAGCCCTCTTGCCCTCCATCCCCCTCCTCCTCCGACGACGACGACGTCAAGAACAACTCGGACGACGACGACGATTTCAGCGCGGAGGGCTTGAGGGCGAGGGACGCGGCGCTGAGCGTGTCCAGGTCCGTCATGTCCATCGCCGCCTCCACTGGTAGGTAATTTCTTGTTGCCTTTGCGGATTATTGCCTCCATGGAGTATTATATTGCCTCTGACGCAAGCAATTTCGAACTGGACAGATGGGGATACTCCGTCCACCTTCGCCTGCACGGGCACGGTGGTCGCTCATGAGGCCTCTTCCACCTGGATCATAACCTCTGCAGCTCTCATCAGGAAGCCCGAGAGCGACACCGAGGTGCACGAACCACACGCTGTCAAGGTCAGCAACCAGCACCATTGCATTACCTGCCTCCATGAGTTGCTCTGTTTCTTCATAATGTGCTGATTGATTGGTGAGGGTTGCAGATCGAGGTGCTCCTGAATAACAAGAAGGCTGTCAAGGGGCGGTTGCTCATGTATGACTTGCTGTATAATGTCGCCATTGTTTCCATTGCGCGAGCCAACCTCCCCGCGGTGATACTCGACGACCTCCCGGACTCTTATTTCTTGACGCCTGGTCCGGTGGTTGCCGTTGCCAGGAAATTTGAGACTGGAAGGCTGCAGATGAAACGTGGGGAGACGCTCCGTGCAGTTTGCGAGTTAGATTGTGATGAACTCATGGTCAGCACTTGCCAAATTGAGCAGGTAAAAGTTTAAATGGATAGCTCTGCTTCTGCTTGTGTTGTTAGAAAGTAAAGCTCCACAAGTGCTCATATTTCTAGGGATGTGTTTGTTATGGTTTTCATATGATGAATCCTTGTTCATATTCAATTATTTATATCATTATTCCAGAATTTTTTCGTTGGGGGGCTTCTGGTGGATTTAGAGAAAAGGATTCTTGGGATGAATTTCATAGACGAGAGAACCACCCCCTTCTTGCCAGTTCAGATTGTTGGGAGATGCCTTAGACACTTCAAAGCATATGGGTAAGCTATTGTGTTCAATTTATCAGTTTTTCTTGATTTTCTAGCATAATTCATATTATATGTGAGGTGTTCACTTGTTATGACCGAACATTAATGCATGCAACCAAATTTTGTGGTGAGTGCAGGGAAATCAAACAACCTTGGCTTGGAATAAGGGGTCGTTCCCTTCACTTGATGGAATCAGCCAGACTGGAGGAAATATGCCATAACTTCCCTAAGCCGCCTTCTGGAGTTTTTGTGGACATGGTACTTATCCACCCTCCAACTCTCCAACCCATGGTCCCACACCCAGGCCACCTTTTTTAAATCTTTCCCTTTTAATCAACTGCAATTACTTTTATTGGGACACTTAATAAGATAACTAGCATGAGATGACACTGTTCAGTAAATGATCTGAGGATTTCAGGTTGCTGTGTTCTGCATGCTCTTTCTCTGTCCTTGGTTTGCATTGACTTAATCTGTTAATCACATATATTTCATAGATTCCTGAAGCAACATCTGCAAATTGTGGGGGCGTCGAGGTTGGTGATATCCTTAATCAACTTGATGGAGTTGTTTTGCACTCTACAGCACAGGTATTGTTTATTGGAGGGGAAATGTTTATGCTACTGTGGATGTGTACAATATTGATACTGCCATAAAATAATGTACTTCCGTTCTTGCCATTGCCAGTCCTACTCTCTTTTTCTTTAGTCCTGATTTTAATTTTGTTTCTTTTACGGGTTGTGGGTTGGGTTGTCATAACTTTTGGAGGGAGGTCTAGAGAAATTGCGTAATAAATTTTGAGGGTTTTAGAAATTGTACACACATAAATACAATCGGGTTTGATACGTTTTTTGTTACTATAATTACTTTGCACGTAGTTAAAATTTAGGATGTTTATGATGGATCTTAAATTGTGTGTTCATAAGTACTCCAGTTACAAATACGTGTCATTTGGGGGATATGTGTTGGCAAACCTTTGAAACTTTAGCTATTGGTCTATATATTTACTCTGGATAGATGAATGTCATGTCATATAAGTAGATTTTGCTTGAAATATTTCATAACATTAGGAATATTAGGCTTCAAACTGCTTGCTGATGCTATGTAGAGTATGTCTTAGCAAGAAGGTATCAACATTGCAGTCTGCATACAAGTGTTATAGTTGTTGGATAATGAGCAACTGAACTCTTTACTAAGGGCCAAAGGCCAGTACATATACAGGTGTGGCAAAGTGCAGAAAAGCCCCTTATATGATGGGGATGTACACAATGAACTATACACATCTAACACCCTCCCTCAAACTCATGGTGGATCAACAACATTGAGTTTGGAGAGGAAAAATCCATGCTGCGCTCGAGTCTGTGCCTTCGTGAAGAAGTCAGCCAACTGTAACTCCGAGGGCACATAGTGAAGAGCGAGAGTCTGATCCTGCACAGCAGCACGCACAAAGTGGGCATCCACACCGATGTGCTTGGTGAGCTCATGCTTCACCGGGTCACGCGCAATACTGATAGCACCGGTACTGTCGGACAGGAGAGGAGTTGAGGTAGTAGCAGACACACCAAAGTCCTCAAGTAACCACCGTAACCAGATCACCTCAGTCGTCAACATAGCCATGGCTCGCAACTCAGCCTCTGTACTCGAGCGAGAAACGGCAGTCTGCTTCTTTGTCTTCCAGGCAATAAGAGAGCCACCAAGAAAGACACAGTAAGCAGACAGCGAGCGTCGATCAGAGGGATCACTAGCCCAGGTAGCATCAGAGTAGGCCTGGAGCTCAAGAGAGCTGGAGCAGGGAAAGAAAAGACACTGAGAGATCGTGCCACGAAGATATCGTAGAACACGGAGAAGGTGACTATAGTGGACAGAGGTGGGGGCTGAAACAAACTGACTCAGGATGTGGACAGGATAGGAGATGTCAGGACGCGTAACAGCAAGATAGACAGGCTGCCAACGAGGTGACGATAGCGAGTGGGATTAGGAAGAGGGTCACCATTAGAGGCACGAAGTTGAACGTTGAGCTCCATACAATGTTCAAGAAAGCGGAAAGCGTAAGCGAAGCGGAAGTCCACAACTTAGAGCAATGAGCGCTTAAGCGCAGCTTAATCGCACTTAAGCGTTTTTCAAAATTGGCTAGAATTTGACAGATTTTGAATGATATACACATGAAAATAGGAAGCATGGCACATGGGTAATTGAAGTAGCATCTGAAATACAGTTCACACAATAGCAAATACATATCAGGTTCGCATAGCAAGCAAAATAACAACTAAAATGCAGTTCAGTTCAAATAGACATAACCTAACAGATATCATGTGGACAGAATTTTGCCAAAATATGAAGGAAATAGTTCTTGAACATAGCCTAGTAATAAGATAAATAGCATATTGCCATTATTGCACAAGCAGACCAGCAGAAGTAGTACAAAAATTGCCAAACTTTGGTCAAATTTAAATAGAAAACGCTTAATCTACCGCTTAGGGCAAAAGCGAAGCGCTTTGCCATCGCTTAATCGCGCTTAAGCGTCGCTTAAAAACGCTTTCTTGAACACTGGCTCCATAGGAGTCACGACTGTGCGCTCATCACCTAGAGCAGCGCGAGCAAGAAGATCCTGAATATATTTTTCTTGGGAGATGTAGAAGCCATCAGGGGTCGAGGAGATCTCAATCCCAAGAAAATAGCGAAGAGGACCAAGATCAGTCATGAGGAACTGGTCTCGAAGGCGAGCCTTAACAAAGGCAATATACTCAGAGTCGTCACCAGTGATGATCATGTCATCAACATAGAGAAGGAGAAGAGTCCGACCACGAGGAGACGTGTGAACAAACAACGCGGGATCATGATTACTGGGCAAGAAACCAGCGGCAGTCACCACAGAGGCGAAGCACGCAAACCAGGCGCGAGGGGCCTGTTTGAGACCATAGAGGGAGCGGCGAAGTCTACAGACGATACCATCAAGAGCATAGTACCCCGGTGGTGGCTGCATATAAACCTCCTCACGCAACTCGCCATTGAGAAAAGCGTTCTGAACATCAAGTTGAGAGATAGACCACCGACGAACAGAAGCCACAGCAAGAAGAGTGCGGACAGTGGTCATGTGGACCACAGGAGCGAATGTCTCATCATAATCGTGCCCCTGCTCCTGCTGAAAACCACGGGCCACAAGACGAGCTTTGTAGCGCTCAAGAGAACCATCGGAGCGAGTCTTAACCTTGTAGACCCACTTGCAGGTGATAGGACGGGCACCGGAAGGGAGGGGAACCAGATCCCATGTGCCAGAGCGCTCAAGAGCAGCAAGCTCTTCGGCCATCGCAAGTTGCCATTTAGGCTGAGTCATGGCAGTTCGATAGGAAGTGGCCTCAGCAATAACAGAGAGACCATACCTATCAGGGGAGTAGCGATCAGGCGGGGGGCGAGGCCGAGCACGGAGGTTGTGAACCGGGGGAGGCGTGCGAGGAGGTGCACCAGAGGTGGAAGGCTCGTCAGAGGAGACATCCTCAGTACGAGAACGGCGAGTATAGTGGAGAGGAAACGGTGAGAGAGGGCGACGGACGGGAGATGATGGTGGAGAGGTGAAGGAGGAGGATGAAGAAGACGGGGTCGGTGGTGAATGAGAAGGAATGAGAGGTGCCGGAGGAAGAGGTGACACATGAGGCACATAGCAGGGTGTATCAGGAAGGAGAAGGAAAGAAAGGTCGTCCACAGAGAAACTCGAGGAAGAAGAACGTGGGTAGTAAGAACGAGACTCGTCAAAAGTCACATCACGCGAGATGCGCAAGCGACGACCCACAGGATCCCAACATCGATATCCCTTGTGCTCATCACTGTAGCCAAGGAAAACACACTCAACCGACTGAGCAGTCGGTTTGGTGCGTTCTCGGGGGGCAAGAAGAACATAGCACACACATCCAAACATACGAAGAGCTGAGTAGTCAGGAGAGCGACCAGTGAGACACTCTATAGGAATACCACCCTGCAGAGCAGACGATGGCTGAATGTTGATGAGATAGGTGGATGCGGAAACAGACTCATCCCAAAAATGGGGTGGAAGGGAAGCAGCAATCATGAGCGCACGAGCCGTCTCAAGCAAATGACGATGCTTTCGTTCGGCAACGCCATTCTGAGCATGAGCACCAGGACAAGAGAACTGGGCAAGAGTACCCTGTTCCGCGAGAAAACCACGCAACATCTGAGAGATATACTCTCCAGCGGAGTCAGCACGAAAAGTGCAAATGGGCGTGGCAAACTGGGTGTGAACCATGGCAGCAAAACGTTTGTATATAGGGAGAACCTCGCTACGAGATTTCATGAAGTAGAGCCAAGTGTAGCGAGAGAAATCATCAATAAACAACACATAATAGCGATGACCACCTTTCAAATCAAAGAGAGCCGGACCCCAGACATCAGAATGAACTAAGTCAAAAGGACGCTAAGATACAGACTCACTAGTAGGATAAGGTAACTGAGTCTGTTTGCCAAGTCTGCAACCATTACAATGTAAGGAGACATCTCCAGATACAAACCCTAAGAGGCCCTGACGAACTAAAGAAGACAAGCGAGAACCACAGATGTGACCAAGGCAATGATGCCACTGCTGGAAGGACGCAGACGAAGATGCAGAAAGAGCATGAGAGCTGGTAGAAGTGGTGGCAGCGGAAGGAACACAAAGCCAGTCAACCTCCAAAGGCCCTCTGACTCACTGCCCCGAGGGCCAGCTCAAACCAAAGCCTTGGTGCGACGATCCTGAATGGAGCAAGAGTTGGTATCAAGAATGACACGACAACCAGAATCAGTAAGTTGGGCAGCGGAAAAAAGATTCATGGTAAGGCGAGGAACATGAGAAACACTCGGAACAGAAAAAGATGGAGTGGAAAGAATACCACGACTAGCAACAGGAAGAGATGTGCTATCGGCAGTAAGAACATTAACAGGCGAATCAAGAGGTTGGAGAGAGGACAACGAGGAAGAATCAGAAGACATATGAAAGGAGGCTCCAGAATCCATAACCCACGAAGATGTACCTGACTGTGTAGATGCCGGTGGTGGTGAGGAAGAGGATGCAGCCACAGCAGCAGCAGTCGACGAGGAGCCTGAGGAAGCAAGAAGGCGCTTGAGGCGAACAATGTCCTGGTCAGTGAGTGACGGAGTCGAGGAAGACACGGGAGTCCCACAGGAGGAGGAGCGCCTCTAATCTCGCTTCTTCTGGCGACAATCAGACTCTGGGTGACTTGGCCAGGAGCAGTAATCACAGAAGGTGTCACGGTGCGACGTGCCCTTCTCAGCATAAGGAGGACGGCTCACCCCCCCCCCCCCCTGGAGGAGTAGGCAGGAGCGGCGGAGCAGTGAGGCGAGCAGACGACACAGGAGCCCGGGCGGCCAATACTGACGGAACCAGAAGCAACCCAGCAGAGCGAAGGCGGGTCTCCTCAGCACGAAGCTCAGCAAGTATCTCTGAGATAGGAACACGACCACGAGCAAGCAAGTGAGCGCGGCGAGGCTCAAACTCAGACCGGAGACGAGATAAGAACTCAGGGACCCGCTGAAACTCCAAGTCAGACCGAGTAGTCTGACAGCAGCGACAAGTGCCACAAACAACTGTCCGCAGCGAGTCAAGCTAACGCCAGATGGCAGAGCACTGGGAATAGAACTCATCAACAGACGAATCGCCCTGCTGAAGGGCATGCTCCTGACGCACCACAGAGAGATAAAGAGCATCACCAGAGGGCTGATAGCGCTGACAAAGATAGGACCACATTGCTGCAACAGTGCCGAGGCCCATGAACTCGGAAGCAAACTGAGGGAGGACACTCGCAGTGAGAACAGCAACAACTCGAGCATCATCATTGCACCACTGAGTGTAAGCAGAGAGATCATCCCGGTAGACAGAAAGAGCATCAGAATATGCGGATACCTGCTGATCATAGGCATCAACTGCATCATCATCAAGGGCCTTGGCTGCATCCCGATCAGCCTAAGAAGCATCAGCAGCAAGCACCGGCGGGACAGGCGGAACAGGAGCCACCGGAGCAACAGGGCAGGGCGGACAGGGTACCTCTCCAGAGAGAACACCCCACAGCAGGAGACCACGCATGTGAATACGCATGAACCCCACAAACTCGGCATAGTTGGTGCCATCGAAGAGCACCGAGCACCGAGGAATAGCGACATAGCCCGAAGAGGACATGAGGGAGTCACTTTTTTTTTGGAGTCAACGCAACCCGAACGGGATCTGGATCGAGCAGGCGCTCACACACGAGTGGCTCGAGGGCGAGCAGAGGAGCGCTCGGGGAGGACCAGATCGGGTAGCCGAACGAGCGGCTGGGGAGAGCGGGAGGAGCCGCGGCCGAATTGGATCAAGGGGAGCCGCGGTCAGACGGGCCCCGGCGGCAGCAGGAGGTGCCTGCTCGATCCAGCCGCGACCGAGCCGCGGTCAAACGGGCCCCGGCGGCAGCAGGAGATGCCTGCTCGATCGAGCCGCAACCGGACAGGCCCTGGCGACCCGGCGACGGGCAGGTGAGCCTCGGCGGCGGCTGGAACAGCCGGACGGCAGCAGAGGTGGCTGGGAGAAGGAGGCGTCCAGACGGGGAGGAGGCAGCAGCTGGACGTGGAGAGGAAGGGAGCAGGCGGCCGGTGACAGCCGGAGATGGCCGGAGACAGCCGGCGGCGGGCAGGCTAGAGGCAGAGTGCACGGAGTTGCAGCGTGCGGGTGAGACGGACTAGCCTGGCATCTGATACCATGTTGGATAATGAGCAACTGAACTCTTTACTGAGGGCCAAAGGACAGTACATATACAGGTGTGGCAAAGTGCAGAAAAGCCCCTTATATGATGGGGATGTACACAATGAACTATACACATCTAACAATAGTATCATCCATCATAAACATCCTTATCAAAACTTGAGGCCCTCTCTGCATTGAGCTGGAGAAACTGATGAACAGCGACGAGTAATTTGATGGGAGAGCCAAATGCCAGCAAGTCTTGTCTATATTTTTCATGGGTTACATGTCCATATTATGTCTAGAGAATATTTTGACCTCTTTAGATTACACAAAGTAAAAAATCATTCAGCATAGAAAAATATCTACTTTGGGCTGCTAAACTTTCACTGAAACCACATTTGGTCCTCTGTGAGGTCTGGCCGCTCAGTGAGTGATGTTGTATCCACTGCTTCCCTCTCCCTGCTTCTCTGCTCCTCTTTACCTAAATCCTTCCCTTCCTCCACGCCTCCTCTCCCCTTTCCCTTTCACATCCACTATTCTACCTGACTTTCTGTCCATTCAGCCTTGTAGTGTACTTTTCGTATACGGCAAATCAGTTCTCCTCCCTGAATTGGTTCCCCTCAACTTTGTGAAGCTTATGGTTTTTATCCATTCTCAGCTTACTTCGATGCTTCTCGACAAAATGGAGGTTGCAATGCATGAGCGTAGGCCAGTCATCCTGAAGGTCAGTTCAGGCACCCGCCTGCCTCGGGCGTTTTAGCTGCTTCACCAAGTTAACAACAAATGTATCTGTGCGTTGCTGAACAGGCACTCATCCAGAGACCCAAGGACGGGGCAACGGTTGCTTCAGAGTTAATAGTGGCTGAGCGCCCCCCCCCCCCCCCGGCGAATGTCGTACGTTATTGAACAACAGGTATTCTGTCAATCTGAGAGTCGCGCTTGTATGCAATTCAGGACTCAAACATGTCCTCATTTGTGTCGATTATTTACAGTACTTCCATCTTTTTACATGATATAATGCGTGGGTGATTTATGCTGATATCGGTTATCTGTTGTAGGTGGTTACTGCCCCCGCCAACAGTGTATTATTGGGGCCACCCGGATATATGTGATTGGGTTGATGACGACTCTGACTGATTTTCAGCAGCAGGTGTAGGTTGTTTTACTTCGTTTCATCGCTGTGCAACGGCTCGGTTGACTCTGGCTAATTCAGCAACAACTCCCAGGCTGAAGAGTTTTGTTCTAAGTAGTAAGTACGAGAAAGAACGGATTGAGTTAAGATAAACTTGCTGAATTATATATGGGCTCGCCTAAGATATACCCTCACGCTAGCTTACTGAGTTGCTCGTCGACTTCTATTTTAGTTCTCTTTTATGAAGTGCACTAGAGGTCCCTAAACTAATCCGGGTAGAATTTCTACTAGAATGACGAATGGTTACGAAATGTATGGTTTCCTAAACTGCCTGTTATTTTTCAAAGGGTCTATTGACCAAGCGTTGACAATTAAAAATATTATTTTCACTTATGAGAAGGGAACGGGTCAGTTACTGAGGCCAGATAAATGCTCTATTATGTTTGGAAAGAAATGTAGTATGTGTTAGAGTTGTATTATAAGTCATGTACCCCTTTATATTTATCCCGTTGTATAAGGGGTTTCCTGCATATGTTTCACATCTGTACATGTATATATATCGGCCTATGGCCTCATGGAAATACAAGTTGCATATTTCCTAACATGGTATTAGAGTCAGGTTAATTTTTTTTTACACGCTGCAACTCGTGTGATTGATCCTCCCGTGACGCCGCGGCTGCTTCTCTCCGTCGCCGGTTCCCCACGTCTGCTCCGACTGCTGGTCCCGCACGGCCGCTTTTCCCCGATTGACTGGATCGCTCTTTCCCCGATTGACTGGATCGACGTGAAGCCGGTCTCCTCGATCGAAGCTGCCCGCCCGCTCGCTTTTTGCCAGACTCCTGCTCGAGCTCGGATCGAAGCCGCTCCAACTCGTCGTCCGCTCGGATCTGGCGTCGCGCGCGGCCCCGGCCCTCCTCCCCTTTATCTCCCGATTGGATCGGCCTGCTCTGCCTCGCCCTGTCTTCCGCTCCCGGTCAAATCATGGTTCTGCTTCCGAGGCTCGTAGACTTTTGATCCCTACGGCCTGATCGAGCCTTCCGCCGCTGCTGCAGATCGAGACTCCTGCACGTCTGCCTTCTGTTGGTTAAAAAAAAAGATGTCTCAGTCCTCCGGTTATGTTGCTGTTCCTCGCTGTCCGCTGCTTTTCGATGGTACTAACTACACCGAGTTCACTGGCTTTATGCGCATTCACATGCGTGGCATCCGTCTTTGGGGTGTTCTTTCTGGCGAGGTCTGCTGTCCGCCACGTCCGGTTCCTCCGGTGGCCCCTACTCCGCCGACCCCACTGGTTCTTGCTCCGGATGCTAATCAGGCCGCCAAGGATGCGACTAAGCTTGCTGATGAGGCTGCTGATCGTGCTTATGATGAGAAGGTTTTGGCTTATGGGCTCTTCAGATTTATCATGGTGCTCTGTCTGCTTACACCCAGTGGCTTGATGATGATGCTCGTGCTGCCGCTGTTCTCACTGCTAGTGTTCTGCCTCAGTTTGCTTCTGAGTTTCTGGGTCTTCCTACTGTCTTTGAGATGTGGACCCGTCTTCGTCAGCGCTATCAGCCCTCTGGTGATGCCTTATACCTTTCTGTGGTCCGTCAGGAGCATGCTCTTCAGCAGGGTGACTCTACTGTTGATGACTTCTATGCACAGAGTTCTGCTATCTGGCGCCAGCTTGATTCTCTCCGCAGTGCTGGTTGTCGTACCTGCCCCTGTTGCCAGGCTGTCCAGGCCAATTTGGAGTTTTATCGCGTCTATGAGTTCCTGTCTCGGCTCCGTAAGGAGTTTGAGCCCCGGCGTGCTCAGTTGTTTGCTCGTCGCCGTATTTCTCTCATGGAGGCGCTTTCTGAGATTCGTGCTGAGGAGACTCGCTTACGTGGTGCTGGTTTGCTGGTTGGGGCTGGCCCTCGCCGCCGTGATTCTCAGGGTCTTTGGGAGTTGGACTGGCTTCATGTTCCTTCCGCTGCCACCACCATCGCCAGTTCCTCCGCTTCAGTCGCCTCCGTTACTGGTTCCTTCAAGCAGTGGCATCATCGACTTGGTCATCTGTGTGGTTCTCGGTTGTCGTCTTTAGTTCGTCGAGGTCTTCTGGGGTCTGTCTCAGGAGATGTCTCTTTAGAGTGTCAGGGTTGTCGTCTTGGCAAGCAGATTCAGTTACCATATTCACATAGTGAGTCAGTGTCTAAGCGTCCTTTCGATTTAGTCCATTCTGATGTATGGGGTCCGGCTCCTTTCGCTTCGAAAGGTGGTCATAAATACTATATTATTTTCATAGATGATTTCTCTCGTTACACATGGCTTTATTTCATGACTTCTCGTAGTGATGTGTTGTCTATTTATAAGCGTTTTGCTGCCGTGGTTCATACTCAGTTCTCTTCACCCATTCGTGTCTTTCGTGCTGACTCCGCTGGCGAGTATATCTCTAAGATGTTGCATGGTGTTCTTGCTCAGCAAGGAACTCTTTCTCAATTCTCTTGTCCTGGTGCTCATGCTCAGAATGGTGTGGCTGAGCGAAAGCATCGACATCTTCTTGAGACGGCTCGTGCATTGATGATTGCTGCCTCTCTCCCGCCTCATTTTTGGGCTGAGGCCGTCTCCACCTCCACCTATCTTATCAATATACAGCCTTCCGCTGCTCTACAGGGTGGTGTTCCTTTCGAGCGTCTTTTTGATCGTTCTCCCGATTATTCGATGCTTCGCTTGTTTGGTTGTGTTTGCTATGTTCTTCTTGCCCCTCGCGAACGCACCAATCCGACCGCTCAGTCTGTTGAGTGTGTCTTCTTAGGCTATAGTGATGAGCATAAGGGCTATCGTTGTTGGGATCCTATCGATCGTCGGATGCGTATCTCTCGAGACGTGACTTTTGATGAGTCTCGTCCCTTCTACCCACGCCCATCTTCCTCGACTTTTTCAGTGGAGGATATCTCTTTCCTCACTTTTCCTGACTCACCTATCACCCCCGTCGAGCATGTGCCTCTTCGTTCCACTCCCTCTGCTTCTCCACCTCCAGTCGATTTGCAGCCACCATCTTCCTCGGTCTCCTCGCCTAGCATGTCACCGGATTCTACACCTTCATCTCCGGTGACTTCTTCGTCGCCACCCCCCGATTCTACCCTGGCGATTCCTCCTTCTATTGTTCCATTTCCTCAGCATTACACTCGTTGTTCACGACCTGTGGATGCCTCTGTGGATGAGTCGTCATCTTCCTCTCAGCCTACTTATGGCTTGCGTTCTCGTCCTCGTCCGCCTATTGATCGCTTTGGATTTCCCACCGCTGGTGCTGCTGTTCTTGAGCCGACTTCTTATCGTCAGGCTGTTGTTCATCCTGAATGGCAGTTTGCGATGGCAGAGGAGATTGCTGCTCTTGAACGCACTAGTACCTGGGATCTTGTTTCTCTTCCTCCCGGAGCCCGTCCCATCACTTGTAAGTGGGTCTACAAGGTTAAGACTCACTCCGATGGTTCTCTTGAGCGTCACAAAGCTCGTCTTGTGGCTCGTGGTTTTCAGCAGGAGCATGGTCGTGATTATGACGAGACTTTTGCTCCTGTGGCCCATATGACCACTGTTCGTACACTTCTTGCCGTTGCCTCTGCACGCCACTGGTCTATCTCTCAGCTTGATGTTAAGAATGCCTTTCTTAATGGTGAGCTGCGTGAGGAGGTGTACATGCAGCCACCACCTGGGTATTCTGTTCCTGATGGCATGGTATGTCGTCTTCGTCGCTCTCTCTATGGCCTTAAGCAAGCCCCCCGTGCTTGGTTTGAGCATTTTGCCTCTGTGGTCACTGCCGCTGGTTTTTCAGCAAGTGCTCATGATCCAGCATTGTTTATTCACCTTTCTCCTCGTGGTCGGACTCTTCTTCTTCTCTATGTTGATGACATGATCATCACTGGGGATGACCCCGAGTATAGTGCCTTTGTAAAGATTCGTCTTAGTGAGCAGTTTCTTATGTCTGATCTTGGACCTTTTCGCTACTTTTTTGGGATTGAAGTCTCTTCTACCTCTGATGGCTTTTTTATATCCCAGGAAAAGTATATCCAGGATCTTCTTGCTCGTGCTGCTCTTACTGACGAGCGCATTGTTGAGACTCCTATGGAGCTCAATCTTCACCTCCGTGCTACTGATGGTGATCCTCTCCCTGACCCGACGCGTTATCGTCATCTTGTTGGCAGTCTTTTCTATCTAGTTGTCACTCGTCCGAACATCTCTTATCCGGTTCATATTCTGAGTCAGTTCGTCTCTGCTCCCACATCAGTTCACTATAGTCATCTCCTTCGTGTTCTTTGATATCTTCGGGGCACGATCTCTCACCGTCTATTCTTTCCTCGCTCCAGTTCTTTACAGCTTCAGGCCTATTCAGATGCTACGTGGGCTAGTGATCCTTCAGATCGCCGTTCACTTTCTGCTTACTGTGTTTTTCTTGGTGGTTCTCTCATTGCCTGGAAGACGAAGAAACAGATTGCAGTTTCCCGTTCGAGTGCCGAGGCTGAGTTGCGAGCAATTGCTCTTTTGACGGCAGAGGTGACTTGGTTACGGTGGTTACTTCAGGATTTTGGTGTTTCTGTCACTACACCGACTCCGCTCTTATCTGACAGTACAGGTGCTATTAGCATTGTCGTGATCCTGTGAAGCATGAGCTCACCAAGCATATTGGTGTTGATGCTTTCTATGTACGCACTGGTGTGCAGGATCAGGTTATTGCTCTTCAGTATGTGCCTTCCGAATTACAGTTGGCGGATTTCCTGACAAAGGCCCAGACTAGAGCACAACATGGCTTTTATCTCTCTAAACTCAGTGTTGTTCATCCACCATGAGTTTGAGGGGGGTGTTAGAGTTATATTATAAGTCATGTACCCCTTTGTATTTATCCCGTTGTATAAGGGGTTTCCTGCATATGTTTCACATCTGTACATGTATATATATCGACCTATGGCCTCATGGGAATACAAGTTGCATATTTCCTAACAGTATGGAAGTCCAAGTGTCTGTTATGGTAATCTTGTGTATCACTGCTGAGGGATTCGAGGACAAATATCTTGGGTTGCCGGTGCCGCAAGGGCGAATGAAGGCCGGGCATTTTCAATCTACTAAAGAAAAAGCTCTCAAAATTTTATCGGATTGGATTGAAAAATATGTGTCGTGTGGGGCGAAGAAAACTTTGATTAAATCTGTTTTGCAGGCTCTTCCAGTGTACGCCATTGGTATCTTTAAATTTCCGGCATCACTTTGTCAGGAATTATTTGGATGACTTGGGATAAATTGACTAGGCCTAAAGGCGAGGGAGGTATGGGTTTCTGTGACCTTAGGTAAACAGTCAGTCTATATAGATGAAATCGAAGGTATTACTCCTTCCAGGAGACCCAAACCTGGGTAAATTGTTTGTGTTGTCTATGTTCTGGAACTTCCGGCCATGTTCGCCACCCTATTGAGAATACTGACGACTTTTCGCTCTGTTATGCATGGAGGAATATTTGCTATGTACTTCCTCTGTTTCAATTTATAATGCGCATAGTTGCTATCTCTTATACCAATGCAATGAGCTGGAGCTGTACTTTGTACCAAAATGACCCTGCATGCACGTTCTGCCCACACCCATGTGCAAGCACTGTTGTGTGTCCCTGGTTTCCATGCAAGGGGTAATTTGTCCAAACCAGCATGCACGCACTACATTTCGGAATTTGAGCAAAAAATCTATGCGCACTACAAAAAGGAATGAAGGGAGTAATTAGACCATTGATTGTACTATTAATGTTTATATTTCATCTATCGTTGCATATTGAACATGAAAAAAAATACACAGAAACATTTTCATTGAACCGCGGTTGTTACGGTAAGCATGAGGAAGCATAGGGTTGTCAAAAAATCACGCTACAGTCGTTTTTTTTGCACCCAAGCCTCTAGGATCAATTTACAAATGGTCCTGTGGAACAGCGCTAGCACCAGAGCAACGCATCTGCAACAATGTTGCAGGTGACAAGCCCAGGGGGCGGTGATCGCTTGTGAAAACCTTGGCGTTCCGGTTTTTCTAGATGCTCAGATGGTGGCGATCGCGGCAGTTGAGCGTAGACGTGGGTGAGGTGGCATCCTGGCAACTGAAGGACCACTGCACAGAGCTTCAACCGAGGCGCAACTTGGCACGCCACTGGGAAGGATTACACACCACATGGCGCGGGCGCAGGCGCAGCCGAAGAACAGGTGTGAGGTGTCCTCATCGTCACCGTAGAACACGCACACCGGAGAGTCGATGATGTGGCGGTGATGCAACAAGGACGCACATGGGAGACGTTATTAGTGATAGAGCGAGAGGAAGATCTTGGACCTGCTCCGGGGGAGGCTCTCTAGATGGTGGGGGCGAAGTTGTCGACCATGAGCACGGCAAACTGCATCTAGTATGCATGACGCTGCATCTAGGAGTAGTATGCATGACTGGTGCAGAAAGGAGCCAGGGTCCCGCGAAGACTACGAGCTTCCATGATACGAGGATGTAGCACCAAATGGTCGAGACAGTCTATCAGGCAGCGGAGCTCCCATGGAGCAACCGATGAGAGTCTGAGGTGGAGGTGGTCGGAGAGCTTGTTGACGACAACAGAAGCATGGGGACGCCACGAGTGCGAGAAGAGCGTGGGGAAGCGGACAGCGTACATGTGTTGCCTCCCACCAAGTAGTCCAACCAGAAAGCGATGCGCTCCCCGTCCTCGACCCACACACCTCAGTACAGACACAGAACAATGGCAGAACACCAAGAAAAGCCTTCCAGAACAGTGTCCAGACGGCCAGCGTCACCCAGGCCCATGCCAGAGCGCCTGCACCAATTGTAGAGTCCAGAGAACCAGCGTTGCCATCAATAGTTCCGAGAAGACTCCTTCAGCTCAGCCGCTGCAACGAGCGAAACCAATCCAGCGCAAGACTTCAGCCGACCAGATTTTCTATCAGGGCCCACCACGTGAGACTTTTGTGTGCGCACACATGCGAAGGCTGGGAGTCGGCCCCACCCCAAATCAACACTAATCGCCTCCCTGATTTTCAGGGGGCCCGCTGCTAATTAATCCATCCCTAATTAATTCATGTAACTAAGGCACTTCCCAAATTAGGCCTGTCCGAAAACGAGCGCTGCAACGCGCGCGCGCGAGATAGACACTCCCCAATAGTTCTACACGATTCCACGGAAACCACCTACGAACTCCTGTCCATCAATCTCTTCGCCCCCCTATTTTAATGTGGGTCCCACGCCCTTCTGATTTCCAATCAAGGTTTCGCAACTCAGCCCGTAACTTCATTAAGTAGGAATCAACGTGTAAGTGTAGCATTTCTCGCATTGCCATGCCATGTCATGAAATTGTGAAGGTTATCCTCAGTCTGGCATGCCATTGATGTACCGTCACGTGTATCAGCCGGGGAAAAGCCCGCGTAGTACTCTTTTCGCTAAGAAAGATGTAATACTCCGTCCGTAAAATGAAAGTTATCTAACAATGTGCTACCAAGTCGGATGCTTCTCTCAAAAAAAAAAGTCGGATGCTGAACTTAGTCGGAGTAATCATGCCATTCACTTGGCCCCCACCAATACTCGTTTGGCAGCGGCAGTCTCCATCTACAATTGAAACCAATCACAACATAAATCACCCATAAAAACATGGTATGCTTGAGTTTAAGATTGCCCAAGAAATTAGACAATATACCTGTTTCTGAACAGCATATGGCATTCACCAAGGGGGCATTCCACTACTTTCAAGTTTGCGACGAATGTTGTACCATCCCTGGGTCTCAAGACAGTCGCCTATTTAACAACGCACAGGTATATTAACATGGTAAGACAATTATATACAACACATAAAGCAGGGTAAAGTAGAGGTCCTAGAATAACCTGGAGGATGACTGGCTGCATATTCACTGCAACCTCCATTGTGTCTAGAAGCATTGATGTAAGCTGGCAATGGCATAAAAACACAAGAATAAGCTCTACTAAGTTAAGGAACTCGAAACGGGGGCAAAATGTGATTGCCATATAAAAGCACTAACTTGTCTTTCTGTGAGCTACTTAAAGATATCCACCCAGCAAAATTATCAGTTTTTTATGAAATGCTGACGAGGCAGCTTTTCATTTTACATAAGGAAGAAGTCATACATGACAGGAAGCCACAACAGAACAGAAAAAAAAGTAACGGCACTATACAACGTGCGATCGCAACGGCAAGTACAAATGTTTCAGAAGTTTGGCTGCATGACATGACATATAACTGTGACTGGAGGGACTAATTGTCAACACCGAATTTAAGACACGTCAACTCAAATTTAGAACAGTACAAAAAATCGAAGGAAAAAAATCATTAAACCTTTCCAAACATGGTTCCATTTCATTATCTAGATTGTCTAACACCCTAAAGATTTACCTCACATGTTTCCTAGGCCCCCCATCCAAAAGTTATGGATACTCAACAACTTCTGACAGCGGTAAAAATGGAAGGTGCGCTTTTAGTTTGGCAGAAACACTATTCCACACATTTGCAATGGCAAGAACATCTTTTTCTCTAGAATACCTGTGCTGGAGAGTGCAAAACAACTCCATCAAGTTTATTAAAGATATCACCAGCCTCGATGCCTCCACAATTTGCAGATGATACTTCAGGAATCTAGGAAATTCATTTGAAGACAAAGCAAACGTTGGACAGAGTGAGAGAAAGAGAACGTGCAAAAAACACAAAACATCCGAGTTCCGAGATGAACAATTCTAAAATCCTCAGATCATGTAGAAACTACAAAATAGTGTCATCTCATACCAGTTATCTTGTTCTGTGTCCCAACAAAACTAATTGTAGTAAATAGAGATGGAGGGAGTTTGGAAAAGTGGCATGAATGTGTGTGGGTTAGAGACTTGAGGTTGGGTAAGTACCTTCTCCACCAGAATTCCAGAAGGTGGCTTACGGTACTTGTGGCATATTTCCTCCAAGTCCTTTAATTCCAACATGTGAAGCCCCCGGCCCCTTATTCCAAGCAATGGTTGTTTGATCCGCCTGCGCTCATGACAAAAATTCATTGCTTCTATGTTCGATCACTGTAAATTGGAATACCTTCAATTTTAAAATAAAATAAAATGACGGTTTCATAAAATGGAATACCGTAATACAATGTAGTTTACAATTTGTATTCTACAGTACAACAGGTAATCAGATTATAGTTTTGGTCTTCAGAAATCAGCGAGCAACTCATGTATTACAAATTACAATCATCTTGTTAGAAGTTCAAGAGCAAAGAAAAAGAAAAGGAAAACATACCCAAACTTTCTGAAGTGTTTCAGGCATCTCCCGACAATCTGGACGGGCAAAAAGGGAGTTTTATTCTCGTCTATGAAATTCATCCCAACAATTCTTCTCTCCATATCAATCAGAAGCCCCCCAATGAAAATCTGAAGAAAATGGTACCAATGTTAACAAGTACTCATTCAATAAGATCCATACAAAGAATGTGAGACCACTTATGGAGCTTAATTCCTATCAATGCAAGCAGAAGCAGAACTCACCAGAGTAATATACTGAATGCTGTTATCCTTGTTTTTACTCTGAGGCTCCATTTGACAAGTGCTGACCATAAGTTCATCACAATCTAAATTGCTAACTGCACGGAACGTCTCCCCACGCTTGAGCTGTAAACTTCCGGACTCAAATTTCCGGGCAACCGCAACGACTGGAGTAGGCGTCAGGAAGTAGGAGTCCGGGAGGTCAGCGAGCACCACCACGGGGAGACCAGCTTCACACTCGACGGATACGATGGCGACATTATACTGCAAATCGTACATCAGCACCTGCCCCTTGACAACCTTTTTGTTAGGCAGGAGCACCTCAATCTGCAACAAACCAATCAGGTAGCACATCAAAGAAACTCAGTGAAATAATATTGACAACTCGCAGTGGCAGGTAATCGGCCGGGCTGACCTTTACAATGGAAAGTTCATGGACCTCGGTGCCGCTGTCGCGCTTCCTGATCAGAGTTGCAGAGGTCATGATCCAGGCCGCAGGGCCCTCGCGAGCGACCACGGTGCCCGTGCAGGCGAAGGTGGACGAGGGATCTCCATCTGCCGATCAGCAAGGCAGCAACGGATCAATTGCTCAGGCGAGAGGCGAACACAGAGCAGATTGCACAATGCCCAATTGGTGAAGCCGCGAAGGCGTTACCGACGGAGGCGGCGAGGGCGACGACGGACTTGGCCACGCTCAGCACCGCTTCCCTCGACCTCAGGCCCTCCTCCGTGAAATCGTCGTCGGAGCTGTCGCTGGCATTGGAGTCTTCGTGGGAGGACGACGAGGGGGACTCCGGTTCCTCGTCGCTGCCGAACAGGCTGCGGCGAAGGCCAATTGCTACGTAGGTCACGAGACAAACAGGGAGAAAAAACGGTAAGCGTGAGGCAAATCATCCAATCCCCCCTGGCAGGCGTCCAAGCGGCGGTTGTACTTGTAGTCTTGTACTACCTGCGCCTTCGTCCTTGGGTGGCATCTCCGCTCCGGCTCTGGCGGTGTCGTCCGTCGCGGCCGGTGGGGTTGGCGACGCCATGCTAGTCCTCCTAGCCGGCGGTGGCGTCCGTCGCGGCGGGTGGGGTTAGCCGAGGCCGAACACAACACATCGACCGGGCCGAGCGACGTCGTTGGACCCGGGCCAGCCCGCAGACCGGTTCTTTGGCAACGACACGGGTTCGTTTCGTGGCCCTTCTTCTCCCCCAAATCTGCATCTCCGGGCAATCACGATCAAACCCTAATCCCAAGTCTCGATGGATGCCGAACCCGAGCATGCATCCCCTCCGGCTCCGGGCCAAGGCCAACACACCGAAGTGGTAAAACCCCTCTCTTTACCTCTGCCTATCATGGGAAGGACATCGATGTCCCTCTCCCAAATGATGTGATCACCGCGCATGTATAGAGGAGTTGTGCACTAACTCCACAGCCATTAATGATTTAATCACAGGCATCGACCACCGATTTCTACAACCTTCGCAACGTCGATGACGCCGCAAAGGCACGGAAGAAAGAACAGTGGAGGGCGAGAGAGGAACACATCCAAAACAAACGCCTACGCCTCCAAAACAGACGCCTAAGGAAGCAGCGTAAGATAGAGGAGGCTCAAGAAGTTGTGGACAGGGCACTCAAGTTAAGAGAAGAGATGCTTCAGGAGAGGCTCGCATTTGAGGCGTCGACGGAGGGCAAGGAGGAGGCGGAGAAATACCGCAGCACCCCTCCCTGGAGCTGGAGGCCGGCAGTCCCCGTTAGTGAGCATTTGATCTCACCCTCTTTCATTGATCCTTTCGAATAAGTTGTTCTTCCCTTTGTAACTTAATTAGTCCTCACACCAACTTATTGCAGCTGAGGTCACTAACCAGCCACCAGGTTATTTGCTTCTCCAACATTTTATTTATTTATGTACCTATATGAAGGAACACGTTTGGTTTATCCCGTAGTGCCTCGCGTTTAGTGAAGGGCGTTGATTTTGAACATTTTAAGCTTTTGAATGGGTTCCGTACTTTGACGTTGATGAGTTCGGGAGAGAATCTGTGCTCAAGTGTGCAAGTTGGAGCGTCGAGGAATTCACATTGGAACTTGCTCAATGTGTGGTTGGACTTCAGTCATTTATAGGTATATATAACATTATTGCAGCGGGTTATTATTTATGTCTGTATTAACTTGGCTATACCACAATGAGTTTGATTTCTGTTCCCTGCAGAAGAGAGGAAATTTTTCTCTTGCTCTGGAACAATTGTTGAGTTTCTGGAGGGTGTCGGTCATGTGGTAACATCTGCTAGTTTAGTTAAATTGCCACACCAAGATGAGATAGCTGATAAACTCAAGGTCAATGCATTCTTCTTTTTCTTTCTCAATGGTATTATTATTGTGTCCTTTTGAACAGTGAAGATTAAATTTTGCTATCTGGTATTTTCCTCTAGATCAATGTATTCCTAGCAAGTGGAGAAATACTCGAGGGCTCAGTATCAAATGTGGACTTTTGTTACAACATATGTGTGGTGGAAGTCCGTTCAACTTCAATGCTGGCGACGAAAAAGTTCAGTGCGGACAGTAGAATCTTCAATTTTAACGAGTGCCATTCAAAAGATGTTGTAGCTTTAGGCCGCCTTTGTGAGCTGTGGAGCTTGAACGTTGCTTCGGGAAAGCTAATCCCAAGAAGAAGCCAGCTTGATTGTGAAGAACTTCTTGTTTCGTCTTGCAGGATTTCAAAGGTAATTCAAACAGCTGAAGTCATTATGCAAATTGATGGCTGAACCACTAATTATAGAATTACTTCAAAATAATTTATTAGTGATTTGCTTCTTTTTGTGCCTTGTTTGGACTCGATTCGTCAAATTGTAGCAACTTTGATCTTAGGTTTAAGGACCTCATTGTATATCCATAACTGGCATTGGAAGTAAACTGTCTTATCCTAATTTATTAAAGTCTCTGGGAGAGCCAGATGCATGGACACCATGGTTGAAGATTTTTTGTTTCAACTTTCTGTGAATCGAATACAATTTCACAGTAAGAACAAAGCACATCTTCTCATACTATATTTTTATAAGAAACTGAAGGTTTCTTCTGTCTCCAAAGGCGGAAGCCATTTGTGGATCCTTCTACATAATAATCAGCGAAGAAAATATTTTTTGATTATTATCTGATGTTTGAACTAGATGACCGTCAGTTTGTTCACTCTCTCACTTCAGTATGTAGCCAAGTCTCGTAACCAACTATATATTGTCTAAACAGCTTCTTTTTTTACATTTTCTAAGGTCTGTTATGTTTTAGTGTAGAAACTAAATTTATGACTTTACAATGCTGTGAATAACAAGATTTATCACTTAAGTGTCCATGTTGAAGTTTGACGGCTGCTTAACGGATGTAAATCTGCTAGAACGTGTGCTATATGTTAGGTTTTTTTTTCATTTGATCTTTGCCACAGTGATGAATGTATTTCTTTCAAATGATCAACTATTTGTAGAGAGGTATTGGGGGTCCTCTGATGGATTTTGATGGAAATATCATCGGAATGAACTTCTATGACAGGAAAGAAACCCCTTTCATTCCAGGTTTCATTGTGTTGAAGTGTTTGCAGCACTTCAATGATTTCGGGTATGTATTTGTTATTTCTGTTTCATTAAAAGGAACACTAAGTAGGTTTCATTTTCTAGCCCACACGTATTTTTAAAGTTAGTGTTCCTTATTTCTTTGGTAAATCCTTGTGGATATTTCTTTGATTTTTCAGACAGGGCCAACAGGTGTGTAAAAACTAATGCTTCTGAACCATTAGTTCGACGACTGAGCCACCAACTGAGCATAACACGAAAATAGAACTCTGTTTCTTCATTATAGTACACAATGTTTTTTGACATAGCAGGACTATATGACCTCCTTGACTAATTTATATTTTCAAAGGAATTTCATTGCCCTTTAATGGTCAATTTGGGCAAATTGAAAAGATTTATCTGCAAGATAAATACCTGTCTCATGATTGGAGAATATCAGTGTTGTCATTTTACATGTAGTATATTCGATGCGCTTCTTGCTTAACTGTTATTTATCCAATTATTTGGCTACTTCATTTTCCCACCTTCTCATTATTCCAGTTAACCTAGAGCCTTTCGTTGAAATATTGTATGCGAGTTAGTAAGAAATGTTATTTATTAGTGCTTCACTTTCTAGCATTGATTGGTAAAACGAACTCTCTGATGATGCAGGACAGTCATACGACCGTTGCATGGACTGAGAGTTAAAACTCTCCACGAAGCACAGCTTACTGTACTTGAGAAGATACATCATGCTTTCCCTGAGATCTGTGGTGTGATAGTGGATAAGGTATGCATTTTCTCTGCTGTGCTTCTTTCTAGCATTGGTCCCGTAAAATAGGGAGTTTTGTATTTTCCGTGTCTTACGAGTTGTGCTTCAGGTAGAAGTACCTTCACCTGAACACTCTGAGATAAAGGTTGGGGACATCATCACTCATGTTAATGGCATACCTTTCTCCAGTGCTGCAGAGGTTAGTATCCTTGTAATATTAAGTTTCTTTAGGTATGAAGAACTTGCTGAAGGATTATGTGGCATTTGGTTGATGGGAAATGTGAGGTGGAAATGGGAAAGCAGGGTGAGATGACTTTTTTAAACAGAGGGTCCCGAAAAACCTAGTAGCTGATATTATATATGACAACATAGCTAATACAGGGATCCCTACTATGAGAACATTCACTCTCTTATTTGATACACAAGATCAGAAAAGAGCCAGGATTGGAACTGGTTTGCAGGTGGGAATGGGATATTGGATCGAAAAATAACCTTCATCTTTCTCAACACATGAATGGCCCTTCTTCCTCGACACGATGCTAAATAGTTGCCTGGATGCCCGTACGCCGATCCCCATCATGGGATGTTGACATCGTTTCACTGTTTACTGGCATTCTCATACTAATGAACACCTGCTCTGGCTCAGGTCGTCTCAGTCACTCAGGTGGTCGTCATCTTGTTTTTCGACGGCATCAACCGATCTCACCTTCCATCGCTCTGCTCACTCTCCCTATAGCAGCACATAATCGCACTGCCAAGCTCATCGTGTATGGTTGAGCTGCTCCCTTGCCCCTTTATTGCTTTGTGAAGCATCGTTCTCGATCTGCTCCTCATGTTGTCGATCGCAACTGTTGCATCACCCAAACTTGGGAGTCTCCATTACTTGCCAAGATCATGCATGGGATGCTGCTGCTCTAAATGCATAAAAAACTTCTTCCATGATTCGTGAGCGTCGGCCATCCGCTGAACATCGGCTATGGTGGCATGATTTGAAAGAAAGGGGAAAGGGGTAGGCTCCGTATTGGTGAAGTGCGTTCATTTGGATAGCGCAGGGACTTTTCCTCCAACTCAAATACAATTACAAAGACACAGTATATAACATAGAAAAGCAGATCTGGTATCACTGATTGCCAGAACAACTGGTAATTTGCGCGATGTTGTTTAATAAAACACATGTTTTCTTTTGTTTGTTTGTTAGTTTGGTGGTATACTGCTTGATACTTGTGGTCAGCATATGCTAGAGAGACAGAAATTGGGCCTACCGGAGGACTACAACCAGATGTCAACAGTGATAATCCTAAAGGTTCAGTGCAAAAAAATGCATGAAGTTTTTGTATGATTCACGATGACATTTTGATTGTGGCTTATATTGTTCTATTTGTACATCCAATTCAGTTCGATGTGAAAACGCAGAGAGGTCGCAAATCTGAAAAGACAACTAGAACAATCAACGTCGACAAGTTTACTCCTAGTGGAAAGTTAAACAGGTAATTTGTATAGTTGTTAGAAACAGTTTAGTTCTTCAATATCTCTGTTCTGATATCGTTTACCCACAGGTGGCCACTTGGGAGAGCTTATCTTCTTCGCCGTATCGAGAATGGAATCCTGTACACCGAAGAGAGATATGGCTAACGGCAAAACTCTTTGCTTCATCCATTTCAGTAGAATTAAATCGTATCATGCTAGTATAATTAGAAAGAAGCTCGAGTTCATGTGTGGTTGGTTGGAGACTACTTAATTTTAGCAAGCATTTTCTGCGAGGATGACTTCGGCCAAGTGAGCCACTGCTAGAATGAACTATATTGGGTTTGAAGCTAAATCTAATCGAGCATTCTTTTTGCTGGATAAATATTATCTATGCCCAAAGACCATGCTTGCAAAACTCTTGGGGGTATCCCGATTGGATGAGTGTATCGTCGACTCATGGTGGTAAACCGAGTGTTGGGCTGTGTCTTATCTGTATTTCAGTGTGTGTGTGTGCGCTTATGGCCCATGTGGCCCATGTGTCCCATGTGGCCCATGTGGCCCATGTAACCCTGCAGCCTATATATGTGCTGCCCCCTTGTACAGGAAACCCTAACTCCAATAGAATACAATACCAGACCATCTTTCTATCCCAGCCGCCACCCCTCTCTCCCCTGATTCTACATGGTGTCAGAGCTTGGGTTCCCAATCCCAGCAGTGGTGATGGTGGTTGGCTGGTTGTGCTTGCTGGCGATTGTCTGAGAGGAGAAGGCTTGTGTGGAAGAAGGAGAGGTGGAATCCCAGATCTGAGGGGAGGAGGTAGTAGAGAGGTGAAAGTGGGGAGCAGTGGTTGCTGGAGGTTGCTAGTGGTGTGATTCAAGATTGGAAAGATGGGGGACAACCAGGGGTTGGTAAAGGCGTTGGAGAAGCTAGCTGAGCTCATCACTGTCAAGGCAGAGGATGTGGCTTCCCCAGGTGCGCTTGTTCCTCAGCCTGAGGTGATACAGAAAATAGAACTGATGCCAAATGAAATCAAGATGGAAGGGGTCACAAACTACCTAAGCTGGTCCAGAAGGGCATTGCTAATATTGAGGACAAAGGGGCTGGAAGGCTATGTCAGAGGGGAAGTAGATGAACCGGCGAACATGGCAAGTGAAGAGTGGAAGAAGTGGAGTGTCATTGACTCTCTGGTGGTGGCGTGGCTGCTGAACTCCTTGACCCCATCCATTGCAGCAGCCGTGGAGACTCTTCCCCATGCAGCAGAGGTATGGAAAACCCTGGAAACATTGTACTCCGGGAAAGAGAACATAATGCTTATGGCGCAGATTGAGGATAGAGTAAATGAGCTAAAACAAGGGGATAAGTCGGTGATGGAGTATGTAGCAGAATTGCATCATTTGTGGGCTGACTTAGACCACTATGATCCACTGGAGTTACCACATTCAGAATGTATAGTTGCTACTAAGAAGTGGGTAGAGCGTAGGAGAGTGATAAAATTCTTGAAGGGACTTAGCTCAGAATTTGAAGGAAGGCGTGCTGGGTTGTTTCATCAGCCAAAGCTCCCCTCGCTTGAGGAGGCAGTTGCAGCAATGGCACAGGAGGAGGTCAGGTTGAAGTTGACCAGGACTGGAGAAGCGAATGCATCTCGCTCAGCATTTACTGTGTCTGAATGGAAGGAGACAAGAGAGTGCTTCAACTGTGGAGAGAAAGGTCACATAAGCATCAATTGCACATCACAACGCAGAGAAATACATGGTAGGGGAAGAGGTTACAGCCGAGGTGGATACGGGGGAGTTAGAGGCAGAGGTAGCTCGAGGGGTTCGAATTATTCCAGTGGCTTCAAAGCAAACTTGGCTAACTTGGCAACGCAAGAAGAAGGGACGTCAACAACCTCTCAAGGGGAGTCGAAGAGTAGAAGCCAGGAGGACAACACCTTTGGGAACTTTGCCCACTTTGTCTACACAGGGGAAGGTAACTTTGCAAATGCATCTATATCCACACATGATTTCCTTCCATATTAGATATTAGATTCTGGAGCATCCAAGCATGTTGCGGGTACCTCAACTGAGTTTGAATCATATACTCAGTACCCAATTACACATTGTGAAACAATACAAACTGCTGATGGCACCTCACAACCGATTAAAGGAGTTGGATCAGTTCAATGTACACCCACTATTAAATTATCTGATGTATTACATGTTCCAGCTTTTCCTGTGAACTTGCTTTCTCTAAGTGCTTTGATTGATCAGATAGATTGCCGAATAACTCTTGATAAGAAAATATGTTTGATTCAGGAGAGGATGACTGGAAGGAAACTTGGGACAGGAACCAGGCGTAGTGGATTGTGGTATATGGATCGTGATGTGTCTAGGTCTGGTGCTAGTCCTATTTTGGCTGTACTAGTTGGAGTAAGTGAGACAATGGCGATGATCCATCACTGTCGCATGGGGCATATGGCTTTTGATAAGATGAGTAAGATGTTTCCTGATGTAATGCGTGGAGTAGACAAGAGTAAGCTTGTGTGTGATGCATGTGAATATGCAAAGCACACAAGAATCTCATATTTGAGTAAGGGGCTAAGGAGTATATCCCCGTTTATGCTGATTCACTCTGATGTGTGGACATGTCCTGTTGTTTCTGTTAGTGGAATGAAATATTTTGTGACATTTATAGACTGCCACACTCGCATGACTTGGGTGTACCTCATGCGACATAAAGATGAGGTATTCCAATGTTTTCAGGAGTTTTATGCCTATGTGCGAAACCAATTTAATGTGCAGGTGCAGATGATCAGATCTGACAATGGAACTGAATATGTAAACAAGCAATTTGGAGGTTTCCTGTCAGCACAAGGCATAATGCACCAAACATCATGTCCAGATACCCCTGTTCAGAATGGAGTTGCAGAAAGGAAAAACCGACACATTTTAGAAGTGGCTCGATCACTTATGTTCACCATGAATGTGCCAAAATTCTTGTGGAGTGAAGCTGTCATGACTGCAACGTTCCTGATCAACCGGATGCCTTCAAAAATGCTTGGTATGAAGTCCCCATGTGAGATGCTATTTGGGGAGAACAAATTCTCAGTTCCTCCAAAGTTATTTGGGTGCACCTGCTTCGTTAGAGATCATAGACCAGCAGTGGGAAAGCTGGATCCACGAGCTGTAAAATGCATATTTGTTGGATATCCTGCAGGGCAGCGAGGCTATAAGTGTTGGAGTCCTGCTGAAAGGCGCACATTTGTAAGTATGGATGTCACCTTTCGAGAATCTGAGCCTTTCTATGGTGAGAAGACAGATCTCAGCACTTTATTCGAAGAACTTGACCACTCACAATCTATGCAGGGTGGTCAAGAGGGGGAGTGCAACTTGAGTGGTGAGTGCAGCACCAATGGCGACAAGGAGCGGCCAATACCAACCCCGAAAATAGTGGGATCCTTCATTCCAGTTGTAGTTGATGGGGCTGAACAGCAGAGGTGGCAGAGACCAAATGAGGAAAGGAATCCTCAGGTGTATACAAGAAGGAAGAGAGTTGTGGAGGAACAAGTGCATGAGGAGCAGTCAAAAGAAACTATGGAACAGGGGGAGCAGTCAGAAGAAACTCAAGCGACAGGAAGCTCATCTGAAGTGGAGTCATATGAGAATTCAAGTACTGAAGAAGCATCACCTAACCTGCCAATTGCTCTCAAGAAGGAAGTAGCAAGGAAAACTTTGAGCAAGGGCAATCTTGAGCATGACATCAGTAATTATGTCACCTATGAAGCCCTATCACCTTCATTTAGAGCATTTGTCGCATCACTTCAAGCCGTGATTGTTCCTAAAGACTGGAAAGAAGCAAGACAAGATCCAAAGTGGTGTGAAGCCATGAGGGAAGAGTTGGAGGCCCTGAGAAAGAACAAAACATGGGAGCTAGCGAATCTTCCATATGGGAAGAAGGTAGTCAGTTGTAAGTGGATCTTCACAGTGAAGCAGAATCCTGAGGGTAAGGTTGAGCGTTACAAGGCAAGACTAGTAGCCAGAGGGTACAGCCAAACGTATGGTATTGATTATGACGAAACATTCGCCCCAGTTGCAAAGATGAATACAGTGAGGATTCTAATCTCATGTGCAGCTAACTTTGGATGGCCACTACACCAACTTGATGTAAAAAATGCCTTTTTACATGGAGATCTACAAGAGGAAGTCTACATGGAAATTCCTCCTGGACTTTCTACACCTGGGACTGTTGGGAAGGTTTGTAGATTGAGAAAATCTCTCTACGGTTTGAAGCAATCGCCAAGGGCTTGGTTTGACCGGTTCAGGCAAGCAGTTTGCAGTATGAAGTATAAACAATGCAATGGAGATCACACTGTTTTCTATAAACATTCCAAGCAACAGATTACTATTCTTGCAGTATATGTGGATGACATCATAATAACGGGAGACAATGAAGAGGAGATTGGAAGACTAAAGAAATGCCTAGGCAAAGTATTTGAAGTTAAGGATCTTGGTCAGCTAAAATATTTCCTGGGTATCGAAGTTGCAAGATCAAAGAGGGGAATAGCCCTGTCTCAGCGGAAGTATACCTTAGAGCTCCTAAGTGATATGGGAATGCTTGGATGTAGAGCAGCCCCAACTCCCATTGAACAAAATCACAAATTGACAGCACAGATGGGTGAACAAGTTAACAAAGCAAAATATCAACAATTGGTTGGCAAATTTCTGTACTTGTGTCACACTAGACCAGATATTACATATGCAGTAAGTGTAGTAAGTAGATATATGCATGACCCCAGAAGTGGACACCTTGATGCAGTCTATAGAATCATGATGTATCTAAAGGGCAGCCCTGGTATGGGACTCTGGTTCAAGAGTAATGGCCATTTGAATGTTGACGGTTATAGCGATGCTGATTGGGCTAGCTGTCTTGATGATAGACGATCAACCTCTGGCTATTGTGTGTTTGTTGGTGGAAATTTGGTATCATGGAGAAGCAAAAAACAACCGGTGGTGTCAAAATCAATTGCAGAAGCTGAGTATAGGGCAATGTCTCAAGGGCTGAGTGAGATGTTATGGGTAAGAGGCCTTCTGCTTGAGCTGAAAGTGCTCAGACAAGATCCTCTGAATGTGTGGTGTGACAACAAATCTGCAATCAGCATTGCTAATAATCCAGTGCAACATGACAGAACAAAACATGTGGAGATAGACAGATTCTTTATCAAAGAGAAACTGGATGCAGGAATCATCAAGATAACTCATGTGAGCTCTGGACAACAAGTCGCCGATTGTCTGACAAAAGGTTTGGGAACCAGGGAGAGCAATCTTGCTTGTGACAAGATGGGCAAGATAGATATCTATCATCCCTCTTGAGGGGGAGTGTTGGGCTGTGTCTTATCTGTATTTCAGTGTGTGTGCGTGCACTTATGGCCCATGTGGCCCATGTGTCCCATGTGGCCCATGTGGCCCATGTAACCCTGCAGCCTATATATGTGCTGCCCCCTTGTACAGGAAACCCTAACTCCAATAAAATACAATACCAGACCATCTTTCTATCCCAGCCGCCACCCCTCTCTCCCCTGATTCTACACCGAGCGATGTGATTTTAGTCAGTTTCTTTCTCTTAAGAACAAGTTTCACAAAATCTTGTGCGATTCATAATAGGATCACTACAGCATTCTCGGGCCTTAGGCCGGCAATCTTGCTTGTCGATGTGATTGAGGACACCCCTTGGACTAAAGCCGCTGACGTTGACGCCATTGACAGGATCACCTCCAACTCCAAGATCCGCAACTCCGCTATCAGCCTGACGCCCCTTCCCCCTCCTCCGCCGCCATCGCCTTAGTTGTTTTATGAACTTCCTTCTCGGTACTTGGGCTGTGTGCCTTTAAACTGTGGTTTATGTGGTACTTTGCTGTATGCCAGTTGGCATTGCCGTGATGACTTTATGAATACAGTCAGGCTCAAACCTTTTCTCTAAAAAAAATGAAGTACACATCTTTGTCTTGATTGCTGGAATAAATCAAATCTTTGTGAAGTTCGGAGCGGGTACGGTTTTCCGAAGTTTCACCGAAACACGGCATCTTGACCTTGAGGATACAAGCAATTTAGATTTAAGTGTGCAAACCGTGTTAACGTCGGGGTTTATTCGTACTTGCCCTTTGACCATATCTATCATTAAATCATAATGCTTAGTGTTTTCTTTTTATCTATCTGTGCTGCCTGAGTGCAGAAGCTCTTTGTCAGTGTTATAAGATTGCTTGCTACTCTCTCCATCCCATAATATAAAAGCATTTATGACACTTTTGTATGAGCCGAGGATAACAATTACTAGCTACTTTCTCCATTTCTAAATATAAGTCTTTGTGAAGATTCCACTATGAACAACATACGGATATATATATATATATATATATATATATATATAGATGCATTTTAAGTGTAAATTCATTCATTTTGTTCTGTATGTAGTCCACCTAATGAAATCTCTACAAAGACTTATATTTAAAAACGGAGGGAGTACATTGGTTTCCATCAAGTAGATGGATGATATGTGTATAGTGATACAACATATATATGGAGAGTAATTAGCACAAGGGATGTTAGGTTGAGCAAAATGAACCTATTCTACTCCAATGAAAGCAACTTGTTACAAATAAAATCTATGGACGGCTGGTCCTTGTCCAGCAACAAGTCAACCTAAGCCAGGTTGGATGGCCAGTTCTTTTGTGTTGTCAGCTGATTACGGACCAATTTGCTTGCCTGTCCTGTTCTTGCGCAAAGTTGACTTTCCGTGGAGGTCTAGACACGTGCAAGCCGGCTACTGGATACCTGGTGAATAATTATTAGGCGTTAATAATCGGTTCGTTCATTGGTGAGCATGGTAACGTGGCCCTTTAAGCGCTGAATGGACACGCTGTGGCATTTTTTACGATAAAGGGCGGTTTATTATTAGTAACATCCACCCTCTGCATAACTAAGATGCACACAGCCAAATTCAAAAATCTGATAAAAATCATGAAATAAAAACCATAACACGTAGCTGTGGCATGTCCGCACGCTGTGGTTGTGGGCTGGAGCGGTCAACGCGAGGAGCAATGGCGGCCCTGTCGTGGCTGCTCCTGCTCTGTCTCGCCGGCGGCGTGCTTCATGTCGGCGCCCAAAGAGCGCCCGACACCACGGGTACCGACCGAGCTTTAAGATCGATCGACTTGCGTACACATGCATCCAGGGTCATCATTCATGCGTGCGTGGTTGGTTGGGTTGAGCATGCAGGTTTCGTCAGCGTCGACTGCGGCCTCTCGGAGCACAGCAGCTACGTGGACGACGCCACCAAGCTGCCCTACAGCTCGGACGCCGACTTCACGGACGCCGGCCGGAACTACAACGTCTCGGCACAGTACAACGACCAGGCGCTCCTCAGGCGGCACCGGCAGCTCCTCACCGTCCGCAGCTTCCCCGGCCCGCCGGGGCGGCGGGGCTGCTACACCCTCCCGTCCTTCGAGGCCGGGACGTCCAAGTACCTGGTCCGGGCCACCTTCATGTACGGCAACTACGACGAGCTCAACAAGCCACCGGTGTTCGACCTCTACCTCGGCGTCAACTTCTGGAAGACGGTCAACATCTCCAGGCCTGACGCGGTGCACACCGCCGAGGTCATCGCCGTCGTCCCAGTCGATGCGGTGCATGTCTGCCTGGTGAACACCAACTCCGGGACGCCCTTCATCTCGTCGCTGGAGCTGAGGCCTCTCGAGGACACGATGTATCCGCTGGTGAACTGGACGCAGGGGCTGGTCCTCATCGGCAGGCACAACTTCGGCGCCACTGAGTCCATTAGGTGAGCATTCATGTAAAGCTTCTTCAGAGCATAGACTACTCTTTCCATAACAAATTATTTGAAGTTTTAGATTTGCCATAAATCTAACATTTTATAATAAAGTCTACAGAAAAATATACCTAAAATCTACACCATCAAATTAGTTCCATTAGATTTGTCATATATATTTTCATACTGTATATAAACTTGATCAAACCTGAAGAAAGTTTGACTACTTAGGACAAATCTAAAACTTCAAATAGTTTGGAACGGAGGAAGCGCATACCGTCTTAAAGAGCAATTGTTTCGAAGACTAGCTATATATATATATGCATGTATTTTGGTCAGGTACCCGGATGATCCATACGACCGTGCATGGGTCCCGTGGACCAACCTGAAAGAGTGGCTTAGCATCTCATCGTCGGATTTCGTCCTCATGAAGTTGGGGGACAAACCCCTCTACGATGTGCCATCTGTTGTGATGCAGACCGCCGTCACAACACTCAATACCTCACAGACCCTCATCCGGATCCCATGGGATGCCGAGCCCAACCGCATATACCCCAGGCCTGGGTATGATCGATAAACACACTATTTGATTATTTACTCTGTTAAAATTCAGTCATGTGGTTCAAAACCAACTTGCCAGTCATTAGCAGATAGATATATAGCTATACAATATAGTGTGTGTGACATACCCAATCAATCAATTAAGAACCATACATAGAGCTAACTTAGGCCCCTTCGCCAAAAGAAAAGAAAAGAAACTAATGTGTTCATGTGTAGTCGACTTTGTAAAACTTTGGCAATTTGTGTCTTGAAAATATATATATTGACCGTATGATAGCAATCCCATCTTGCAAAATCCCTCCCGTATATATTATTTATTATTTTATAAAACATGTTGTCTTACAATTAATTAGGAAATGTTTTTTGGAGACACTATGGGAAATCATAAAAGGAACCTAGCTAATATACTTGTCTGCTGACCAATTGCACATAACCGTTGTAGGCTCCTACCTATCCTGTACTTCTCCGAGCTACAGGTCTTGGACGGCACCCACGACCGCCTCTTCTTCCTCGGCGTCAACAAAGCCGAATATTGGTGGGGAAGCATGGGCAAAGTAGAGAGATACATCACAGAAGTGTTCCACGTTGATGAACCCTCCCCATTCCTCAGTCCGCAGGAGAACTACATCAAATTGAATGCCACCAATCGCACAGCAATCAGGGAAATTCACGGCATCAACGCTACGTCTACAATACTACCGCCCTTCATCAATGCTGCCGAGCTTTTCTCCCCCATTTCCACAGCTAGTGTCGGCACCGACGCTCAAGATGGTATGCAAATGCAGAATCATACTCGTATTATAAAGAGTAACTTAAATGATGGGGCCCTATATGTAGGATAAAACCATATGATTTGGAATAATAAGCATTCCAATTCAAATGTTATTCATATTTTTGTTCCACACCTCCTTTTTTGAAGAAGACATTGGAGCCTTAGACTCCATGAATTACAACAGCTTCAGTGTATTGTGCATATATTGGTTCCCCAATTTCATACCCGTGACTACCCATCAATCTTTGCTCCTTTGTTCTAAAATAAAAGTATTTCTAATTTATCCTAAGTCAAACCATCTCAAGTTTGACTAAGCTTATACAATCAGTTCCAAAAATAATTGATGTTCTAGTTTTTATACCAAGTCAAATTTTATGAACTTCCACCAAATTTATCAAAAAAATTACCAACATCTATAACATCACATTAATTTAATTAAATCCACCATTTGATCTATTTTTCACAAAAAAAGGTTGTTGGCATAGATGTTTTTTTATAAACTTGGTCAAACTTAAATACGTTTGACTTAGAACAAAACTAGAACATCATTTTGGAAAGGTGGGAGAAGAAAATAATAACAATATTTATGACATCAATTAGCAACAGTAGAACAATTACGGAGCATATCCCCCAAAATAAGAATCATTGTGAAATATTTGTTAGTGTACTTTTTTTTTGCGGGTTAGGGTATACTTATTTAATATGGTAGATGTTGATACTCTTCTACATAAACTTTTTTTAGATCTTGTTCTATGTAAACTTGCTCAAATTTAAGATCTAACTTAGCTAAAACTAGAAATACTTACATTTTGGAAGAGAGAGTTCTCTTCTTTGAGGCAGGGGAACAAAGATCCAATGGCCCCTTTATTTCAACTGCCACGTTCATTGTTGTTATCTCTTGAATATTGGCCAGATCAATCTCCATTAGATTCTCAACACCCATGGACTCTATGCATCTAAAGCCTAGATATAAGAGGGAGTGTTGAAGTTTGTAATGATACAACTGCTACCTTTTGTCCCATGACAAGTCTAATTTCCTAAGGTGTTTGGCCCTGCTTCACTCTATGTGAATCTGCCTATCTCTATCAGAACATCTGGTGCCTTCGCTGCTCACAACGAAGCTTTTGCCCGTAGCAGCATAGCCGGAAATCCCACCATATGTTAGGCCTAAGACATGTATATAACTCTGCTTACAATTTTTTCAGAGCTTAAAAAAACTGTTAACCAAGAAATGTTATATATAATAGGATCCAACCGATATTATATGTTACTACAGCAATATACTCAAACAAATATTGTTAAGATGATATAGAAACACTTTGATTTTTGGAGTCACCACAAACTCATAGAACCGCAGGAGTTCAACTTCATGCTAGAGACAACTTATTATGAAAATAACTTGCTTCTCAAACACCTTGTAAAACCCACCTCTCCTCTAGACGACATATCATGCCCTCTCACCCTTTATGACATGTGCCGCTGCAGCATAGAAAATCAAATAATATTTACACTAGATACATCTAGTATGCCACTATATTTCATGCCCGAACTCATTAACAAGAAAACAGATTAGACAATATTTTGTGATACATATTTGCTAATTTAGGTTTTGTTGTGCTTAGTCCCTTTTTTTTGCGGGGATCATAGTCCTTTTTTGTTAGTCGATCCAATGGACTTCGTCATGTGTTGTCAATCAAAATGTCACCAAACCATATGACACATGTCAGAGTTGACAAATGACTGAACGCCCAAATAATTATTATATTGTAGAAAATTCCTTGAATATCCACTATCAGTTGATCAGTATATCTTTGTTGATACAGATAGATGCACACGAGCTGACAACTTCGTTTTTTGTCTTGTGTTATCGGAAAAAAATAGTATCTGCCATCACTGCAATCAAGGCTAAGTATCAGGTGAAGAATAACTGGGTGGGTGACCCATGTGCCCCAAAGACTCTTGTGTGGGATGGATTAGCTTGTAGCTATCCCATCTCCAGACCTCAGAGAATCACAAACATGTAAGTTCGAATGTAGTTCTCTGGTCGATATAGAAATGCAATTGTGTTGTCTGAACCTTTATGCGTTTATACAGAAACATGTCATTTCACGGTTTGGGTGGCGATATATCATCCTATTTCGCCAATCTCAAAGCTATCCAGTACCTGTGAGCATCATGTTCTAGATCCATTTACACAAGAAATTTTCTATGTGCAGTTCACATATCTGGTATGACTGTCATGTATCCTAGGGATTTGTCACATAATGAATTGACTGGATCAATTCCTGAAGGACTTTCACAGCTACCCTCACTCATGCTGTTGTAAGTACTCCTTTTCTGGAGGAAACACAAAAGTATTGCTCCTCTTTTTATTGATTGGTTGAGAAGTTGTAAGTACTTCTCAATCATGTTATTTTTGTACCGACTTCCTCCGCTTCAAAATAGTAGCATTAAATTTGACCAAGTATATCGAGAAATGAATAGACATCTCAAACACCAAATTAGTACCATTAAATCCATTATGAAACATGGTTTGTAATATCTTTAATTGATGACGAAGATATAGGCATATTTTATGAACTTAGGAAAATTTAAAAAGTTGACTTAGAATAAATATATAACGCTGCCATTTTAAAACAGAAGGGTTAATATTTTAGTTACTCATAAAAAATATTATGATTAATTTGGATACTACGATATAACAGAGTATCCCCTTTATTCCTTTTGACAAATCGACAACTCTCATGTGAGTAATTTTTTTGTATACTCACTGCACTGTTCTTTTCACGTCAATATTATTTCGTCCCCTCAGAGATTTGACAGCCAACCAGCTTAATGGGTCAATTCCATTTGGCCTTTTGATACGGATGCGTGATGGCAACCTAACTCTAAGGTTATTCCATTATATACATATGTTTGTTTTCCGTACATTGACACTCACCCGGGCAGATTTGCTTATCATTTTTCTTTTATAGATATGAGAAGAACCCAAACCTTTGCAGCGACAACAGTTCTTGCCAACCTAAAAGGAAGAAGCAAAACTCTATAAGTGCCACCCATACTGCTGTTATAATAGTTGGAGCTGTGGCGATAGGAGGACTAGTAGTATTATTGTTTTTTGTAATGAAAAAGAAACAAGGTTAGACAGAGAGAATTTTAACATCAACACATCAGCTGTTCTACATGTCTGGTGGCTATGTTTGTTTTGATCTTAATAATTTACCTATGAAGGACCGCCAAATCCACCGAATGAGGTGAGCGAAGTGCCATCTCGCAACCGTCGGTTCACATACGCAGAACTGGAGGTGATAACCAGCAACTTCCAGCGAGTGCTTGGCGAAGGAGGGTTTGGCATGGTCTTTGATGGCTTCTTGGAGGATGGTACCCAGGTGGCAGTCAAGCTGAGGTCTCAATCTTCCAATCAAGGTGTCAAAGAGTTCTTGACGGAGGTAATGCCTGATCAAGTGTAAATCAGTCGCCTATATTTGCAGCTAACTTTGGAAGGCATGTAACTAATTTGTTTTGTCCTCTGTCAGGCACAAAACTTAACAGGGATTCATCACAGGAATCTAGTCTCGTTGATTGGTTATTGCAAGGATGGAGAGTACATGGCCCTTGTCTATGAGCATATGTCAAATGGAAACCTTGCAGATAAACTCAGAGGTGTGGTGTTGCCACTGCCACTTCATCCATAAGAGCATTTTAGGCTTCCATCCCCAAGTTTCATAATGCTAACACCAAACCATGTTCTGCAGGGCGAGATCGCAATGGTGAATGTTTAACCTGGAGACAGAGGCTCTGTATTGCATCAGAGTCCGCGCAAGGTATATAGTCTTCTGGTTCGGACCTTGTTCTCTATTCCTCTGTATATATAGATGTAAAGGGGTAGCCGCAGCTTATACAACAAAAATGTAATAAGAGATAGAATCGATCCACAACATAGGTATTGGCATGGGCACGGTACTGTAGCGCGACAAGCCATTATCACTTTTGATCTATTCTGGAAGGAGTACATGATACAAGGTGTGTAATGGTCGATGAAACAGATGTCATGTGCATGCAGGCCTCGAGTACCTGCACAAGGCGTGTAGCCCGCCATTTGTACACCGTGATGTGAAGACATCAAACATCCTACTGGATTCCAATATGAAGGCCAAGGTTGCTGATTTTGGCTTGATGAAGGCCTTCAATTGCGATGATGATACACATGTATCCACGGCCAGGGTGGTTGGCACACAAGGCTACCTTGCCCCCGAGTATGATAGTAAACCATATTCTCATTGCTTTAGTTTGTTTCGGATTCAGAGTGCTTATTATAACACTTGTGATCCAAATCAAACACTCTTTCCTCAAATTGAAAGGAGGTGCTCCTTCCAATTTCTCGAAAAAAAATGTAATACGTATTACAATGCATTGCAGGTATGCAACAGCACTGCAGCTCACAGAAAAGAGCGATGTGTACAGCTTTGGCGTGGTGCTACTGGAGCTGATCACTGGAAAGACTCCCTTCGTGCAAATATGGCAGGAGCAGCCGACCCATATTGTCAAGTGGGCGCAACAACGCCTTTCACGTGGTGACATCGAGGGCTTGGTGGGCACGCACATGCAAGGCGATTATGAGATCAACAGCGTGTGGAAGGTCGTGGACCTCGCGCTGGAGTGCACGGCGCAAAGTCCGACGCAGCGGCCCACGATGACCCGTGTGGTGGCGCAGTTGCTAGAGTACCTCGATCTGGAGGAGAACCGTGGCATCTTTTACACTGCCATCAACGGCGACACAAGTGGCATATACTACACCAGCATCAGTGGGGACAGGAATGACATCTTCTACACCGGTAGCAGCGACGATCCCAGCTCAAGTTCTCATATGTACACCACTGGCCAATTCACAACTGACGTTGCCCAGAGCAGCGTAGCACTGGGGGCGGAAAATAATCCTGGCAGGGCTTCAGTGGTGGCCACCGGACCTGCTGCACGATGAGGACTTTGTCGCCCATCTGGTCTAAATACAGTGATATCTCTTCTTAGACCCATGCCTTTGTGTATCTATTATTGATTTCTTCTGCAATAACAGGTTTTGAAAGCTTTGATGATGCAATGTTTTTACTTAGAGGGATTGGGATTGATTATGGAATGTATAGATTCTTATCTGGTTCGTAAAAGAAAGGAAGCAAGAAATCCCCATTTCTGTTTTCCTATGGCTGCTTAAGACAGTATAGATGTCCTTATTTTATGAGTAAATTTTTAGTTCTACCCACCTTTTTAAATGAGAACATTCCCAATTTAACGAAATTATCAATAAATTACTTGATTTATGAAAACTTGCGCCACATGTACCATATATAGGATCTGGGACATCGACTAGAAGATGGGGTGAGCAAACAGTTCAACCTTTTACGATTTAGGCCAGACTCTTTAGATGCAGAATTGAAGGCGTAGCAGATTTTATCAAGATCCTAGCACAGAAATGATGGATTACAGTAAACACAAAGATCAACTTAGAAACCAAATCAGCATCCGAGCCACAAAGTTGAACAACTTTGTTCTCAAGCTTCCAAGAAATAGGGCTTAGATAAGCATTTAACAAACCACGTGTATCTGTTTCGCTTCCTCAAATTCCAGAGAATTTGTTGAAGCATGAAGCAGAGGTTACCAGTATATGATATATTTTTATCCACAAATTGAACAACACTTAATTATCAAGCTACCAAGAAATAGTGGTTAGATAAGCATTTAACAAGCCACATGTATCTGTTTTGCTTCCTCAAATTCCAGAGAATTTGCCGAAGCATGAAGCATATAAGTTACCAGTATACGATATATTTTATCCACAAATTCTCAAGATTTTACTGAGGCATCATAACAGACCTACCCTCTCTTTTAGCTGGCGTGGGGATGGGATTTATGAGTATTTCACAGTTAGTGTAGCAAGGACAATGGCATACCTTGATGAATGCCTGATTGTGGGGTTCCAGACAAGCTTCTCCTTGTTGTCAGAGTTGAGGCACAGAACCTGCCATTGCTCCCAACACAAGTGATGTGCGTGTGGCCTCGAGCACCCCCCCCCCCCCCTCCCCTCGGCCGCCGCCGCGACGCACGGGCGGTCCGGCGGCGAGGGTTCTGGTCGGCGTCGAGTCGATTGGTTAAAGAATGCCCGATACGCAGCGCAAGGATGGGGTCTTGTTGCTTCCCGGTGGGTACTGGGCCTATTGTTGAGATTCAGGCCTCCGGTTGTGGTGGGCCTCAAATCCCTCGTCGGAGCTAGAAACGGGTCACGCTGGCCGTAAAAAAAAATCCCTCCCCGCCGCTGTTGGTGACGGAGACCGCGTCGCCGCCGCCGCCGCCCGCCGCTGGTTCGGCCCCAGTGCGACGGCGTAAACGAACCCCTCGTCACTGCGGCGGGTGATCTCGCTCCTGCGGACGCTCGCCTCGCCCCGGTAGGTCGTCTCTTCCACTGCAGGTCTACAAGATGCCCAGAAAGAATCAACAACCTACAAGCATATGCGAAGGAGGAAGCACGAGTAAGAGGCAAAAGAATCCCATCTCCGACCGAGAAGGTGAACAGAGCGCACAGAGCACTTCTTGAATCTGGCTCCATTGGATTGTGAACCATCTTCCAGAACATGTTGATTTGTGAATTACTTACCGTGCAGCTAATTAACCATTACAGTTTCGTATTGATGCCATTCGTTGTCATTATTTGCAGATTCTCCGCCTCGACGCGACGGTTAGTTCTAATTCGGCATGTGGCAGACAAACCCTACCTTGCATCGGTCATCCAATTGTTAACCGTTTCAAGTTTTCACCCTGTTGCATACTAATACTAGGCTTCACCCGAATGATGCGAACGAGGATGCTTCCTCGTGGTTATCCTATGCCGGATGGTGTTTATGGCAAGTTCTAATTTCGTACTCTCCTTATTTCATTTTGATAGGTTTCTGGAGATTTATCCCATATATTGCGGTACTATATCATGTTTCTTTGACTAGGGGGCATGCGCTTGGTGAACACCTTTGAGCTTTGTTCTAAAGAGATAGATGGCTACAATGAAGATCACACCAAGATCAAATTACTTGCTTTAAGCGTGTCTCAGTCTATTGTCTCGCTTGCTTCGTTTAAGGGTAATAACACAATCATTGTTTGTAAGGGTTCTATCTATTTAAGTTAATCCGTCATTGAAATGTTGATCCTATATGTAGGGAAAACGCGACAGTTTACGTGCACAGGCACAATTGTAGGACGCACGCCATCAAGCATGAGCATTCTAACATCTGCTAGTTTAGTGAGATGCACCAACGATGAAACTGAGATAGATGATAAACTGAAGGTCAGTGCTTCAAGACATTTTTTTTCTTCCATTGGTT
This sequence comes from Aegilops umbellulata, assembly GCA_032464435.1. NCBI lineage: Eukaryota > Viridiplantae > Streptophyta > Magnoliopsida > Poales > Poaceae > Aegilops > Aegilops umbellulata. The sequence continues at coordinate 378,210,596 of CP136058.1, read as the reverse complement.
CCTTTGTGTTTTTTTGCTTCGTGAGATGATGATCAACATCTGCCACTTGGTTGCAGATTAAGGTGCGCCTGCCCAACGGCAAGATTGTTCCAGGAAAATTGTGGAAATACGATCTGTATTATAATATTGCTGTTGTCAACATGAAGGCTTTCCCTGAATTTCGTGCAGCAGACATTCATAATCAAGTTGAAGCTAATGCCAAAGTACCTCAAAGTAAACTGGTAGCCATTGGACGAGCTTTTGAATCTGGAGAACTAATGGCTACAGCTGGCACACCATTGTATAAAACTACCAAACTTGACTGCCAGGAACTCATGACCTCTTCTTGTTATATCACAAAGGTATTTCCCCTATCTTATCGTTTATTGCATGGTAAACATATTAATATATGAAATTGGCAGTATGACTATCATTAGGAGTGGTTGGTTCTATTAGGAATCATTGATTCATATGGAATATCTTGTGAAAAGTATACTTCAGAACTACATGTGTAACTATAGCGTTGTTACACATGACACCGTTTATGCAACATTTGTTCACGTACCAGCCTTTTGTGCTAGGCTGGGATTGGTGGGCCCCTTATTGGTTATGGTGGAAACTTCGTTGGCATGAACTTTTGTTCAGATGATGGAACTCCTTTCTTACCAGCCAGTCTACTTTCGAAATGTTTAAAGCACTTTGATACATTTGGGTATGTTATCAAGTTCTTATTTATGTACTTTATGTGTTATAGATCAATTTCAATGCAATTGCATGTGGTCACAGAGTGTGGAACAAATTTTTCATCCTTTACTGGACTATTTAAACACAAGCTTGATTGCAGAGATTAGTCCAGGATTAAAGATGGAAACGAGGATGTGTTTTGTGGCACATTTAATGAATTTATACGTTAATAAGATAATACCAAAAAAGGCTTTCGCCCCGCTTTATAAATAAAGCAAACCGCCAAGAGCACACATACACGGACTAGTCCAGAACACACACACCCAAGTCACACCACAAGAAGTACAAAGGTTCTACTGAGGGCACAGCTCAACAAGCCCAAAAGAAACAAAAAAGGACGCGGCCGAGGCAAGGCGTCTAATCTGGCTCGGGGGGAGGCGGAGGGGGCGGCGGCGACAGATGGACGGCCATCGAGCGAAGGTCGGCGATGAAGGCGGAGATGGCGTCGCGGTCCTGAGGGCGGCTAAGCGGCCGCCAAAGTTGCAAGTAACCAGACAGTTTGAAGAGAGCGTCAGTAGCCCGTCGAAGAGGAATACGCTGAATCACAAGCTTATTGCGAATCGTCCATAGATTCCACGCGAGCACCCCAATCTCGAGCCACCTAACGTGGCGAGAGGGCAGAGGGGAGTTCTGGAGTTCGGCGAAGAGGTCGGGGAAGTTGGTGTGGCACCAATCACCTCCCACAGCCTTCCTAAAGCAGCTCCACATGAATTGAGCTGAGACACAGGAGAAGAAGATGTGATTCGAATCTTCGGGGGTACCACACAGAGGACAGAGGCCGGACCCAGGGCCATTGCATTTGCGGACCTCCACCCCAGACGGAATCCTTCCGCGGATCCATTGCCACATGAATATCCGAATTTTCAATTGCAGGCGGATGGACCAAACCGCAGGGAGGGGGTAGGAGCGGAGGAGGGGGCGATGGCTGTATAAAGGGACTTGGTGGAGAATTGGCCCGAAGGCTCAAGACGCCACCGCACTTCGTCCGGGCCAGCATCCACCACCGGCTCAACCACCGGCTCGTGGAGAGCGACGCAATCAAGCAGCTCAAGCCACGCGGCGGCTTCCGGAGGCCCAAATGGCCTCCGGAAGGCGAGGCGCCCTAAGTCAATAAGGGCCCTCTCAACTGAGATCAAGGGGGCGACGGCGATGCAGAAGAGGTCGGGGAAGCGGGCCGCAAAGGGGGTGTCTCCCGCCCAACGGTCGAACCAGAACAACGTCACCGTACCCGATCCAACCGAGATGGAGGTCCCAATGCGGAGGACGGGTAGCAGTTGGATGACCGATTGCCAAAACTGGGAACCGCCGGACCTTTGACAAAAGGCCAGGGGTTGTCCTCGCAGGTACTTGTTCCGGATGATGTCGAGCCAGAGACCACCATGCCCTTTTGAAATGCGCCAGAGCCAGCGGGTGAGGAGGGCAATATTCATGCGCTTAGAGCACATGATGCCGAGGCCTCCCTGTTCCCGGGGCTTGCAGATGTCCGGCCAGCTAACCATATGGTACTTCTGCTTATTGTTGTCACCAGCCCAATAGAAGCGAGATTGGATTTTGGCGATCTCATGGTGAAGGGTCTCATGGAGGCTATAGAAACTCATAAGGAACAGGAGGAGGCTAGTGAGGGAGGAGTTAATGAGGATCGTCCGGGCCGCCTTCGACAGCCACCTACCCTGCTAAGGCTCCATGCGTGTTTGCAACTTGGTTACCGTGGGGCGCAAGTCCGCAATGGTAAGCCGAGAGTCATTGATGGGGGTTCCCAAGTACGTCGTGGGGAAGGAGCCGAGGCGGCAGTTGAGGCGGTTGGCGATGTCGAGGGCTTCCTCCGGAGAATAGCCCATTACCATCACATCACTCTTGTCGAAGTTGATCTTGAGGCCAGACATTTGTTGGAAGCATAGGAGGAACTTGAGGTTAGCGATGTCCGTGTCCGAGCCTTTGACCATGATGATGGTATCGTCGGCGTATTGGAGCATGGAGATCCTGGAGCCGCCGGCCAGATGAGGGGTGATCCCACGAATATGGCCCGCGGCCTTGGCCTTATCTAGGATGGCGGCAAGCGCGTCCACTACCATATTGAACAAGAACGGAGAGAAAGGATCGCCTTGTCTAACCCCACACAGGGTGGGGAAGTAAGGGCCAATCTCCCCATTGATGTTCACGGCGGTGCGACCGCAGGACACCATCTGCATCACCCGGGTGATCCATCGATCATCGAAGCCTTTCCGGAGCAAAACTTCCCGAAGGAAGGACCAACTAACAGTGTCGTAGGCCTTATGAAAGTCGATTTTCAGGAAGACCGCCTTGAGGTGTTTAGACCGGACCTCATGGAGGACTTCATGGAGAACTAGCACCCCATCCAGGATATACCGCGCTCGCACGAAGGCGGACTGGTTGGGGTGGGTAATGAGGTCAGCTAGCAGGGTCACCCTATTGGCGTACCCTTTCGCCAGAATCTGGAAGATCACATTGATCACCGTGATCGGACGAAACTGGCGAATGTCGGAGGCCCCCGGCACTTTGGGAATGAGCGAAATGATCCCATAGTTGAGGTGACCGAGGTCGATGGTCCCAACGTAAAACTCATCAAAGATGGCCATGATTTCAGGCTTAATCACATTTCAGAAGGTCTGGAAGAATTTAACCGGAAGGCCGTCCGGTCCCAGGGCCGAGGAGGGGTTCATGCCTCTAATGGCCGTCCAGACCTCATCCTCGGAAAATGGGGCCGTGAGAGCCGCATTCTCCGCAGCGGAGACAAGCTGGCGGCCACACCAGCAATCGTGGGCCAGAGAGAGACCGCTCCTAGGAGACGAGGAGAATAGGGATCGGTAGAACCCGTCGACATGGGCCCTAATGTCACTCGAGGACTGCAGAAGGGTCGGGCCGTCCCAGAGGAGAGGGATGGTGTTGCGTCTACGACGCCCATTCGCTATGGCCTGAAAGTAGGCTGTGTTCGCGTCGCCCTTCAGGACCCATTTCTGGGTACCCCGCAAGCGCCAGTAAGCCTCCTCGTTCGTGTAGATGATGGAGAGTTGGTCCTCCAGGTCATACCGGGAGAGCCACTCATCAGGGGAGAGGCCGACCGTGTCAGCCTGGAGGTCGAGAGCCTGAATGGCGGTCAGCAAGGCCTTTTTTCGCTCGCGGAGGTCACGACCCAGGTTGGCACCCCACCCCTTCATGAACTGCCGGCCGCGTTTGGCACAGAGTTGCAAAGAGTCAATAGCCGAGGGGGGCGGGGTGGGGAAGAGACCGGGTCTCCACCCAGCGGGCCCCAACAGCCTCCACGAATCCAGTTTGGGACAGCCAGAATGTCTCAAACCGAAATCGTGGAGGGATCGGAGGTCGCTCGTCGGAGGAGGACAATAGAAGAGGAACGTGGTCGGAGCCGATCCGAGTGATGGCCCGGAGGGAAGCCAGAGGGCAGCGGAGGTCTCATTCCGGGGAGACTAAGACCCGGTCCAGGACGGATTGGGTCGGGGAGGCTTGACGATTGGTCCAGGTGAACCTGGCACCAATCCTATCTAGCTCACGAAGACCAAGATCGGCAATGCAGTCATTAAACATTTGCATACGTGCAAAGTTGACGTGATCATTGCTCTTGTCTTCCGCGAAGCGGAGGAGGTTAAAATTGCCCCTGACAACCACGGGCAAGGAGGCCGCAGAGACCTTCCAGTTAAGCCCTCGAGGAAGGACGCGGATCTACTATGGTCAGCCGGGCCATAGACGATGATAACCTCCCATTTGAAATTCAGGGCCTGTTCATAAAGCTCCATACTAACAAAGAACTGGCCCCGGTCCATACTTCCCACCTCGAAGGTGGCATCCTTCACACCTAGAAGGATGCCACCCGAATGGCCGGCATTCCTACTAGAAGGGAGCCAGTGCCACGCAAAGAGGTGGGAATTCAGCCTATCAAGCTCCGGCAGGGAGAAGTCGGAGCGCATGGTTTCCTGGATCGCCACTATGTCAATATGCTCATCGCGCAAATGCTCGATGAGTTGGCGGCGTCGGCCATCATGGCCGAACCCGCAGATGTTCCAGAATAAGGCACGCATTAAGGAGCCATTGGGGGGCTGCTTGACCCCATGACGCGGGAAGCGCTTTAGGTGCGAAGAGCGGCAGTGCGAGAGCGGGTGCAGCCACGAGGCTCGGCTGCCACCAGCGGGGGGCGGCCAGCAGCCCTACGGGGTTGTGCCTGTGCAGCCGCCGGAGAAGGAGCCGGGGGGATGGAGGGGGCGAGGAGGGCCTGGCGGGCCTCCGCCAATTTTCCATCAAGAATCTCGCGAGCCTGGATGGCCGCAATCTTTACTAAGGGGGGAGCGGCTTCCCCCCTGAACACGATTGCGGAGTCTGACGCAACCTTCGCAAGGTGACCAAGTGGGACCGCTTTGAGCGCAGAAAATGAGCAAGTAGAAGCAGAGGGGGGGGGCAGCAGGCGTACCTGGCTCTAGGTTCCGGGCAGCGGCCCGGAGCTCCGCCCGCTCGGGGATGGGCAGAGCTAGGCTACCGTCCGGCCCGGCGGCCACAAGCCGGTCACTCCGTCGCGAGGCCGTCACCGGGGTGGAGGAGGACCGACCACGGCGGGAGTAGGCCGCGGACCGGGGGGGGGGGGGGGCTGGGAAGCCACCGGGGTGGTCACCCGAGTCCCACCCTCCCTGTCGGGGTCAGCCGCAGCCACGAGGAGGAGTGCCGGCTGGGTGCAGTCGAGGCGCAGGGGGGATGGTGCTGAAGCTGGCGGCATGGGATCAAGCGTGGGATCAGAGGCGGGAGGAGCCCTGGTTACCGCCGGCAGCGGAGACGGTGTGGGAGCGGCTGCCGGGGGTGGTGGGGGGTCCTCGGGGACCAGCGTCGGGGAGGGCGAGCTGGAGCGGCGGGGCGAGTCGTCCTGGAGCACCGTCGAGAGGGTGGTCGGGGAAGGGCATGCCGCGACCTAGGCCCCAGCCGTAGGGGAGGCCGGGACGGAGGGGGTCGGTTGCAAACCCAGGACCGGCACGGCAGGGAGAGCGTCGGGGGAGCGAGGCGAGGAGGCAGGGGCGACGATGAGGCTAGCGTCAGAGGTATCACTCCCCGGAGGTGACTGCAGACGGAGAGGAGGGTAGCGCAGCAAGCCCAGCCCGCCGCCCCCCACGGCTCGAGGACGGGGCTGGGCGAGTCGGCGAGGGGGAGCGGGATGGGCTGTCCTCCGACCCCTCCTCCTCGTCGGAGTGGTGCGGGCAAGGATGATGACGACCGCGGTAGTTATCCTGGGACCCAGGAGGGGCGTCGTCGAAGAAGCGGGGCCGTCCCACGTAGTTGGGCGGCTCGGGAGCAATGCGGAGATCAAATCCTTGGTCGTTGAAGAAGACCCGGATGGTGGCGCGCAGGTTAGAGGAGTCGAGGCATTTGACTTTGACGCGTACCTCCTCCTCCTTACGGAGGGAAAGCTCGTCAACCACCACCACCTTGCCAAGGATCCGAGACATATTGCGGATCACCCGCTCGGACCGGGCAATGTCAGGAAGCCCGGCGACCAGGATCCAAGCAGTGTCAAGGACCGCGACGGCCTTGGGGTGGTTGAACAACAAACATGATATTTAGTTGGGACTCTGGACTAAAGACAGAAATAGCTGAGAGTTGTCAAGATTAGGATAGCTAACTGCTACAGATGGGTCACAATATTTGGATTGTGGTTCTCAAAAAAAAATTTGGATTGTTTTATGAAGTTCCTCTCAAACTGAAAAGATGCAGGACTTCCTATGAATGCACTAAGTTCATATTGGAGTCATGGGCAGACAAATTGTCTTTTCGTGGATGAATTATTGTTAAATGATGAACTTAATACCAATTGTGCTTATCAGTCCATAGGAATTATTTGTGTAACATAAGTTTCATTGATAAACATAACAGAAAGTTCCTATGGAGGTCGAGCTACATGAAACCTCTTATCCTTAGACCTCCAACATTACTTTGAGATCTGTGCTCTCCAATTAACTTACTACTCCCTCCGTCCAGAATTATTTGTCGCAGAAATGGATTAGAATGGATGTATATAGAACTAAATAAATCTAAATACATCCATTCCTCCGACAAGTATTTCCAGATGAAGGGAGTACATGATAATTTATCTTTTTTGTTTCTCTCAAATTAAACAACATATGGACTTCAAACTTTGCAGATTAAACAAACTTTAGAACTTCAAATGTGTGAAAAAACTTTCAGATTTTTTGGTCCGACATAAATATACAAAATGAGATTTTTTTATTAAAACTTATTTTAAGCATTTAAAATGCATGAAAAATTCCAAAAGTTTTTTCCCACATTCTTGTTAGAATTTTTTGTTGTCCTACAAAATTTGAAGTTTATATGTTGTTTGGTTTGAGAGAAACAAGAAAGACAAATGTACCTGCACGGATCTTGATGCTGAAATGGATGGCTAAGATAAGGGGTACCATGTAGCTCGACCTACAGAAAACCACACTCTCGTCTTTCCACCATGAAAGCTTAATTTATGTCTATGCATTAATCCAATTTGGAGTGTTTAATCTGTTTCTGTTTCCGTTTCTGATTTGGTAGTTCTCTTTTGAACAAATTTTAGCACCTTTGTATCCTTTCCCACTGCTCAGAACAATTTGAATATCAGATTTTACTTCTGTCATTTGAAGATGGCTTGCCTAGCTTTTTGGAGGGTTGAACGTTGTTTTCGCCTAGACTTCCTAGAACATATTACATTGCTCATGGGCAAACCGAAATATATAAATTACTTCCCTGTTTTCCTAGTTTGGCTTCAGGGTTACAAATTCCTGCTATCCTCAATTCGCCTTCCGCGGTCTATGTCCATAAACAGCAACACAAGGCTACGCTGCCACCTCCCTAGCTGTTCAGCAGTAGCCACAAAATTGTGCAGAATAGCTAGCTGTCGCAGTATACATGTTTCGCCTATGCAATTTCTGTATAGTTTTCTTGTCAACTTTATCCTAGATGATTCCTATTGTTAGTACGGATATACATCAAAATATAAATCATGTGGCAACTCATGTGATGCATACAGGAGAGTTGTGCAGCCATGGCTTGGTCTGAGAATTGGATCACTTCAAGCTCAAAAGCTGGGTACCCGTGTAGAACTACACGACAGCTTCCCCGATGCACATGGAATCTATGTAGAGAGAGTCAGTGTCCACCTCATGCATTTGATATATACACTACTATATTTTCCATATTTGTGTTGTTATGCCATTTTTTTATGCATATTTGCTATCTGCTTTGTATGCTGCCTGTTGGAACCGTTTCCTTATAAGGACATCCAGTTACAGATCATCTCACCTAGGAGTTGTTTGCAAGCATCGGTGATATATAGTGCATGTTCGGTACCTCTCCAGTTTCAAAACTCCGCTCCGTGCGAGGAGCTGGGTCTGAGCCGCTCCGTGCGATTGCGCTGCTGCTCCCTTCGCTCCGGGAGTTACAGCTGTGGAGCGGAGTGGATCCGAACAGAGCTATAATGTTGGATCTGATCTCAGCTAACTTATATTTTTCTTCCATCTCAGTTTAATGACAACCCATGGATTGGGAAAAAAGGAAACCAAGGAACAAATCGGAAAAAATCGATTATTTCTAGACCTATAGAAGTAAAAGACATCTTCTCTATAGACACACCTTCTTTTAGAAGACAAGTTTATAGAAGAAAAATCTCAGGTCCATCGACGCACCTTCTCTTTAGCAAAGAGTAGTGTCTTGGAAGTGGGAGAGCACATGCAATTAAAAGTCTTACATAGTACGCTGTCCACATGACACTTATTACATTCAGAGAACAGCAAAAATAAATGTGAAGCATCTCCATTTGTGCCACAGGCAATCGATGGAGTCCATGTGACCTACTCCTTGTGATCATCATGATAATAGTCTTCATCGGCATCACCCTCTTCTTAGTATTATTGTGTAATACAAACATAATTAAACATGCCGATGAATATTGTAACACTATATATCTGACCTATCTGGCAGTGCAATACTCACCAAGATAAAGAAAAACTCGTAAGTTCTGGCAGAACCTCCTTTGTTTATTGGGACATCAATGACATGCAATTTAAGAGTATCATATAATATATTATTATATAGTTTGCATATAAAACCATGTGTGATGCATCCATGTGCAAAATAAGATATTGAGATCAATTACTTTGCAAACAATCATATTTGTGGTAAACCTGCCTTTTCCTTTTCATAAAATTATTTACATTAGGTAAAATACACTGCATATTGACATAAAACCGACATTTCCCTTTTCATGAGAATTATTTGCATTAGGTAAAATACACTACATTTTGAACCATTTTTTTGTTGCCACAACTGAAAAATGATTAAGTCCACATGCATCTATCTAACAAATTATGAAAAAAAAATCTTTGGTTTACTGGTTTACTATTGACTTCTGGTACTTCGTTTCATTGTTTGAACGATAGCAATTAAGTATCCGTGTTAGCATCTATGCCTTGCCAAAAGTTGTTGTATAACAATCTACTTGAGCGCGATAAGAAAAGGAATTATAAGCCATATTGTCGATAATAAATTTAGTAAGTTTGAATATCAGTACATTAAGACTACAATGTTATTCTGTTCAGAACTTTTCATAATGATAAGAAATGGACACCATAAGCTATATTTTAGACCTTATGCCTTTTGAGATTGAATATGAACATGATTAGGATTTCTGTATTGTTTATGTTGAGCTCACGATGATTTGCTTGTAGGCTTTTCATGGATCCTTGATTTGCCTGATAGGTTTTTGATGGATCCCCGGCAGCAAATTCTGGAACCAAAGTTGGCGATGTCATTACCAAGCTTGATGAAGTCCCTTTGTTCAGTGCACAAGAGGTTCCATTTCATAATTTTCTCGTGTATTTTTTTCCTAAAACTATGTTGCAAAATCGAACTTTCATTTGGTCTTGTTGTTTGGCTGCATCTGACTAATCCATTGCATGTTGTACTAGTTCTTCAGGGAAACCGCTGTTAGTCCTTGTTTTTGGTTGTGCTCATTTTTAGCAATAACCTCTAATGTTTTTATCGCGTCAAAACAACAGTTAAGAGCACGTCAGTCCTCCAACACGAAAATGTATAAATTTAGTGAACAAGTGCAAGGTAACATGTTTTCATAATTACAATATTAATATTGTCTCTCACAAAAAACGCATGAGAATATCAGGCCAAAACAAAATGCACAATTCATTTTGTCACAATTCTTGTTCGGTGCATGTAGCATAATATTTCGACAATTCTCCATTGCAAGCTAGAGTTATGTGATGTTTTGAGAACATGGATTTTGGACATAATTATTTTGTTGTCTGTAAGCATAACATATGAATGTCCATGATTTAAACAATTTAGTGTCATTCCTGCCAGTTCCATAAGCTGGTTTTGGACAAGACGGAGAGTACTACGCAACACGGTGATGTGATGCCTTTTAAGGTTAGTTGCGATGCTTTAGTATGAACTACTCCCTCTGTTCCTAAATATTCGTCTTTCTAGAAATTTCAACAAGTGACTACATACGGAGCGAAATGACTGAATCTACACTCTAAAATATGTCTATATACATCCGTATGTGGTAGTCCATTTGAAATCTCTAAAAAAGACAAATATTTAGGAACGGAGGGAGTATTTCTCTTTCCACATTATGCATTGATTATTTTTATGCCATGCCATTGCATATGAAAATAGGTATCTGTCCTAAGGCCGGATAACAGTTTTGACTTCTGCGCAACTATCAACGCTGAAGTGATTGATATGAGCAAACAAAACAGGTTTTTCCTGACACATATAGTTTGGTAAAAAGAAGTGTCAGTATTTGTCATGAAGTTTATTGTTTCAATGATAGATGGCCGGTACCCAAGACCAAGTGGCTGTATCCAGATAATAAATATGATGATGAGGGGCCCCTCGTTCGAAAGTGCTCTCGACCTGACTATCGATATCGTGAGGACCTCTCTCCTCCTAATGATTTTTGAAGGAATAACTTTAAGTTGTCCCTGTTTCATTTTCTGTTGAGTTTTCTCTTTATGAAAGTTTATACCTTTGCAAACACATGACATCCATTGGTCCATGTAGTGTTCTTTGTAGCTTCCTATGACATATAGATGCCATCTAACCTTTTTTTTTCAAAATGTGAAAAATGCTAACAAACTGAAGTGCATTAAGTAAATAAATTGCTAATTAAGGTCTACCAATTTAGGATGAGTATGAATTAAAAATGGTACAAAAGAATAAGATCCTCTTTACATATTCAGTATTCTTTAACATTGATGTTTGGAAGTGATGATCTTGATTTGAGATCACATAATTAACCAACCATAATAAAAAAAAGTCTAGTAATTTAACTCTTGCATGCTTTGTGTGGGTTGCACTTGCTGTCTAATCCAAAACCTTCACCCAGCTACTAATCATGTGTATTTTATGTTGTATATAACACATGCACAATTAAACAGTTAGTGTGATGTATCTAGGCAACTTTCGACACAAATGGTCTAATTGCAGGAACCACTAGATGCATTTATATATGTCTAATATTTTTAAACACATTTTGATGTGGATTAACCTAACTTTGATTCACAAGGACATATCATATTTCTCTTATGCTGGATAATATTCACAGATTTTCAAACATTACTTGTTGCCTTTGTTTCAGCTTCCCCCGATGAGGACGAGTCCACACAAGATTGTGATGAAGAGTGAGGAGTAATCTTGAAGGGTTAGTAAAGACAAGCTGAGATCTTGTTGACAACTGAAATGAAAGTATAAAAACCCCGAAATGAAAGTCTACGTTGCCAGATTTATGTTTGGTACTCCCTCTGTTTCAGAATTCTTGCCGTGGTTTTAGTTCAGTTAAACCATGGTAGGAATTATGGTTTAACTGAACGCAGGGAGTGTTAAACAGAAGCCTTTTTTGATTCTCTCTATGTATTTCGAATTTGGATGAACATTTAAAGTGGTGTGAAATGGATCGCACAGGGGGATGGAAACACTCGTTACTTTCATGCATATGCTAATGGTTGTCGTCGTAAGTGTTTCATTATGTGTTTACAAGCGGAGCAGGGCTCCTGTCACGAAGCATATTTATGATTTCTAAGTCGGCCTCATGGTGCGTCTCAAAGGAGGAGAATGAAGAGCTCATGCGCTTCTTCCCGCCATTAGAAATTGACGCTGGACATGTTTGGTTCGTGACTATCTTTGTCATATGTTGCCCCGTTATTTTTGTCATACTTGCCTAACTTGGGGTACTTCGGGCCTGTTTGGATTGTGACTAACTTGTGTTGCCACACTAACTTGAGTTGCTTAAATTCTTAGCCACACTTTTTGTGTGAATGACATGTGGGATATATTGCTCATAAAATAATCCTTTGCCTTAGGTGTGGCTAGAACTAAACACTCATCTAACTTAGTCAAACTTGCATAACTTGAGGTGTGGCAAGTTATGGCTAGGAACCAAAAGCCCTGCTGCTCTTTTCTTCATGAAACCGAACATGGCTCCTGACCTTGATGGATGATCAGTGGCATTCTTTCGTAGGTTTTGGAGTTTTTTTTAAAGGGCCTTTGTTCTCGGGCCGATAATAGTCGTCTATTTCGCCCGATAGTGTTGATTAACATGTCGTTCAAAATCTGCGCCAAAGCCTATGGCTCGCGTTTGTCCTCGGTGGTTCACCGTGTCATCAAACAATGTCAATCCACCTCCATCATAGGCCGTTACATCCTTGAAGGGCCAGTGGAGTTGCAAGAGATTGTCCATAAGGTTAAACACCGCAAGCAGCATGCTATCCTGCTTAAGTTAGACTTCGAAAAAGCCTACGATCGTGTTAATTGGGAGTTCCTTCGCGAGGTGTTGATACGAAAGGGTTTTGACACTAGACAGGCGCGGGTTGATGCAGGGACCAAAGGGGGTTCGCAATTGCAATACGCTAGCGACACAATGGTGCTCTTCCAACTGGACTTGTTCTGCATCGCCTCGATAAAACTGATTTGAGGCAATGTCTGGGCTAAATGTAAAGCTTCACAAGTGTGAGGTGATTGCCATGGGATGGACCATGGGAGGGACAGTGGGTTGCTGATCTTCTTAATTGTATTAGGATCCTTCCCTATAACGTATCTTGGGCTTCCGTTTTCGAACAAGAACCTAAATATTTCAGATTGGGAGTCGTGATGTGCTTCGGTAGCTAAGAGGATTTTCCTGTGCCGTGCCAAGTTCATGTCATCAGGCACTAGGCTGACCCTTACTAACTATAGCCTCTCTTCGCTTGCCTCTTTATCATGTTGGGCCGTTCGTTTTGGCTGGGGGGAGGGGGGGTGTTATGCCAAACTGGACACGCTTCGCTCCAAGATTTTTTAGGAGGGAGCTAGAGCCAAGGGGAAGTACCACATGGTGAAAAGTGAAGCTCGTGAATGTTTGGGGGCTTGGAATAATTAATTCGAAGCTCATGAATGTTGCCCTTCTATCCAAGTGGATTTGGAAACTTCCACAAAATGCTGGGGGGCTTTGGGCTGAGCTTTTGAAGGCTATAAATACTTCCCGGACGTCTCATTTTTTGAGTTTGAGATCCATGGCTCTCCGTTTTGGAATGAGATCCAAGCCGTTAAGTCGACTTTTGCCTTGAGGGTCAAGTTTTCAACGGGGAAAGGTTGATCGATCCACTTTTGGTTTGACTCATGGATTGATGTTCAACCGTTGTGGATGGAGTTTCGTGATCTGTATGATATTGCAGTTGAGCCGGATATCTCAGTAGCAAAGCGCTTCACTCTTCTCCACTGGCGGTGGTCTTCGTCACAAGCTTTCCCCCACCTAGAACGCTAGTTGGATCTTACTGTGTGATAGGCTTCATGACACATCCTTGTCCAGCGTGCCTGATACGGTGTCGTGGCACCTTACAAGTTTGGGTCGGTTCTGGTAAATCCGTGTGCGCGCAGCTCTCCAAATCCTCTGTCCTCTCTGTTGTGCGCCACCTTTGGAAGGTGGGGATTCCACTCAAAGTCAAAATTTTCCTATGGCAGGTTTTCCGCAACCTTGCGGACTTCGAATAATATTGCCAAACACAATGGCCCTTCGGGTGGCAATTGCATTGTGCCTTCGGTGCCGGACGACACCAATCAAACCTTCTTTTGATGCCCGTTGGTGTTTTTTTTTTTGAAAGGCATAGTAATGCCCGTTGGTGTTGTTTGCATTGAGTGCAGTGTGTGAGACGTCTGGGCTGGATTAGGATCCTGCCTTGAGTCCGGAGTTGGTTGTGTTGTTAAATTTGCTGCATGAGGGTCTTAAGCGTGTCATGTGATAGTATGTCGGGGCATTACTATGGGCTATTTAGCATATTCGCAACAAGATTGCGACCGAGTTTGTTTTCCCATCTCATCCCGTTGACTGCCTGTTCAAATCAAATATTTTTCTTGCAACAATGGATGCCTCTTGGGAAGCAAAGGGACGGTGAGCTCATGGACCAGGGGATCACCAAGCTTCGTCAAGTCTGCTATCTGGCTCGTTCGCTAACTGGTGCTTAGGGTAGTGTTGGTCATTTTTTCTTCCCCCAGTCTGCGGGCTCTCACACATAATTTAGAAAACCGGATCGGACTGGTGGTCCGATCGAAAAAACCGTGAACCGACACCTTGCCTGGGTTTTTATGGTGTACTAATCTTTTAGTAAAAAGATAAAAATATATTAAAAGGTGCATCAACAAGGAATCAACCTGACCTTCAAGAAGGCATGCTAAAGACACAATAACCAACTAGGCTAATAACATTTAGTGATTTTATTAATGGTTTACTTCTAATATTATGTGTATTCATTTGATGTAGGTTTTTGAAAAAATACCTTAAATATTTCAGTTTATTATCGCAGATGAATCGGTGAACTGGTGGTCCGACCAGTAAAACCTGAAGTGGCATCCTCATCGGTTCAGTTTGTTAAACTATACCATCAATGTTTGATGCCCTTTTGATCTATCCCTTTACCTGAATCTTGTGAATTTGTGGTGTTTGTCGAACTAGTCTGAATGATGCTAGTTATGTTGGCTTTATTAATGTATTTATTTTTGCGGGAAAGCTTTATTAATTTTAAGCAACACGCTTCAATATTTAAGGATCGTAAACACGCATCTTGTGAACATCCACACAAAATTTCAGAATATCTTAAAACATTTAACTTTGCTTTCTGAAACATGTATCGTGTGAATGTTGGTCTCATAGTATCTCTTCCTGGTATTTAGTGATATACCAACTTCAAACAATTATCTTACCAAAATATGAGTAATCAAAGAAATTTTAGCGGGAAAACACCCACATTCAGTTAAAGGCCCGAAAGCACAACAAAACACTGGTGCTTATTTCATAAAAAACTTCATCGTGGTCCGAATTGAATAGCAGATTATTTGACGAGATATAGCTGTATCGAGCGTAGCACGGCTGTGTGGCTACACGAAGGCCCCATGTGCTGAGAAATAGTTGCCTCTAAACCGTAACTCTACAATCATGAAATAAAACACATTGACCTGAAAAAATAATCCGAAAGCTCAACGAGACACAAAGAAACCCCGGTTAGCCGTTGAAATGTTCCTCCCCTTTGTCCAGCTAGCCAGCCCCGCACCGCATGCATGGCCGCCAGCGCTCGGCGCCGCGCGGTCGTCGCTCTCCATCGCCACATCCCACATGCTCGGGGCACCCGCTCCCGCTCACCAAAATCTCACACGAACCTTCTCCCCCACCACCGTCCACGTAGCTCTCGCCCGACGGGGCCGCACGCGCGCCAAGCCGCGACTAGGCCCCACGGACCAGCGACACGGACCCGTGGGCCCGCCAGCCGATATAGCGATGAACTGCCGGAGCTTTTCGCTCGAAAGGCCCGAAAGCTATGGAGGGGAACTTTTGGTCTATGGGCACATATGCATGCTATATGAGAAAAAAATAGTAATTCAATAAAAAGTAAAAAAATCATGAAAATATTTTTGAAATAAACTTGACCTTTTATTATACTCGTGAGAAATAAAATCCAGAAAAAATATATCTTTTTGACTTCTTTTAAAAAAGACAAATTTTTGGCTAAAATAGTGTGAATAGTGACCTATAATAGCAAATGAATTTTGTCTTTTTTGCTATGAGGTCAACTTTTGTTTTTTTGTCGACATTTATATATCAGTGCAAAAGTAAGTCAAGTGTTTTGTCAAAATAGTTTTTGCCTATTTTGACTTTTTATTAAAATATTAAAAAAAATCTCCATATATGATGCATATACAACCAGGAACCAGAGTGTATTTCCCCGAAAGCTATTTCCTTGCCGTCCACGTCTCGTCATCCTCTTTTTCCAATCCGTCTCCGCCTCTCCCACCACTGCTTCCCACCCTCCCTCGCTGTAGCCAGCCGCCTCCACTCCACCACCAGCTTTCCCCGTAGACTCTCCGGCTCCGCTGATGCCCCTCCGCCTCATCTCCTCCCCACCGCCACCCCGCTTCCCCGCGGCAAACAGGAGCGCCGCCCCCATCACCGCGCACTTCTTCCTCATGCCGCGGCGCAAGACATGCACGTACTATTAGCTAGCCAAGAAATCGATTAAGCTGCTTGGCTTCTTGGTTGAGTCTTAGCTTTGCAGGTACGTGTTTGGTTGAGTCTTACCTAGTCAAGAAACCAATCAAAGGCCTTCTATGTATATATGCGTGTGAGAAAAAATCCAAAACAAACCTTAAACTTATAGATCTATATCTCTATACCTACTAACAAAAAAAATAGGTATTCTTAGTTTGTTTTGCTATTCTATAGAAAACCCACTGATGTTTCTGACATTAAACCCGCAGTACATATCAAATGTTTTTTTAAAATACTTATATCTTCTAAACCGTAACGTTAAATTTAACATGTTATATATAAAATTTGATTATAAAAATATGTAGAATCTGATTAATCAACAATGCGTTATCCTTCTTTTTTTCATACCGGTACTGATTCAGGGGATGAACACCTCAGCAAAATCAGGATTGGACATGAAATTAAAGATAAATTTGGTAGAGACACCCAATAAATAAGGACATGCATGACAAGAAATAAATGAAGGACACAATAAAGATGGGATGTCCACTATAAAAGAAATAAAAGAGAAAATGCAGAGGAAATCCAATAAAGATGAGATGTTGCACTATTCTCCTAGATATAAGAAGAAGAAAAAAGAGGACATGCATGAAAAAAAGTAAAAGGGAGGCATGCATGATAAAAAATAAAATAAAAGACAAGTTTGATAAGATATAAATAGTGATGAAATAGAGACCAATACCTATGACATGTATGGCAAGAAATAATGATGAAATAGGGGCGCAAGTACCTGCGTCCACAGGAGACCATAAAAATGTTATTTTCCAGACAAAAAAAATCTCTTTTTTTGATTAAAAATTATGTATCTTTTTAACAACTTTTTAAACAACTCTTCATGTATTTAAAAAATATGCATGTGAAAAAAAGTGTTCAAGAGTTACCTTAAGTTGGTGATTCTTAAACTGAAAAGCTGCCATTGATGAACACATGTCTTCGTAGTGTGCTAATGTGCCATAGTTTGTTTTTGTCGTTTTTCTTTACTCGCCCGTAACAATACCCCATTACGAACATGACATGAATTAATACATGATCACTTGCCCGTTTCTTTGTACGGATTAAATCTACATGCAAGTTGTGTTGAAATAGAACATCTGTAGAATATTAAACTGCGTCTTTATAGGTTAAGACCATCTTTCTTCTTTTTACTTTTTCGTAAGCGTGGATTACTCTTAGTGCAAGAATATAAAGCGCGAACATACTTAATCAGACACCAGCGTCCAGATTTAGAAACATTTTTTGGGAGCAAACAAATTTTGAAAACTTTTTTTTAAATCATCAAGCTATTCTAAGGTGCAAAGACTTTTTGAAATTCCGAATACTTTTGGAAAAAGGAACAAATTTATTGAAAACACAATCAGTTTTTACAAAGTGAATACTCTTCAAAGCATAAAAATAACAATAAAAAGGGGAACCATTCTTGAATCCTAAAAAAATATGCACAAACTTTCAAAAAAAAATGTTTACTATTTTTTTACATAAATTCAAAAAGTGTTCAAACATTTCATAAATTGTTCAGTAGTATAACAAATGTTCATGTTTTCTAATTTTGTCACAAACTAAAAAGTGTTTGGTGTTTTACCAAAATTGTTTTCTAATTTGTAAAAATTATTTACATTTGTCAAAAGATGTTCAGAAGTGTCGCATTTCCCTTATAGATGTCTTTGGAATTTCGTAAATTATTTGCGTTAAAAAATCAGCATTACAAAATTGTTCAAAAAAAGTTCAAGAAATGTTCGATTTTTTAAAATGTTTAGATATATGTACGCTCCTGTCTGTTCTTATAAATGTGCACTGCCTAGCGTCATGAGCAGCCTTCAGGGCAGTTTCTAGCTGGGGTTGTTCTCTCAATGCGAGAACCAGAGTTTGAGTCCTGTGAAGTACGCTGGATAGCGAATTTTTCTTTTGTCGCCTAGTAATTTTTCGTCGCTTCTTATAAAAGACAAGTGGCTTTGTGTAGTTTATAAAAAAATGTTTGTTGTTATTACAAAAGTACTAAAAATTTATTATCATTACGAAAATAAATAGCAAAAAAGAAAAAGGAAAAAAACATAGCAGCGCGAATGACTACGCTAATGGGCCGACCCGATTCATCTTAATATCCAGCTAGCCGGTCAACAATCCTAGGATTTGACTTGGCACGTCAGCAAATACCAGCTAAACGGGCTCAAGGCTTAAAATAGACCGGGATCAAAAAGTTCGGTGTGCTGATTTCCGGGATTACAAGTTCGAGGTTTAATTTAGCTTTCGCCTACAAGTTCAAAGTTTATTTTAGACTTTCTCCATGCATGTGCCATCCAAAAGCTGTAAGGCACGCGATTACATACCTAGTAACAAATTGCATATGGGTTGGGGGGGGGGGGGGGCACGACCCCCTTACACTACTAGGGAAAGCATATACGTGGATGCTTATCAATAGTGTTGGTTCAGGAGCGGCGCTACTGCTACTTAACAGTAGCGCGCTGTGAAGTACAACGCTATTGTTTATTAGTCTTCTACATAGCTCCGCCGTTGTTCTTCGAAGACAATCTCCGCCGGCTAAAGAGTTGGTTTATTACCTCGAGCGAGCTGGAAGGGGCGATGAACAGAGCAATGGCGGCCGTGAATATTATGTATTACTAATCTTTTAGTAAAAAGATAAAAATATATTAAAAGGTACATCAGCAAGGAATCAACCTGACCTTCAAGAAGGCACGCTAAAGATGCAACAACCAGCTAGGCTAATAACATTTAGTGATTTTATTAATGGTTTACATCTAATATTATGTGTATTCATTTGATGTAGGTTTTTGAAAAAAATTACCTTAAATATTTCAGTTTTTTATCGCAAATGAATCGACGAACTAGCGGTCCGACCAGTAAAACCTGAACCGGTGGCCTCATCAGTTCAGTTTGTTAAACCATACTATCAATGTTTGATGCCCTTTCGATCTATCCCTTTACCCAAATCTTGTGAATTTGTGGTGTTTGTCAAACTAGTCTGAACGATGCTAGTTATGTTGGCTTTATTAATGTATTTATTTTTGCAGGGAAGCTTTATTAATTTTAAGCTGCACGCTTCAATATTTAAGGATCGTAGACACGCATCTTGTGAACATCCACACAAAATTTTAGAATATCTTAAAATATTTAAATTTGATTTCTCTTCCTGGTATCTCTTCGTGTGAATGTTGGTCTCATAGTATCTCTTCCTGGTATTGAAGAAAATATGCCCTAGAGGCAATAATAAAGTTGTTATTTTATATTTCCTTAATCATGATAAATGTTTATTATTCATCCTAGAATTGTATTGATCGGAAACCTAAATACATGTGTGAATACATAGACAAACATTGTGTCCCTAGTGAGCCTCTACTTGACTAGCTTGTTGATCAAAGATGGTTAAGGTTTCCTAGCCATGGACATGAGTTGTCATTTGATAACGGGGTCACATCATTAGGAGAATGATGTGATGGACAAGACACTTCAGTTCAGTTTTATTGCTATTGCTTTCTTCATGTTAAATACATATTCCTTCGACTATAAGATGATGCAACTCCCGGATACCAGAGGAATGCCTTCTGTGCTATCAAACGTCACAACGTAACTGGGTGATTCTAAAGATGCTCTACAGGTATCTCCGAAGGTGTTTTGTTGGGTTGGCATAAATCGAGATTAGGATTTGTCACTCCGAGTATCAGAGAGGTATCTCTGGGCCCTCTCGGTAATACACATCATAAGAAGCCTTGCCAGCAAAGTGACTAATGAGTTAGTTGCTGGATGGTGCATTACAGCACGAGTAAAGAGACTTGCCGGTAATGAGATTGAACTAGGTATGTGGATACCAACGATCGAATCTCGGGCAAGTGACATACCGATGACAAAGGGAATAACGTATATTGTCATAATGGTTCGACCGATAAAGATCTTCATAGAACATGTAGGAGCCAATATGAGCATCCAGGTTCCAGTATTGGTTATTAAGCGGAGAAGTGTCTCGGTCATGTCTACATAGTTCTCGAACCCGTTGGGTCCGATCGAAGAAGTGGCGCAGTGTTGGCGCGAGGCAGAGCGCGGACGGCGGCAGAGAGCGACATTGTCCAGCTTCAAAGCTAAGCTCCTCGAGCTGATCTAGGGCGAGGGATAAGAACCACTCGTCGAACTTGGGTTGGACCTTGCAGTTGGTACTGAACATGTGGATGTTAAGGCGTCTGGCTGGCTCAGGGTGCGATGAAAGGATCTTGGAGACTGCGGCCATGCGTTTGCAATCCCCGTCGCAGAGGTAGCTGTCGACGGTGAGGTTGAGGGGGACGCGGCGCCAGAGAGGGCGCCACCGCCGGGAGAGCAGGGCGGTCCGCACGGCAGATTTGGTGGGGGGAGGCCGATGATGACGAGTAGCATGTCGTCAGGGAGGCTGCTGATGAAGTCCAGGCTCACCGGATGCGGTTTTGGCTCGAGCCGCCTCCGCTTGTTGGCTGCCTCGCCGTCCATCTCAACCGGCGGCGACGCCGGTGTACACGTGTGCTGGTGTGTGTTGTGTGCTGGGTGTGCGCGAGTGCGTCCTTCTGTGCATGCCGCCGCGCAGTGGTGAATTGTGCGCGAGTGCGTCTTCCACGCGGAAGAAGTGTGTCCTCAATGCGCCCTCAATTTATTAGCGTGCGGGGTGCTACCCCGAGTGGTTTCAACTTTGTTTACTTCACCGTGTGTCAGATGGGCCTCTAATTTACTTATTTTCACCCACTGCCACATGGGCCAGCACACGAAGATACATAACATGAGCTGACAAGGCAGCATGTGGAATGGTTGACCGATCAACTAAACAATATACGGAGCTATACGCTGACATAGTGAGCGTATAATCTGTCGGTATAGAGTGTTCGTGTGAGAGGGGAGGCCCGTGAGAGATAGCAGAGAGAGAGAGAAAGAGCTACTCCCTCTGTTCGATACTGTAGTTCCAACATTTTTTTAAAAGTCAAACTTTTGAAACTTTGACCAAGTTTATAAATAAATTACTTATATCTACAATACCAAAGATAAATGATAGTATGAAGTAAGTACATGTTGTGATGAATGTAATGATCTTTCCAGATGTAAATGTTTTTCTCCACATATACCTGGTCAAACTTTTCTGAGGTTTGACTTTTCAAAACATCCATATGCTTATGGACGTGAGAGAGTCCCTAACTAGAGAGAGAGAGAGAGAGAGAGAGAGAGAGAGTGAAAAAAGTGTGTGTGCATGTGTGAAAGAGACATGGACAACACTTGATAAAAGTCGAGAAAAAACGTGTGTGTCTTATGCAAACATATCACATATGCATCTCTGACAACGTAAGCAAGGTGAGGAGATAGTGTGTGGTTGTTTGCAACCGAGAGAGCAAGACCCTTAGCACGTGGCCAAGAGGGGTCTGACAAACAAGGAAGAGAGGTCGAGAGAGACGTACGGAGAAAATGCAGACATGGGGAGGAGAGAGTGTATGTTTGTCATAGATCCCCTGGAGATCGTGATGGGACTACATGGGTGGGAGATTGAGTGACAAGGTGTGTGCGCGATAGAAGATACCCCTGGAGATATCGAGATAGACGTATGGATGGAAGGAGACAATACGTGTGTTCCTGATGGCTAGTGAGACATAATCATACTTAGGGGGGGAGTGCTTGCACCTATGATGGAGTGAGGGATTATGGTACTTATTAGGGGGGGGGGGTGTCACATAGAGAGAACAAGGGCGGAGAGTGTTGGATGGGTCTATATGTATATGATACATCTCTAACGTATCTATAATTTTTGATTGCTCCATGCTATATTATCTACTGTTTTGGGAAATATTGGGATTTATTATCCACTTTTATATTACTTTTGGGACTAACCTATTGACCAGAGGCCCAGCCCAGATTTGCTGTTTTTTTGCCTATTTCAGTGTTTCGAAGAAAAGGAATATCAAGCGGAGTCAAAACGGAACGAAATCAACTGGAGAAGTTATTTTTGGAAGGAAAGCTACTGGATGGACTTGGACCCCACGTCAGGAGATAAGGGAGGTGCTCACGAGGGTGGGAGGCGCGCCCCTGCCTCGTGGGGCCCCCGAAGCTCCACCGACATACTTCCTGCACCCATATATACTCACGTACCCTAAAACTTCCAGAACAGAGAACAGATCGGGAGTTCCACCACCGCAAGCCTCTGTAGCCACCAAAAGTCAATCGGGACCCTGTTCCGGCACCCTGCCAGAGGGGGGAACCCTCACTAGTGGCCATCTTCATCATCCCGGCACTCTCCATGACGAGGAGGGAGTAGTTCACCCTCGAGGTTGAGGGTATGTACCAGTAGCTATGTGTTTGATCTCTCTCTCTCTCTCTCTCTCTCTCTCTCGTGTTCTTGATTTGGCACGATCTTGATGTATCGCGAGCTTTGCTATTATAGTTGGATCTTATGTTTCTTCTCCCCCTCTACCCTCTTGTAATGGATTGAGTTTTCCCTTTGAAGTTATCTTATCGAATTGAGTCTTTAATGATTTGAGAACACTTGATGTATGTCTTGCCATGCGTATCTGTGGTGACAATGGGATATCATCTGATTCACTTGATGTATGTTTTGATGATCAACTTGCGGGTTCCGCCCATGAACCTATGCATAGGGGTTGGCACATGTTTTCGTCGTGATTCTCCGGTAGAAACTTTGGGCACTCTTTGAGGTTCTATGTGTTGGTTTGAATAGATGAATTGAGATTGTGTGATGCATATCATATAATCATACCCACGGATACTTGAGGTGACATTGGAGTATCTAGGTGACATTAGGGTTTTGGTTGATTTGTGTCTTAAGGTGTTATTCTAGTACGAACTCTAGGGCTGTTTGTGACACTTATAGGAATAGCCCAATGGATTGATTGGAAAGAATAACTTTGAGGTGGTTTCGTACCCTACCATAATCTCTTCATTTGTTCTCCGCTATTAGTGACTTTGGAGTGACTCTTTGTTGCATGTTGATGGATAGTTATATGATCCAATTATGTTATTATTGTTGAGAGAACTTGCACTAGTGAAAGTATGAACCGTAGGCCTTGTTTCAACGCATTGCAATACCGATTGCGCTCACTTTTATCTCTTGCTACCTTGCTGTTTTTATATTTTCAGTTTACAAAAACCTATATCTACCATCCATATTGCACTTGTATCACAATCTCTTCGCCGAACTAGTGCACCTATACAATTTACCATTGTATTGGGTGTGTTGGGGACACAAGAGACTCTTTGTTATTTGGTTGTAGGGTTTCTTGAGAGAGACCGTCTTCATCCTACGCCTCCCACGGATTGATAAACCTTAGGTCATCCACTTGAGGGAAATTTGCTACTGTCCTACAAACCTCTGCACTTGGAGGCCCAACAACGTCTACAAGAAGAAGGTTGTGTAGTAGACATCAAGCTCTTTTCTGGCGCCGTTGCCGGGGAGGTTAGTGCTTGAAGGTATATCTTTAGATCTTGCAATCGAATCTTTTTGTTTCTTGTTTTAGCACTAGTTTAGTTTATAAAAGAAAATTACAAAAAATGGAATTGAGTTTGTCTCACACGCTTCACCTTTTTAATATCTTTCGTGAGTATGATGGAAAGGAAAATTGTGCCAAAGTGTTAGAAGAAGAATGCATTAAAATGTTTGGCACTAAATTTTTGAATGATGAGCATGATTGCAATGTTGTTAGTATGAATTCCTTGAATATCTATGATGCTAATGATATGCAAAGCCACAAGCTTGGGGATGCTACGTTTGATGAAGATGATATTTTTTGTCCCCCAAGCTTTGATGAGCAAATTTACTATGATGAAAGCATGCCTCCTATCTATGATGATTATTGTGATGACACGTATGCTTTAAAGAATAATGATAACTATCGGTGTCAAAACCGGCGGATCTTGGGTAGGGGGTCCCGAACTGTGCGTCAAGGTCGGATGGTAACAGGAGACAAGGGACACTTTATTTTACCCAGGTTCGGGCCCTCTCGATGGAGGTAAAACCCTACTCCTGCTAGATTAATATTGATGATATGGGTAGTTCAAGAGTGGATCTACCACGAGATCAAGGAGGCTAAACCCTAGAAGCTAGCCTATGGTATGATTGTGTATGATGATGGTTGTCCTACGGACTACAACCCTCCAGTTTATATAGACACCGGATAGGGTTAGGGTTACACAGAGTCGGTTACAATGGTAGGAGATCTCGAATATCCGCACGCCTAGCTTGCCTTCCACGCCAAGAAAGGATCCTTCCGGACACGGGACGAAGTATTCAATCTTGTATCTTCATAGTCCTGGAGTCCGGCTGAAGGTATAGTCCGGCTATCCGAACACCCCCTAATCCAGGACTCCCTAAGTAGCCCCTGAACCAGGCTTCAATGACGACGAGTCCGGCGCGCAGATTGTCTTCGGCATTGCAAGGCGGGTTCCTCCTCCAAGTTCTTTAAGAAGATTATAAACACCAAAAAATAGTGTCCGGCTCTGCAAAATAAGTTTCCACATATTGCCATATAGAGAATAATATTAACACAAATCAAATCTGCTGACGTATCCCGCAGTGCGTCATAACACTGTGACCAAGCCTTCTATATAAATTGCTTGCATTGTTCCACCTCGGCTCGTGTAGCGAGGCGGCTTCCTTGGCACGTCTTGTCGAAGCAGAGATCGTGTGCCCCCTTTAACGGGATTCTCATTAATATGGACGTGGGTAACCCAATCGTGCCTGTTAGCACGTCTTGCCTTAATTAAAGGCTAGTCCAAGACGGTTACGGGGAGGGCGCTTGATATTCCGCCTCTTATAAAGAGACCAAGGCCCTGTTCCCCGCCTCTATTCTCAAAACGAGCTCGCCCGTCGCCTCGAGTTCCAACACCCTAGGCTTCTAGATTCCGAGCGCACCGGATCTTCGATAATGTCCGGCTCCGACCTCCAAGGCCGATGGATGCCCTCCTCTGTTACGGAGGAGGACGTATCAAGATTGAGGGAAGCTAGATTCCTGACCAGGGAGATTCCGCACAGGCTGCCTGTTCAAGGACAGGTGATCCCTAGCCCTCAGCCCGGCGAGAGTGTGGTATTCATATCCCACTTCCTCCGGGGATTAGGCTTCCCCGTGGATCCCTTCATAAGGGGGCTGATGTTTTATTATGGGCTGGAATTCCACGACTTAGCTCCGGAGTCCATCCTCCATATCTCCTCGTTCATAGTTGTGTGCGAAGCGTTCCTCCGTGTTACCCCTCACTTCGGACTATGGCTCAAGACCTTCAAAGTAGAACCGAAGATAATCGAAGGGCGCCACGCAGAGTGCGGAGGCGCTTCTATAAAAAGAAATGCCGACGCTCCATGGCCCGAGGGCGCTTTTCAAGAGGAGCTTGGCTTATGGCAACAGGAGTGGTTCTACATCACCGCTCCTCGGGGCACCGCATGGGTGGCGCCTCCGTCCTTTCGCTCGGGTCCCCCACCACGGTTAGCATCATGGATTAACACAGGGTTAGATTCGGGCTTGCCCAAAGACGTTCCTCTGCTGCAGGGCCGCATTAAGGATCTCTTGAAGGGAGACCTCAACCTGGTCAAGGTGACACAAGTCATGCTGATTCGCCGGACACTGCCCGGCCAACGTTGCCCCCTTCACTTGTGGGAATTCAATCCGGAGGGACCACGAGCTCTCCAGAATTTTATGGGCGTGACGCCTGTGGAGATGTATAAACTGTTCTCCGGATCACAAGAAGTGAGTCCGGATTTGACCGAGGATGCTGATTTAAGCCGCAATCGCCCGGATACTCAAGTAGGTGACCTTGCGACCGGACCTTCTATCCGCATAATTAACTTGCTTTTAACAGCACTTCTCCTTTTAAGCAGGAGTGGATAGCGAAGGCGAAGCTGATCAGGTGTCCGGCTCCCCTTCCTGAAACCAGGCTGGATCCCGTGCTAGTCAGGATGCTGGAGGAAGTGCCTTTGGAGGGAAATAAGGGGGAGGACAAGGAAACCGTGGCCTCTTCGAAAGAGGCCATTCCGAAGGGGGGAATCGATGATTCCTCTCCTAAGGGAAAGAAAAGGGCCGCCTCTGACGACCCGGAGACCGTAGCCTCAAAGCGGGGGAAAGAATCCTTGTCAGAGGACCGGACGCCGGGGAGCCCCTCGGACGAACTAAACCCTAAAAGGGACCAGCTCTCCAGCGAGTCGTAAGTAGAAGAAGAGTTTTTCTTTTAAGAGAAATCCTTGATTTATATCTGAGAAGTTTTAACCAAAACCTTACTTTGTAGTTCAGACCTCAGCCCTTCTCAGCAGAACTCGTCCTCGGGGGATCTTCTTCTGGAGATGATGGAGAGCGGAACGCCTCCTCCTTCTGTATCGCCTAGCAAGGCGGGCGACGCTGAAGTGTCGTCGCGGGGGATTTCTCCGGATCCGCTAGGGGTGGATGGTACTGCCCCCCGAGGTTCTCCGTGTCCGGCCTTTGAGGAAGGCCATGGGATGAGTCCGGCACCATCTGGTGTTTGGTCGGAGGAGCTAAGGATTCTGCTGGGGCGAGCCTCTGTCTCAGAGGAGCATCGTGCGTTAATGAGCACGGTAATTGAAAAGATTTCATTCGCAGAAAGCGGACTGCACGAGGCCGTCAAGAGTTTAGTGGCAGGCCTTGAGGTACGTTTTTAAATAACGTACATTTGTATTAATTGCGCATAAATAAAGTGCGCCCTATGTAGATAGTAGCCCCTGAGACTCTGTGCGTCGTAAAGATGTACGGCGCGCAGAGGGTCTTAATCCCAGGTCCTTTAAGTGGCACCTTTATATGTAGGTGGCTGATTGTCCGGAGTCGAGCCGGACTCGTGAATATGCCGAACTAAAGCGACAACTGGATGAGGCAGAAGCCGACATCGTGCTTGTTAACAAGCGGCTTGATGGTGCTCAAGGTATTGAAATTATTAGGCGATTGTTAGTAAGACGAGTTGTATGTCAATATCTTACCGTGTGTGTGCTTGACGCAGATGGTGCGGCCGCCGTGGAAGGTCTTAGGGCCGAACTCGCCCGAGCGAAGGAACAAGCCAGAAAAAGCGATGCGGCTGCCGTGAAAGCCCTTGAAGAGCTGAAAGCCGAACAGGCTGCCCATTGCCGAAGCAAGGAGCAAATGGCTGATATGGCCGTAAAGTTAAAGAGTGCTAATGACCGTTGCAAGCTTCTTGAAGAAGAAGATCGGGCGAGGCAAACGAGCTTAGAGAAGGCTGTTGCTGACGCCAAGGACGCCCGCTCTATAATGAGAGCGGCAAAGGAAGAGCTGCGTCAAGCCAGACAAATTGCGGATGGAAAGCCCTTCTCGCTGCGGAGAAAATTTTGTGATCCGAAGTTTACCCCGTTAAACCGGATGTGGAGTATAGAGGACACCTATCTGGATTTGGCGGCTAGTGCCATGGATGCGACCGAACACTTTCGAGATAAAAAGGATCATGAAGTGGAGAAGCTCTTTTGGTCGCAATTCATCAATCCAGAGCGTCCGCTGGCAGTGGACGATCGCCTGGCCCAATGGGCCGAGCTGAATAGGTTGTCCGAACTCGCCATGAAGTACGTCATGGATCGTCTGTGTCCGGGGAGATCGAAGCCGAAGAGTTATTTCAGCTTGGTGCAGCAATTGCTAGACGTGGTGCCACGTGTCGATGCTATGAAGAGGTCAGCGTGCGTAGAGGGCGCTCGGCTAGTTCTTGCCCGTGTCAAGACATACTGGGCAGATATGGAGCCCACCATTATTGCGTCCCGGGATTCGGATAAAAGCCGAACACCTACCGAGCACTATTTTGAGGAAGTCCTCGAAGGCGCTCGCATAATAGAGACGCAGTGCTCGAAGGATGCTATATTATGATAGCATATGTAATCATAAAATAGTATTTTGATAAATTGTAGTGACATTTTTTAGACTTGTGCCTTCAAGTATTAAGAACACCTCCTGTGCGGCCTGCAGTCATTGGCTTCAGCCCCCACGCACATAGTGCGGGGGTGCGCGCAGAAGACGCATTTTCACACTTAACCCAATGTCTTGGTCCTACAAAGGAGGTGATAGCGCAGCGGGCTAGGCAACCGGACTATAATGCTTTAACACTTTCACTTAGCCATAGGAGCTTGACAGTGGGACTCTTTAGGTAGCCCTTTAGTGGCGACTACGCTTTGCCCGAGTTCGGAGCGCGTACGTGCCTGACCGGGAAACGCCCCTTCGTCAAAGCGGAGGAATTCGATAAATCCCTATGAGTCATCGAGTGGCGACCAGTCTCGCGCTACATCATGACAGTCGGTTTTCGGCTTTCTCTACTGAGGTGCTCACCCGGCCGAACCGGGGCACAATCACAGTAGTTCTCCTGGTGCTACCTTAGCCGATAGAGCGGAACGTAAGGTGGCCGAACTCAGGAGCCGGGCAACCCAACATATGACCAAAATCATGATTCGGAGCTGATGCATATAGTGCCAAAACTCGCGACGCCGGACACTCCCTAAGGTGTTCGGTCTTTATCAGTGCGGGTGAGACAACACCCTTAAAAAAAAGAGCCCCTAGTGTCCAGGTACGAGCAAAAAATTCTGGCGTGGCCACATGCCAAAACGCCAGCCTCCTCCTTGGTTATAGTAGAAAAAACCAGGGGATGTATAGCAGCAAGAGACAGTAAAAAAGGTTTACGCAGGGTTTTAATCTAAAAAGAAGCCTTAGGGCGGGTCCCTACTGCACGTCTGCGCCTGTGTCTCCGCTGTGCCTTGTCCTGGACGGGCGCCACACGACGTTCATATGTAAAAGAGAGGAACTGAATTGAAAATGGGTTGTGCGGAATAAAAAGACAATAAACAAAATATAAAGTAAAAAATATATAAGGTTGAGCATTATTGTCTCTGCGTATAGCCCCCGGTACGGGGGTATGTGGCGTTATGAGCCTGCTTTGATGATGGACTTGTGCCGAACTCGTTGAGTCCGGGTCCGTGGCCTTTGATGACTTATATAAAAAAAGGTCTTTTGGCTGGCGAGGCCACTTTATTGTGCGGCTGTTTAAGCGGCCGCGCAATCCTCCGTTTGGAGGAGGCGTATTTTAGTGCGCTCCCTTTAAAGAGATGATGCCTCGTGGACCGGGCATCTGAAGTGTGAGAGATGTGTAATGCGGTATTGCGTTAAAGCGAGCGAAAGCTCCGCGTCCCATTAGTGCTTGATAGCGACTTGAAAACGGGACTACGTGGAAGGTCAGCTTTTCGTGACGAAAGTTATTGGGAGAGCCAAATATGACCACAAGCCGGAGAAAACCCATACAATGGGTGTCCGGGCCTGGTGCTACCCCTTGAAAGGAGGTTTTGCTGTGGCGGATTCTTGCTGGGTTTATGCCCATGCGGTGGATTGTATCCTGATATATCAGGTTTAGTACACTGCCGCCGTCCATAAGGACATTGGTAAACTGGAATCCATCGATTATTGGATCCAGTATCAGGGCAGTCCGGCCTGCGTTTTTGATATTTCTAGAATAATCTAGCTGATAAAAAATGATTGGTTTTAGTGACCAGTGGCGTGACTCCTGAGGGGAAAGTTTGATTGTACGTACCTTTATGGGTGCCATACGTTTTCTTACGTGAAGTAAGTTCACTGTTTTGACTTCTTGCGGGAAGTTCTTTTGTTTCCTAGTATTCTACCTTTGGGGTTCGTCCTCTTCTTCACTTGGTGTGTCGAGCCCCTTGTGTTCGGCGTTAAGCTGTCCGGATTGTTTGAAAACCCAACAATCTCTATGGGTGATTGGCAGGCTTCCCAGGAGTACTGTGTATCTGACATATTCTGCCCAGGATTCTATTTAAGCTGGACGGATCATCCCTATTATCCTGAGGGGGTGGTTTTGTTTGATTTTGCCGCGAGCTTTTGAATCCGGCATTGACTGCCGTGCTCTTCGGACTTTTTCCTTTGATTCGGCGACGATCCTTATTTCGTCGCGGTTTTCCGTTTCCATCCCTGATTTCGGATGTACTTGGGTCGCTGGGGCTGCATCGTGCCAACCAGCTGTCCTCTCCTGCGCAAAAGCGGGCCATGAGGCTTGTGAGTGCGGCCATTGTTCTTGGCTTTTCCTGGCCGAGGTGTCTGGCGAGCCATTCGTCTCGGACATTATGCCTGAAAGCTGCTAAGGCTTCGGCGTCCGGACAATCCACTATCTGATTCTTTTTAGTAAGGAATCTGTTCCAGAACTGTCGCGCTGATTCTCCGTGCTGTTGAGTTATGTGACTGAGATCGTCTGCGTCCGGAGGGCGGACGTAGGTCCCTTGAAAATTTGCTCGGAAAGCATCCTCGAGCTCTTCCCAACTTCCAATTGTGTTTTCGGGAAGGCTTTTAAGCCAGTGCCGGGCTGGCCCTTTAAGCTTAAGGGGTAAATATTTGATGGCGTGGAGATCATCTCCTCTAGCCATATGTATGTGGAGGATATAATCCTCGATCCAGACTCCGGGGTCTGTTGTTCCATCGTACGCCTCTATGTTGACGGGTTTGAATCCCTCTGGAAATTCATATTCCAGGACCTCATCGGTGAAACATAGGGGGTGTGCGGCGCCCCTGTATTTGGGTGTGCCGGATTCTGATAATGGCTTTTTTGCATTGCTTGTGAGAGCTTGCTTTCTTGGCCCGTAAATGGACCTGGCTGGGCCATGATGAGAGTCTTTGATTGGGTCGCATGCCGCATTGAATGCGGCGCCGCTTGCTGTTTTATGGTGGCCGTGTGGTCGTCTATCCGACCGTATGGCTTTTTTATTTTTCGAATGCGAGGGCTCTAGGGCCTCTTGGTCGAATTCGGGCAGTAGTTTTCTCTTCGGATAGCTTTTAGTGCGGCGGCTGCCGCCATATTTGTCTGCGGTCTTGATTACCTTGCTCCATCTTATTCTGAGTGCATCTTCCGCCGTCTTTAGCTTCTGCTTCTGCTTTTTCAGGCTGCGTGCTGTAGCCACGAGCCTTTCGTGGAGATTCTTCTGCTCTGTGGTTTTATCCGGCGTGAGATCGTCCGGAGTTCTGTTATGGTCGGGGGAGGGCTGTCTGTCCACTCCATCCGTGTTGCCCTATTCGGACGGCTGCTCTGAGGCATGCTCGTTGTCTACCGGCTCATCCTGCTCTACGGCTGGGTCTTGATCGAGGCGGGGCTTGGCTTGGCGTCTACGTCACCGCTTTGACTGCTTTTCGGAGGGTTTATCCCTTTTTCCGCCCCCTTTTTCCTCGTTGTCGTTTCCTTTAGGGGTATCCACCATGAATACATAGTTAGGTGGGGTGGTGGTCCAGCGCCTTATAGGTGCTGGTTCCTGTTCGTCTCCATCTTCGTCGTCCATACCATCGAAGTCTTCGGATCCGAAGTCGAGCATGTCGGTTAAATCGTCGATAGTGGCTATTAAGTGGGTGGTGGGTGGGCTTTGAATTTCTTCGTTGTCCGAATCCCAACCTCGCAGACCATAGTTCGGCCTGGGCTCTCCTGATAAAGAGAGAGACTTGAGAGAATTCAGGATATCACCGAAAGGTGAGCACTGAAAGATGTCCGCGGCGGTGAACTCCATTACAGGCGCCCCATCAGGTTCGATCGGCGGGGGCACGGAAGGCCCGGAGTTCGGAGAGGAGTCCGGATCCTTGGAGTTCTGGGCCGTGCGAAGTACGGGGCTGGCGTTCGGCTCGATCGCCTTTGAGATCGCAGCCCCCGAGGTGACGTCCAACCGTTCATCCTCGGAGAACGCAGCGGGCTCCGAGTCAAGGATCGGGGCCGGAGCGTGTGCGGCCTCCAGGGTACTATTCGGCGGCAGAGCTATATCATGCCCCTCGAAATAATGCGGCGCGCTTGGCTGTGGCTCGCACCCGTCGAAGATCAAGTCTCCGCGGATATCTGCCGTGTAGTTTAAACTTCCAAACCTGGCTTGATGGCCAGGGGCATAGCTTTCGATCTGCTACAGATGACCAAGCGAATTGGCCCGCAGAGCGAAGCCGCCGAAGACGAAGATTTGTCCGGGGAGGAAAGTCTCACCCTAGACCTCATCGTTGTTGATGATCAAAGGAGCCATCGGGCCTAAAAGCGACGACACATAGGAACTCTCAATGAAATCACCAATGTCGGTGTCAAAACCGGCGGATCTCGGGTAGGGGGTCCCGAACTGTGCGTCAAGGTCGGATGGTAACAGGAGACAAGGGACACTTTATTTTACCCAGGTTCGGGCCCTCTCGATGGAGGTAAAACCCTACTCCTGCTAGATTAATATTGATGATATGGGTAGTACAAGAGTGGATCTACCACGAGATCAAGGAGGCTAAACCCTAGAAGCTAGCCTATGGTATGATTGTGTATGATGATGGTTGTCCTACGGACTACAACCCTCCGGTTTATATAGACACCGGATAGGGTTAGGGTTACACAGAGTCGGTTACAATGGTAGGAGATCTCGAATATCCGCACGCCTAGCTTGCCTTCCACGCCAAGAAAGGATCCTTCCGGACACGGGACGAAGTCTTCAATCTTGTATCTTCATAGTCCTGGAGTCCGGCTGAAGGTATAGTCCGGCTATCCGAACACCCCCTAATCCAGGACTCCCTCAATAACCATGAAACTTGTCATCTTGATCTTAATTTTCAATCACATGATAGCTATTTTGTTGAGTTTGCTCCCACTATTATTCATGAGAAGAGTTTTGCTTATGTGGAGAGTAGTACAAATTCTATGCTTGTAGATCATGAAAAGAATGCTTTAGGTGCTGGTTATATTGTTGAATTCATTCATGATGCTACTGAAAATTATTATGAGGCAGGAATATATGCTTGTAGGAATTGCAATAATATCAAGTTTCCTCTCTGTGTGCTTAAAGTTTTGAAGTTATGCTTGTTTTGCCTTCCTATGCAAGTTGATTATTGTTCCCATAAGTTGTTTGCTCACAAAATCCCTATGCATAGGAAGTATGTTAGACTTAAATGTGCTAGTGATATTCTTCATGATGCTCTCTTTATGTTTCAATTCTTATCTTTTATGTGAGCATCGTTGAAATCATCATGCCTAGCTAGGGGCGTTAAACGATAGCGCTTGTTGGGAGGCAACCCAATTTTATTTTAGTTTCTTTCTTTTCGGTTCTGTTTAGAAGTAAATAATCCATCTAGCTTCTCTTTAGATGTGGTTTTGTGTTTCAATTAGTGTTTGTGCCAAGTAGAACCATTGGGAAGACTTGGGTGAAGTCTTTATGATCATGCTGTAAAAAAACAGAAACTTTAGCGCTCACGAGATTTGCTTCAACTTTTTACTGGAGAGTGCTATTTAGTTTATTCTTTTTGAATATGATTACTAGACAAATTCCTCAGGTCCACCAATTTGTTTTAGAATTTTTTGAGTTCCAGAAGTTTGCGTTAGTTACAGATTACTACAGACTGTTTTGTTTTTGACAGATTCTATTTTCATTGTGTTGCTTGCTTATTTTGATGAATCTATGGCTAGTAAAATAGTTTATAAACCATAGAGAAGTTGGAATACAGTAGGTTTAACACCAATATAAATAAAGAATGAGTTCATTACAGTACCTTCAAGTGATGTTTTGTTTTCTTTCGCTAACGGAGCTTACGAGTTTTCTGTTAAGTTTTGTGTTGTGAAGTTTTCAAGTTTTGGGTAAGATTCGATGGACTATGTAATAAGGAGTGGCAAGATCCTAAGCTTGGGGATGCCCAAGGCACCCCAAGGTAATACTCAAGGACAACCAAGCGCCCAAGCTTGGGGATGCCCCGGAAGGCATCCCCTCTTTCGTCTTCGTTCATTGGTAACTTTACTTGGAGCTATATTTTTATTCACCACATGATATGTGTTTTGCTTGAAGAGTCATTTTATTTTCTTTTGTTTTGCCTGATGTTTGAATAAAATACCAAGATCTAAAATTATTAAATGGGAGAGTCTTCACATAGTTGTATAATTATTCGACTACTCATTGATCTTCACTTATATCTTTCGGAGTAGTTTGTTGTTTGCTCTAGTGTTTCACTTATATCTTTTAGAGCACCATGGTGGTTTTATTTTGAAGAAATAGTTGATCTATCATGCTTCAATATTATTTTGAGAGCCTTAAATAGCATGGTATTGTGCTTAATTCTAATGTGCTAGGTATTCAACATTAGTAAAAACTTTCTTATGAGTGTGTTGAATACTAAGAGAAGTTTGATGCTTGATGATTGTTTTGAGATATGGAGGTGATAATATCAAAGTCATGCTAGTTGAGTATGTGAATTTGAGAAATGTTTGTTTTGAAGTTTGCAAGTCCCGTAGCATGCACGTATGGTAAACGTTATGTAACAAATTTGAAACGTGAGGTGTTCTTTGATTGTCTTCCTTATGAGTGGCGGTCGGGGACGAGCGATGGTCTTTTCCTACCAATCTATCCCCCTAGGAGCATGTGTGTAGTGCTTTGGTTTTTGATGGCTTGTAGATTTTTGCAATAAGTATATGAGTTCTTTATGACTAATGTTGATTCCATGGATTATACGCACTCTCACCCTTCCATCATTGCTAGCCTCTTCGGTACCGTGCATTGCCCTTTCTCACATTGAGAGTTGATGCAAACTTTGCCGGTGCATCCAAACCCCGTGATATGATACGCTCTTTCACACATAAACTCCTTATATCTTCCTCAAAACAGCCACCATACCTACCTATTATGGCATTTCCATAGCCATTCCGAGATATATTGCCATGCAACTTTCCACCATACCGTTCATCATGACACATTCATCATTGTCATATTTCTTAGCATGATCATGTAGTTGACATAGTATTCGTGGCAAAGCCATCGTTCATAATTCTTTCATACATGTCACTCTTGGTTCATTGCATATCCCGGTACACCACCGGAGGCATTCATATAGAGTCATACTTTGTTCTAGTATCGAGTTGTAATCATTGAGTTGTAAATAAATAGAAGTGTGATGATCAGAGCATTGTCCCAAGTGAGGTAAAAAAGAGAAAGGCCATAAAAAAGAGAAGGCCCAAAAAAGAGAGAAAAAAGAGAAAGGGCATAAAAAAGAGAAGGCCCAAATAAAAAAATGAGAGAAAAAAGAGAGAAGGGACAATGCTACTATCCTTTTACCACACTTGTGCTTCAAAGTAGCACCATAATCTTCATGATAGAGAGTCTCTTGTTTTGTCACTTTCATATACTAGTGGGAATTTTTCATTATAGAACTTGGCTTGTATATTCCAACGATGGGCTTCCTCAAGTGCCCTAGGTCTTCGTGAGCAAGCAAGTTGGATGCACACCCACTTAGTTTCTTTTGTTGAGCTTTCATACATTTATAGCTCTAGTGCATCTGTTGCATGGCAATCCCTACTCCTTGCATTAACATCAATCGATGGGCATCTCCATAGCTCATTGATTAGCCTCGTTGATGTGATACTTTCTCCTTTTTTGTCTTCTCCACATAACCCCCATCATCATATTCTATTCCACCCATAGTGCTATATCCATGGCTCACGCTCATGTATTGCGTGAAGGTTTATAAAGTTTGAGATTACTAAAAGTATGAAACAATTGCTTGGCTTGTCATCGGGGTTGTGCATGATGAGAGCATTCTTGTGTGACGAAAATGGAGCATGACTAAACTATATGATTTTGTAGGGATGAACTTTCTTTGGCCATGTTACTTTGAGATGACATAATTGCTTTGTTAGTATGCTTGAAGTATTATTATTTTTATGTCAATATGAACTTTTGTCTTGAATCTTTTGGATCTGAATATTCATATCACGATTGAGAAGATTTACATTGAAATTATGCCAAGTAGCACTCCGCATCAAAATTTCTCTTTTTATCATTTACCTACTCGAGGACGAGCAGGAATTAAGCTTGGGGATGCTTGATACGTCTCCAACGTATCTATAGTTTTTGATTGCTCCATGCTATATTATCTACTGTTTTGGGCAATATTGGGCTTTATTATCCACTTTTATATTATTTTTGGGACTAACCTATTGACCGGAGGCCCAACCCAGATTTGCTGTTTTTTGCCTATTTCAGTGTTTCGAAGAAAAGGAATATCAAACGGAGTCAAAACGGAACGAAATCAACTAGAGAAGTTATTTTTGGAAGGAAAGCTACCGGATGGACTTGGACCCCATGTCAGGAGATAAGGGAGGTTCTTGTTAGAGTTATAATATAAGTCATGTACCCCTTTGTATTTATCCCGTTGTATAAGGGGTTTCCTGTATATGTTCCACACCTCTTCATGTATATATATCGGCCTATGGCCTCATGGGAATACAAGTTGCATATTCCTATCATGGTATTAGAGCTAGGTCAATTTTATAGCACGCGCAACTCGTGTTGTTGATCCACCTCCGTCGTGACGCCTCCTCCTTGGCTGCGCTGACTCTCCGTGGTGGCCAAATCCTTAGGCTGCTACTGGTTTGTCTCCCTCCTACTCCCATCCCCGATCATCTGCTCGTGAGGCCGCCGCCGACTGATAGCCGCCACCCCGAGAAGGTCCTGATCGAGCGACTCCCGCAGACTCCAGGAAAGGTCCCGATCGAGAGACTCCTGCAGACTCCCGCCGATCTGCGTCAACCGGTTCCGCTCGTGACCCAGCCACCCCGTCCCGTCGCTGGTTAGGACGGTTCCCACCTGCCCTCAATCAGCCGCCAGGTCCTGATCTGCGTCAACGCCAGGTTCCGCTCGTGACCCAGCCGCCAGGTCCCATCGCTGGTTTCGCCGGGTCCCACCTACCTCGATCCAACCGCCAGATTGAGGCTCCTGATCGTCTGTTCCAAAAAAAGAAGAAAGGCGTGATGTCTCTGTCCTCCGGCTATGTTGATGTTCCTCGCTGTTCGATGATTTTTTATGGTACCAACTACATTGAGTTTGTCGGCTTCATGCGCATTCACATGCGTGGCCTTCGTCTCTGGGGCGTTCTTTCTGGCGAGGTCCCGAGTCCACCGTGCCCAGTTCCTCCTGTGGCTCCTACTCCACCGACACCACCGATTCTTGCTGCCGACGCTGATCAGGCTGCGAAGGATGCAACTAAGCTGGCTGATGATGCTGTCGTTCTTGCTTATGATGAGCAGGTTCAAACCTATGAGGACGCACTTCAGACTTATCGTGCAGCTTTGTCTGCTTACACTTAGTGGCTTGATGATGATGCTCGTGCCGCTGCTGTTCTCACTGCTAGTGTTCTGCCTTAGTTTGCCTCTGAGTTTCTCGGTCTCTCTACTGTATGTCTTCGTCGGCACTATCAGCCTTCTGGTGATGCCTTATATCTGTCTGTGGTTCGTCAGGAGATGCTCTTCAGCAAGGTGACTCCACTGTTGATGAGTTCTATGCACAGAGTTCTGCTATCTAGCGTCAACTTGATTCTCTCCGCACTGCTGGTTGTCGTACTTGTCAGTGTTCCCAGGCTGTGCGGGCTGATTTGGAGTTTCATCGTGTCCACGAGTTCTTGTCTCGACTCCGTAAGGAGTTTGAGCCCCGGCGCGCTCAGTTGTTTGCTCGTGGTCGTATCTCCCTCATGGAGGCACTTTCTGAGATCCGTGCTGAGGAGACTCGCCTCCGTGGCGCTGGTTTACTTGAGGTTCCCTCTGTGCTCGCTACTCGATTGCCTGCTGCACTGACTCCTTCCCACTCGCATGCTCCGCCGCTCTTGCCTACTCCTACGGGTGGCCAGCCTACTCCTACGGGTGGCCAGGGTCGGTCTCGTCCTCACTGCGACTACTGCAAGATGGATGGTCATGTTGAGTCTCAGTGCTTCCAGAAGAAGAAACACATGCGTAAGGCGCGCTCATCAGCTTCAGGGACTTATTCTACTTCGACATCTTCAGCCACCGCCTTGACTGAGCAGGATATTCTGCGACTTAAGCGTCTGCTTGCCGCTTCAGGTTCTCCTTCGACGGGTACTGCAGGTTCTGTGACTGATGCTTCCCGCACTGAGCAACCACCCTCTACACAGTCAGGTACATCCTCGTGGGTTCTAGACTCCGGAGCTTCTTTTCATATGTCTTCTCATTCTTCTAGTTTGTCCTCTCTTAAATCGCTTGATTTTCATGTTCATGTACTCACTACTGATGGTACTCCTCTTTCTGTTGCTAGTCGAGGCAATCTTACCACATCTTCTTACTCTGTCCCTGATGTTGCTCATGTTCCTCAACTTACCATGAATCTTTTTTCTGCCGGTCAACTTACTGATTCTGGTTGTCGCGTCATCCTTGACGTTGACTCTTGTTCTATTCAGGATCGTCGAACGCACACTTTGGTTGGGCCTGGCCCTCGCCGTCGTGACTCTTAGGGTCTTTGGGAGCTAGACTGGCTTCATGTTCCTTCCGCTGCCACCACTATTGCCAGTCCATCCGCTCCTGTCGCTTCAGCTACCGACTCCTTCCAGCAGTGGCATCATCGCCTTGGTCATCTTTGTGGGTCTCGCTTGTCGTCATTAGTTCGTCGAGGTCTTCTGGGGTCTGTCTCAGGAGATGTCTCTTTAGAGTGTCAGGGATGTAGACTAGGAAAACAGATTCAGTTACCTTACCCTACTAGTGAGTCGGTGTCTCAGCGTCCTTTTGATTTAGTCCATTCTGATGTATGGGGTCCTACTCCCTTCGCTTCAAAAGGGGGCCATCAATACTATATTATTTTCATAGATGATTTCTCTCGTTACACTTGGCTTTATTTTATGACTTCTCGCAGTGAGGTTCTTTCCATCTATAAGCGCTTTGCTGCCATGGTTCACACTCAGTTCTCTTCGCCTATTCGTGTGTTCCGTGCTGACTCCGCTGGCAAGTATATTTCCAAGATGTTGCGCGGTGTTCTTGCTGAGCAGGGCACTCTTCCTCAGTTCTCTTGTCATGGTGTTCATGCTCAGAATGGCATGGCTGAGCGAAAGCATCGCCACCTTCTTGAGACGGCTCGTGCGTTGATGATCGCCTCTTCTCTTCCACCTCATTTTTGGGCCGAGGCTATATTCACCTCCACCTATCTCATCAACCTTCAGTCGTCCGCTGCTCTCCAGGGTGGTGTTCCTTTCGAGTGTCTCTTTGCTCATTCTCCTGATTATTCGACGCTTCGCTTGTTTAGTTGTGTTTGCTATGTTCTTCTTGCACCTCGCGAACGCACCAAACTGACCGCTCAGTCTGTTGAGTGTGTTTTCTTAGGCTATAGTGATGAGCATAAGGGCTATCGTTGTTGGGATCCTATCGGTCGTCGGATGCGTACTTCTCGGGATGTGACTTTTGATGAGTCTCATCCCTTCTACCCGCGTCCTTCTTCCTCGACCTTTTCTGTGGAGGATATATCTTTCCTCACTTTTCCCGACACACCTATCACTCCAGTTGAGCCCTTGTCTCTCCGTCCTGCTCACTCTACTTCTCCACCTCCTGCCGACTTGCCACCACCATCTCCCACAGTTTCCTCACCTTGCATGTCACCAGATTCTGCGCCTTCATCCCCGGTGGTTTCTTCGTCTCCACCTCCTGATTCTACCTCGGCTATTCCTCCTCGTATTCTTCCATCTTTGCCTCAGTATTACACTCGTCGTTCACGTAATGCGGATGTGTCTGCTGACGTGTCGTCCTCCTCGTCTCAGCCTATCTATGGCTTGCGTCCTCGTCCGCTTCCACCTATTGATCGCCTTGGGTTTTCCACCGCTGGTGCTGTTGTTCTTGAGCCGACTTCTTATCGTGAGGCTTTTGTTCATCCTGAATGGCAGTTTGCGATGGCAGAGGAGATTGCTGCTCTTGAACGCATTGGTACCTGGGATCTTGTTTCCCTTCCTCCCGGAGTCCGTCCTATCACTTGTAAGTGGGTCTAAAAGGTTAAGACTCGCTCCGATGGTTCTCTTGAGCGTCACAAAGCTCGTCTTGTGGCTCGTGGTTTTCAGCAGGAGCATGGTCGTGATTATGACGAGACTTTTGCTCCTGTGGCCCATATGACCATTGTTCGTACACTTCTTGTCGTTGCCTCTGCACGCCACTGGTCTATATCTCAGCTTGATGTTAAGAATGCTTTTCTTAATGGTGAGCTGCGTGAGGAGGCGTACATGCAGCCACCACCTGGGTATTCTGTTCCTGATGGCATGGTATGTCGTCTTCGTCGCTCTCTCTATGGCCTTAAGCAAGCGCCCCGTGCCTGGTTTGAGCATTTTGCCTTTGTGGTCACTGCCGCTGGTTTTCAGCAAGTGCTCATGATCCAGCATTGTTTATTCACCTTTCTCCTCGTGGTCGGACTCTTCTTCTTCTCTATGTTGATGACATGATCATCACTGGGGATGACCCCGAATATATTGCCTTTGTAAAGGCCCGTCTTAGTGAGCAGTTTCTTATGTCTGATCTTGGACCTCTTCGCTACTTTCTTGGGATTGAAGTCTCTTCTACCTCTCATGGCTTTTTTATATCCCAGGAAAAGTATATCCAAAATCTTCTTGCTCGTGCTGCTCTTACTGACGAGCGCATTGTTGAGACTCCTATGGAGCTCAATGTTCACCTCCGTGCTACTGATGGTGATCCCCTCCCTGACCCGACGCGTTATCGTCATCTTGTTGGCAGTCTTGTCTATCTAGCTGTCACTCGTCCGGATATCTCTTATCCGGTTCATATTTTGAGTCAGTTCGTCTCCGCTCCCACATCGGTCCACTATAGTCATCTCCTTTGTGTTCTCCGATATCTTCGGGGCACAATTTCTCACCGTCTATTCTTTCCTCGCTCCGGTTCTTTACAGCTTCAGGCTTATTCGGATGCTACGTGGGCTAGTGATCCTTCCGATCGCTGTTCACTTCCTGCTTACTGTGTTTTTCTTGGTGGTTCTCTCATTGCCTGGAAGACGAAGAAACAGATTGCAGTTTCCCGTTCGAGTGCCGAGGCTGAGTTGCGAGCAATGGCTCTTTTGACGGCTGAGGTGACTTGGTTACGGTGGTTACTTCAGGATTTTGGTGTTTCTGTCACTACACCGACTCTGCTCTTATCTGACAGTGCAGGTGCTATTAGCATTGCGCGCGATCCTGTGAAGCATGAGCTCACCAAGCATATTGGTGTTGATGCTTTCTATGTGCACGCTGCTGTGCAGGATCAGGTTATTTCTCTTCAGTATGTGCCTTCCGAGTTACAGTTGGCGGATTTCCTGACGAAGGCCCAGACTAGAGCACAACACGGCTTTTATCTCTCCAAACTCAGTGTTGTTCATCCACCATGAGTTTGAGGGGGGCTGTTAGAGTTATAATATAAGTCATGTACACCTTTGTATTTATCCCGTTGTATAAGGGGTTTCCTGCATATGTTCCACACCTGTACATGTATATATATATATGTATATATATATCGGCCTATGGCCTCATGGGAATACAAGTTGCATATTCCTATTAGTTCTCATGACGGTGGGGGCGCCCCCCCCTAGGGCGCTCCCCCTGCCTCGTGGGCCCCCCGAAGCTCCACCGACGTACTTCCTGCACCCATATATACTCACGTACCCTAAAACTTCCAGAACAGAGAATAGATCAGGAGTTCCGCCGCCGCAAGCCTCTGTAGCCACCAAAAGTCAATCGGGACCCTGTTCCGGCACCCTGCCGGAGGGGGTAACCCTCACCGGTGGCCATCTTCATCATCCGGGCGCTCTCCATGACGAGGAGGGAGTAGTTCACCCTCGAGGTTGAGGGTATGTACCATTAGCTATGTGTTTGATCTCTCTCTCTCTCTCGTGTTCTTGATTTGGCACGATCTTGATGTATCGCGAGCTTTGCTATTATAGTTGGATCTTATGTTTCTTCTCCCCCTCTACTCTCTTGTAATGGATTGAGTTTTCCCTTTGAAGTTATCTTATCGGATTGAGTCTTTAATGATTTGAGAACACTTGATGTATGTCTTGCCGTGCGTATCTGTGGTGACAATGGGATATCACGTGATTCACTTGATGTATGTTTTGGTGATCAACTTGCGGGTTCCGCCCATGAACCTATGCATAGGGGTTGGCACATGTTTTCGTCGTGATTCTCCGGTAGCAACTTTGGGCACTCTTTGAGGTTCTATGTGTTGGTTTGAATAAATGAATTGAGATTGTGTGATGCATATCGTATAATCATACCCACAGATACTTGAGGTGACATTGGAGTATCTAGGTGACATTAGGGTTTTGGTTGATTTATGTCTTAAGGTGTTATTCTAGTACGAACTCTAGGGATGTTTGTGACACTTATAGGAATAGCCCAATGGATTGATTGGAAAGAATAACTTTGAGGTGGTTACGTACCCTACCATAATCTCTTCGTTTGTTCTCCGCTATTAGTGACTTTGGAGTGACTCTTTGTTGCATGTTGATGGATAGTTATATGATCAAATTATGTTATTATTGTTGAGAGAACTTGCACTAGTGAAAGTATGAACCCTAGGCCTTGTTTCAACGCATTGCAATACTGATTACGCTCACTTTTATCGCTTGCTACCTTGCTGTTTTTATATTTTCAGTTTACAAAAACCTATATCTACCATCCGTATTGCACTTGTATCACCATCTCTTCGCCAAACTGGTGCACCTATACAATTTAGCATTGTATTGGGTGTGTTGGGGACACAAGAGACTCTTTGTTATTTGGTTGTAGGGTTGCTTGAGAGAGACCATCTTCATCCTACGCCTCCCACGGATTGATAAACCTTAGGTCATTCACTTGAGGGAAATTTGCTACTGTCCTACAAAACTCTGCACTTGGAGGCCCAACAACGTCTACAAGAAGAAGGCTGTGTAGTAGACATCAGTATAGCGCGAGCGAGACATGTGTATGTGTGAACCAAGGAGATATAAAGATTGAGAGAGATTGAGGAGCCCCGATAAGGCTGAGTGGTGCGTCGGATAGGTGAGAGGGGGAAAGAGATATTCCATCCGCTCGATAATGCAGTGCATGTAATTTTTTTAGAAGTCAAACTTTGGAAACTTTGATCAGGTTTACACAAATGTTATTTATATCTTCAATACCAAAGATACATCATATGAAATTACATCTCATGGTGAATCTAATGGTATATGTTTGTCGTTCCAGATGTAATTGTTTTTCTCCACGTACATGGTCAAACTTTGTGATGTTTGACTTTTCAGTAAATCAATATGCTATGGACCGAGGAGAGTGCCTAAGTCGAGAGGGATCAAGTGCGTGTGAAGGATAATGAGTAAGTGTGCAAAAGGAGTATGTGTGTGAAAGAGAAAGTGACAACAAACGATAAATTAGAGAGAGTGTGTGTTTTTCCGTTTCTTAGGCGAACATATCACGCATGCATCTCCGAGATAGAAAAGCGAGGCGAGGAGATACACGAAGATAGCTAGTGTGTGATTGTTTGCAACGGAGAGAGACACCCCTATAGCACATGTCCAATAGAGGTCTGGCCAACAAGGAACAAAGGTCGAGAGGGACACATGGAGAACATTGACACATGGAGAGGGCGAGAGGGTGTGTTTGTGATAGAGAGACCCCCTCAAGATCGTGAGGGGACTATATGGGTGGGAGATCGAGGGAGGTGCGTGCGCGATAGAAAGATGCCCCGAGAGAAATCGAGATAGACCATGCACATGTTTGTGATGGAGACTAAGATTAGCTAGTCATATACATATAGGGGGGACTATGTGTGCCTACAATTGAGTGAGGGACCATCATACTTGGCTAGCTAGGCATGAGATTGTGTGTGTGTGTGCGTGTGAGATGGAGAGAGAACGAGGTAGAGAGATAGAGTTTTAGATGGGCCTATTGAGTGCGAGTGAGATATGCATGTGTATGTGTGACCCAGGTAGATGGAGAGTTTGAGAGAGAGGGGGAAGAGCTCCGAGATGGCAGAGTGGTGCGTGAGAGAGTTACGGGCAACGAACCAAGGAATTTGTGTGCGTACGATGAGTGCACCCAAGATATCTAGCTTGGACTAGATAATCATACATAGTGTGCGAGAGAGACCTATAGATGGAGTATATATGCATGCGAACTAGAAAGACCCCCCCCCCACGCACACACAAAAACAGAGAGAGAGAGCTGGAGAGAAAGAGAGAGGACCAACA
This sequence comes from Aegilops umbellulata, assembly GCA_032464435.1. Lineage (NCBI taxonomy): Eukaryota > Viridiplantae > Streptophyta > Magnoliopsida > Poales > Poaceae > Aegilops > Aegilops umbellulata. The sequence goes on along the minus strand of CP136058.1, from coordinate 378,166,341 downwards.
AGGTTTGTGTGTTGGATGCGTGCGACAGAATTGAAGATTGTCAGAGAGAGAGAGAGAGAGAGCAGGAGTTCGGGAGAGGGAGAGGTCACGTTTTATGCATCAAAGGCTGATATAAACCATGTTTCGATATAAACTTGCATTCAAATATTTAAATTGGAGAACATGTTGTCTGCAATCCACACATGAACGGATATATGCGTATATCAAACAATTTCATTAATTTGACTTTCAACATGTTCATGGAGTACTATAATATTGTACAACATGCTATTCGATTGAGGTGTTCAATTTTGGATTTAGTTCACTATTTTGACCTGGTTAACGAGCTATTTCATTGAATCGAGATATTTCATTTTGGGTTTGATTCCCGTTTTTGAGTGGGTCAACTATTTGTCATATAGTAAATCGCTAGCAACGAGCATGTAAAAACACATTACTCCCGAGCATCGTCTATCCATCTAAAAAAGAAGTGGCAAGCTAATATTTCTAAATTTGTTTCGAATCGACTTGGTAAGGTAGACGTGGATGCTCGTTCTCCCAAATTTTGAACGAACCGTTAAACATCGTCTGCTCGGTGGAATTCGCCCGAGCAAATAAATGGGAGATGTGAAATTACCGTCCTATGTGGGAGACGCATTAATTGACCCGTTGCGCATCGAGGGTAGGTTCGTAACTTCATCTAAGCGCGCCTTCTCCTCGGCCGAAATGATATGTGCCGAATAATTCATAAACCATGGTCGGCCATACACGCTCTCCTTGCCCGAAATAGCTCGCGCCCACTTTTTCAAAACACGCTCTCCTCGCCCGAAATCGCTCGTGCCCACTATATTTCAAAACACGCCCTCCTCGCCCAAAATCGCTCCCGCCCACTATTTGGGGAGAAGCAAAGTTACTCTACTATCCCCGACCCTCAGTACAAAGACCCAAGCAGAGAAGCCTAAAGGCAGGGGTAGAACTATAACTCCCCCTCACATTTCAGACAAATGCATCCGTAAAACATGGTTCCACTCCCCTCCCAATTCCCCCCCATTCATACCTCGTGGGCGCCAAATCACCTTCTCCCCGGAAGCTCCCTTCTCCCGAGCCGCGAAACCTCAGCCCCTCCTCCATGGAGCCCCCCACTGGACCAATTTCACAGTCGCCCTCCTCCCTAATGCCGGAGACGTTGTCCATTTGCCGTCGTGCACTGGGCCGTGTGCCTCTTACTCCGTGCTGCTGGAGCTGCCTCGATGATGGCCGTGTGAACCGTACTGGAGCCGATTCACCCCCGCCGTTGTTCACGGCGCCGGAGCGGCTCCAACTATGGATCCATCCATAGTCCCGGCGCTGCTTCCCCGTAGCCGTCGACCGTCATGACATCGTTGTTTCCCTGCCGCCGGTGGCCACCGCAACCGCGCCGGCCTCACCGACTCGGCAGCTGGACCTGCCTACTTCACCATGCCGCCAGATAGGTCGCACCCTCATCTCAAATCACTTTATTTAGGCGTCAGTTGTCTAAATTTTTATTCTGGGCCAATCGATTCCCAATGGGAAGCAGCACCCCTCGAGGCAGCGGAGCTCCTAGGCTGCCGGTTGGCTAGTCTCTAACGTAAGGGTGCGGGGCCGCAAGTTCGCCGTGGTAGCAGCGCTTAGATGGCTATCTTAGAGTTGCGTGGGTTCAAGGTACTGCCGCCACCAGATCTGGATGACGGGGAGTCTTTGTGGATTGGCCCGGGGTGGCGCAACCACGGCAGTGCGGTGGGGAGGGGAGCGGGGTTTTGGCCGGGGCCACGGACGACGGAGGCAAGCTGCTCTGCCATTGGTCGCTGTCTCTTCGGGGAAGATTCCTAACAGTGTCAGCCGGGAGGCACAAGATGGCCATCAAGCCATCCGGCGTAGATCAGACAGTACCAAAATAAAATAAAATTTTTAGACCCCAATTTAGTCTCAGTCAACAGAAATGTGACCACTCTCGTACCTTGATGTCGATCTCTTGTGTATTTCTTCAGATCAAAGGGATGTGTCATTCTTAACATTATGCGTTATCTGCATCTTCAGCCACACCGCCTTCCGACTCACCGCAGCTACTCCAACAAGGGAAGCATACACCAGAGGGGGGCTATAGTCCCCACTCAACAGTTCCTGCATCGAATGCGTGTGCCCGACATGGACAGCCACAACAACTGCAGGGCCATCGACAAGTCAGCACATGATGCTCACTCCTATGGATGGCGGCCAGTTAGGTTGTACCCTCATCTTACTTGTGTGCAACATTTATGGCTTTGTTATTCTATCTAAGCATGGAAAATAGATTATCACATTTCACTGTATATTCATGATGATCTCTTACGGGTCTTGTTCAGGAGTTAACGCTGTTCCATAGTTCAGCTAAGATACTGGTTCTTTAGGTAACGTTGTTCCATAGTTATCATTCATCAGCCAATGCTATCCCACAGGCTGGTGATTATAGTATTATACCACTTCTAGTATTACCTATGTTGTTCTTTAATACTTTTGTGTGCCATCTAGTTAATCTCGAGTACAAACGATACATATTCTATAGCTTTCATCTGTGTTCTCCCTTTAGTTTTTGAGACCTGTTGCTGCTAGTTAACCCCAGTCTTACTATTTATGTCGTCTCCTACAGGCACTCATTACATAAATCTAACTACTAGTTGTCTTCCATGCATGTCAGATATAATTGCACACACTGATATATCCACAAGAACCTCACGGAGCAATGTAAAGGCCAATAAAATTGATGTCAATGATACCCAATATGATGGAACATGTAAAGGCAGTTCTTCAGAAGACTTGCAGAAAGATGTTGAATCCTCTTCACCCCACAAGGTCCTTGCTCTAACTTGGCCCATGATATGAGTACAACATGCATATGATGTCCTGGAGTGTATGTACTCTGTTGCAATGCCATGTGCTTAGCATGCTGATCATGCATGTAAATATGTCGTGCCTTCCTGTTTTTCAGTACCTATTCCATTCATGATAACATGTTTTCAAATTCAAGTACTGTCATTCTACTCTATCGCAATGCCATCGCTTAATTTGGACATCATGCTTCTGAATATCTTATGCATTGTTATTCATCAGTACGTACCTCATCTGTCTACCATACCATGTTTTTTACATTGAAGTGTTGTTCTAGTGCTCTGTTGCAATGCCATCTTAGTTTCTCAATCATACACGTGTATGATGCCTTAGTTTTTTCTGTACGTACTCCGCTAGCATACAGTTTTTCATTCAACTAGTGTTTTTTACTGTGTTGTCCTGTCGTATCCCTAGCTCTTACACCATACTCCCTCCGGCTGGATTACATGTTGCCGAAATGGATAAAAAAGGATGTATCTAGAACTGAAATATGCCTAGACCCATCCATTTTTTTGGATGGAGGGAATACATGCCAATATGTCATGCCTTTCTATTCTTCAGTACCTATCCCATCTCTCTGCTGTAGCATGTTTTATAATTGAAGCACGCAAGGGGAATACGACTATGTTAGAATCTGAAGGGTTACAAACCAGGTCTTTGCAAAAGATCCAAACGCCAGGACATAATAAACCAACTCCAATTTTTATAGATACTGCTCCAGCACAGAGAAACCCAACTCTTACCGATAATAAGCAGATTCCAGTGGCCAAAGAACTAGTCCACTCCTGTCCAGCAAAAATATGTCAACTCCGTTCTAAGAAGCGTGTGCGTATCCTTGCATCATGAAATTTTATAGCATGCTGATCATATTTTCTACATGTTTCTTACCCATCTCTCTTTTAGAAAATAAGCTTAACAGATAGAAGAATTTCTGCACTGGTGTCGTCTGTGAGGAAAGATTCTTGCAGGAATTCTCTGTACTCCAATGCAGATGTAAGTACCTGTTGTACATCACTATATTTTTACATCAGCATGTATTTTTTTAATCGGCGTGAATCCAACATTTATTTGATCTAAATTTAGTTGTAGCAAAATGTATGATTAAAGGCCACAATGTTGATTTTTGTAAGGAAAACTGCCTGGTAGTTTTGCATCCTGAGCTGCATGAGTGTACTATCTCATATCAGTGGGTTTGATTACTTTGGTTCTGCAGTGGGTTTTCAGTGTTTTTTTATTGTGTTGTCCTGTCGTACCCCTAGCTCTTACATCATACTCCCTCCGTCCAGATTACATGTCGTAGAAATGGATAAAACTAGATGTATCTAGCACTGAAATACGCCTAGACCCATCCATTTATTTCCAGATGGAGGGAATACATGTCAATATGTCATGCCTTTCTATTCTTTAGTACCTATTCCATCTCTGCTGTAGCATGTTTTATAATTGAAGCACCATTCTTCTATATAAGGCATGCAGGGGGAAGACGGCTATGTTAGAATCTGAAGGGTTACAAACCAGGTCTTTGCAAAAGATCCAAACGCCAGGAGATAATAAGCCAACTCCATTTTTCATAGATACTGCTCCAGCACAGAGAAACCCAACTCCCACTGATAATAAGCAGATTCCAGTGGCCAAAGAACTAGTCCGTTCCAGTCTAGCAAAAGAATGTCAACTCCATTCTAAGAAGCGTGTGCGTATCCTCGCATCATGAAATTTTATAGCATTCTGGTCATATTTTCTACATGTTTCTTACCCATCTCTCATTTAGAAAATAAGGTTAAATGATAGAAGATTTTCTTCATTGGGATTGCATTCGAGGGAAATATCTTGCGGGAATTCTCTGTGCTCCAATGTTGATGTAAGTACCTGTTGTATATCACTATATTTTTACATCAGCATGTACTTTGTTAATCGGTGTGAATCCAGCCTTTGTCTGATCTAAAATTTGTTGTAGCAAAATGTTAAAGGCGCCAATGTTGATTTTTGTAAAGAAAACAGCCTGGTAGTTTTGCATATTGAGCTGCATGAGTGTACTATCTCATATCATGCACATTACTGAATTGTAGTGCTGCTCTGCTTGCCCATTCATTCATTGTGTCAATGTTGCTTTCGTATTACCTTACCTGGCTGATGATAGCTGTGCCATATTGTGTTAATTTGGTGTTGGCTAGTTGCCCAAACGTTCGTTGTGCCAGTCTTGCTTTCCTATTATCTGACTTGGTCAATGATAGCAATGCTAGTGTCTTAATTTGGTGCAGGCTGCTGAAGATAAGAAGACAAACTCTGAAAACAGCAAGGCAACCCCATTGTTCTTTCCAATAAATCTAGGCCATGTAATATGGCAATAACTCATGATTAATCTGTTTGGTTCCCCTCCTAATTTATGTTATGATGCAGTGGTCGAGACACTCTCCACTATCAATAATACAAGCCTGCCAAAATTGCCATATGAATCTGTTCAGTATCCTCTGTCTCGAATGCAACGGAAAAAATGTATGTTTGTGAACCAATTAATGGCTGAATGAATGATGGAAATGGTGGAGGAATCAGAGGTGCAGAGTCGTGCGACACAACAACTGATCAATGTTTTCAGAGACAGTGTAGCAAAACAGCAAGAACTTTCCCACATGCTTATGGGTATCATCCGTGCTGAGGTTGCAGATTGTGACATTGTAGATCGTTAGGTTCTGTTCGTTTATTTGCACTGGCATCAATCTTTGATTGCCCAGTGGATGTAATTTCCTGTAATATATGCTGGATGTGCAACGTCTTTCCATGTATGTCGTACCTTTGCTTGATCGGTTTTGGTCCTGTGCATAATTGCTCGTCGTACCAGGCTCAAATTATCTAATTTGGCCTAAAGACATGTACGTGTTGGAAATATGCCCTAGAGGCAATAATAAATTAGTTATTATTATATTTCCTTGTTCATGATAATCGTTTATTATCCATGCTAGAATTGTATTGATAGGAAACTCAGATACATGTGTGGATACATAGACAACACCATGTCCCTAGTAAGCCTCTAGTTGACTAGCTCGTTGATCAATAGATGGTTACGGTTTCCTGACCATGGACATTGGATGTCGTTGATAACGGGATCACATCATTAGGAGAATGATGTGATGGACAAGACCCAATCCTAAGCCTAGCACAAAGATCGTGTAGTTCGTATGCTAAAGCTTTTCTAATGTCAAGTATCATTTCCTTAGACCATGAGATTGTGCAACTCCCAGATACCGTAGGAATGCTTTGGGTGTACCAAACGTCACAACATAACTGGGTGGCTATAAAGGTACACTATAGGTATCTCCGAAAGTGTCTATTGGGTTGGCACGAATCAAGACTGGGATTTGTCACTCCGTGTAACGGAGAGGTATCTCTGGGCCCACTCGATATGACATCATCATATGCGCAATGTGACCAAGGAGTTGATCACGGGATGATGTGTTACGGAACGAGTAAAGAGACTTGCCGGTAACGAGATTGAACAAGGTATCGAGATACCGATGATCGAATCTCGGGCAAGTGCAATACCGCTAGACAAAGGGAATTGAATACGGGATTGATTGAATCCTCGACATCGTGGTTCATCCGATGAGATCATCGTGGAACATGTGGGAGCCAACATGGGTATCCAGATCCCGTTGTTGGTTATTGGCCGGAGAGTTGTCTCGGTCATGTCTGCATGGTTCCCGAACCCGTAGGGTCTACACACTTAAGGTTCGATGACGCTAGAGTTGTAATGGGAAATAGTTTGTGGTTACTGAAGGTTGTTCGGAGTCCCGGATGAGATCCCGGACATGACGAGGAGCTCCGGAATGGTCCGGAGGTGAAGATCGGTATATTGGACGAAGGGTATTAGAGTCCGGAATTGTTCTGGGGGTACCAGGTGATGACCAGCGTGTTCGAAAGGGGTTTCGGAGGCCCCGACAAGCGTTGGGGGGCTTATGGGCCAAGGGAGAGGGCACATCAGCCCACTAAGGGGCTGAGCGCCCCTCCCAACCCCATCTCATGTAACCAGAGAGGTGGGGGCGCCACCCCTAGGGCAGCCGCCCCTCCCGGCTTGGGGGGCAAGTATCCTAGGGGGTGGGGCGCCCAAACCCATCTAGGCTTTCCCCTGTGGCCGCCGCCCCTCCCCTAGGGAACCCTAGGGCGCCTCCCCCTCCTACCTTACCCCTATATATAGTGAGGAAGAGAGAGGGCAGCTGCACCCTTCCCCTGGCGCAGCCCTCTCCCTCCTCCAACACCTCATCCTCCTCCGTAGTGCTTGGCGAAGCCCTGCCGGAGAACCACGAGCTCCATCACCACCATGCCGTCGTGCTGTCAGAGTTTTTCCCTCAACTTCTCCTCTCCCCTTGCTGTATCAAGAAGGAGGAGACGTCTCCCAACCGTACATGTGTTGAACGCGGAGGTGTCGTCCGTTTGGCGCTAGGATCATCGGTGATTTGGATCACGACGAGTACGACTCCATCAACCCCGTTCACTTGAATGCTTCCGCTTAGCGATCTACAAGGGTATGTAGATGCACTCTCCTTCCCCTCGTTGCTAGATTACTCCATAGATTGATCTTGGTGATGCGTAGAAAATTTTAAATTTCTGCTACGATCCCCAACAGTGGCATCATGAGCTAGGTCTATGCGTAGTTTCTATGCACGAGTAGAACACAAAGTAGTTGTGGGCGTCGATTTTGTCAATTTACTTGTCGTTACTAGTCTTATCTTGATTCGGCAGCATCGTGGGATGAAGCGGCCCGGACCAACCTTACACGTACGCTTACGTGAGACCGGTTCCACCGACTGACATGCACTAGTTGCATAAGGTGGCTGGCGGGTGTTTGTCTCTCCCACTTTAGTCGGATCGGATTCGATGAACAGGGTCCTTATCAAGGATAAATAGAAATTGGCAATTCACGTTGTGGTTTTGGCGTAGGTAAGAAACGTTCTTGCTAACAACCTATAGCAGCCACGTAAAAACTTGCAACAACAATTAGAGGACGTCTAACTTGTTTTTGCAGCAAGTGTTTTGTGATGTGATATGGCCAAAGGATGTGATGAATGATATATGTGATGTATGAGATGATCATGTTCTTGTAATAGGAATCACGACTTGCATGTCGATGAATATGACAACCGGCAGGAGCCATAGGAGTTGTCTTAATTTATTTATGACCTGCGTGTCAACATAAACGTCATGTAATTACTTTACTTTATTGCTAACTGTTAGCTGTAGTAGTAGAAGTAATAGTTGGCGAGACAACTTCATGAAGACACGATGATGGAGATCATGATGATGGAGATCATGGTGTCATGCTGGTGACGATGATGATCATGGAGCCCCAAAGATGGAGATCGAAAGGGGCAAAGTGATGATGGCCATATCATGTCACTATTTGATTGCATGTGATTTTATCATGTATTACATCTTATTTTCTTAGAACGGCGGTAGCTTAAATATGATGATCCCTCACTAAAATTTCAAGAAAAGTGTTCTCCCTAACTGTGCACCGTTGCGAAGGTTCGTCGTTTCGAAGCACCACGTGATGATCGGGTGTGATAGATTCTTACGTTCGAATACAACGGGTGTTGACGAGCCTAGCATGTACAGACATGGCCTCGGAACACATGCGAAACACTTAGGTTAACTTGATGAGCCTAGCATGTACAGACATGGCCTCGGAACACGGAGGACCGAAAGGTCGAACATGAGTCGTATAGAAGATGCGATCAACATGAGATGTTCACCGATGATGACTAGTCCGTCTCACGTGATGATCGGACACGACCTAGTTGATTCGGACCATGTATCACTTAGATGACTAGAGGGATGTCTATCTGAGTGGGAGTTTATTAAATAATCAGATGAACTAAATTATCATGAACATAGTCAAAAGGACTTTGCAAATTATGTCATAGCTTACGCTTTAGTTCTAGTGTTTTAGATACGTTCCTAGAGAAAATTTAGTTGAAAGTTGATAGTAGCAATTATGCGGACTGGGTCCGTAAACTGAGGATTGTCCTCATTGCTGCACAGAAGGATTATGTCCTTAATGCACCGCTCAGTGAGCTGAACCTCGAGCGTCGGTTGTGGATGTTGCGAACATCTGACATACACGCTTTGATGACTACATAATAGTTCAGTGCGTATGGTTTAGAATTGAGGCACCAAAGACGTTTCTGAAACACCGCAGAACATATGAGATGTTCCAAGGACTGAAATTGGGATTTCAGGCTAGTGCCCGCGTCAAGAGGTATGAGACCTCTGACAAGTTTCCTAAGCCTACAAACTAAGGAGAAAAGCTCAATCGTTGAGCATGTGCTTAGATTGTATGAGTGCTACAATCGCTTGAATCGAGTGGGAGTTAATCTTCCAGATAAGATAGTGATGGTTCTCCAAAGTCACTGCCACCAAGCTACTAGAGCTTCGTGATGAACTATAACATATCAGGGATAGATATGATCCTTGAGCTATTCGCGACACCGTGAAAGTAGAAATCAAAAGGGAGCATCAATTGTTGATGGTTAGTAAAACCACTAGTTTCAAGAAGGGCAAGGGCAAGAAGGGGATACTTCATGAAACAACAAATTAGTTGCTGCTCCAGTGAAGAAATCCAAAGTTGAACCCAAGCCTGAGACTAAGTGCTTCTGTAATAAGGGGAACGGTCACTGAAGCAGAACCACCCTAGATACTTGGTAGATGAGAAAGGCTGGAAAGATCAACAAAAGTATATTGGATATACATTATATTAATGTGTACTTTACTAGTACTCCTAGTAGCACCAGGGTATTAGATACCGGTTCGGTTGCTAAGTGTTAGTAACTCAAAATAAAAGGCTACGGAATAAACGGAGACTAGCTAAAGGTGAGATGACGATATGTGTTGGAAGTGTTTCCAAGGTTGATGTAATCAAATATCGTACGCTCCCTCTACCATCGAGATTGGTATTAAAACCTAAATAATTGTTATTTGGTGTTTGCGTTGAGCGTAGACATGATTTGATTATGTTTATCGCAATACGGTTATTCATTTAAGTAGAATAATGGTTACTCTGTTTATTTGAATAATACCTTCAATAGTCTTACACCTAAAATGAATGGTTTATTGAATCCCGATCGTGTGATACACATGTTCATGCCAAAAGTTATAAAATAGTAATGATAGCACCACATACTTGTGGCACTGCAATTTGAGTCATATTGGTATATATGCATGAAGAAACTCCATATAGATGGATCGTTTGGGCTCACTTGATTTTGAATCACTTGAGACATGCAAATCATACCACATGAGCAAGATGACTGAAAGGCCTCGTTTCAGTAAGATGGAACAAGAAAGCAACTTGTTGGAAGTAATACATTTTGATGTGTGCAGTCCAATGAGTGCTGAGGCATGTAGTGGATATCGTTATGTTCTTACTTCACAGAAGATTTGAGTAGATGTTGAGTCTGAATTATTGAAAGGTTCAAGTAATTTCAGAGTGAAGTTGAAGATCGTCATGACAAGATGATAAAATGTCTGTGATATGATCATAGAGATTTATATCTGAGTTACGAGTTTGGCACACACAATTAAGACATTGCGGAAATTGTTTCAAGACTAATACCGCCGGGAACACCATAGTGTGATGGTGTGTCCGAACATCATAACTGCACCCTATTGGATATGGTGCATACCATGATGTCTCTTGTCGAATTACCACTATCATTTATGGGTTAGGCATTAGAGACAACCGCATTCACTTTAAATAGGGAACCACACAAATCCGTTGAGACGACACCGTATGAACTATGGTTTAGAGAAACCTAAGCTGTTGTTTCTTAAAAGTTTGGGGCTACGACGCTTATGTGAAAAAGTTTCAGGCTGATAAGCTCAAACCCAAACCGGATAAATGCATCTTCATAGGACACCCAAAACAGTTGGGTATACTTCCTATCTCAGATCCGAAAGCAATAGGGATTGTTTCTGAAATCGGGTCCTTTCTCGAGGAAAAGTTTCTCTCGAAAGAATTGAGTGGGAGGATGGTGGAGACTTGATGAGGTTATTGAACCGTCACTTCAACTAGTGTGTAGCAAGGCACAAGAAGTTGTTCCTGTGGCACCTACACCAATTGAAGTAGAAGCTTATGATAGTGATCATGAAACTTCGGATCAAGTCACTACCAAACCTCATAGGACGACAAGGATACGTGCTATTTCAAAGTGGCACGTAATCCTGTCTTGGGAGTCATGTTGCTAGACAACAATGAACCTACGAGCTATGGAGAAGCGATGGTGGGCCCGGATTCCGAAAAATGGCTCGAGGCCATAAAATCCGAGAGAGGATCCATGTATGAAAACAAAGTGTAGACTTTGGAAGAACTACTTGATGGTCGTAAGGCTGTTAGGTACATATGGATTTTAAAAGGAAGATGGACAATGATGGTAAGTATCACCATTAGGAAAGCTCGACTTGTCGTTAAGATGTTTTCCGACAAGTTCAAGGAGTTGACTATGATGAGACTTTCTCACTCGTAGCGATGCTAAGAGTCTGTTGGAATTATGTTAGCAGGTACTGCATTATTTATGAAATCTTGCAGATAGGATGTCAAAATATTGTTTCCTTGATGATTTTCTTGAGGAAAGGTTGTACGTGATACAACCAGAAGATTTTGTCAATCCTGAAAGATGCTAACAAGTATGCAAAGCTCCAGCAATCCTTCTAAGGACTGGAGTAAGCATCTCGGAGTTGGAATGTATGCTTTGATGAGATGATCAAAGATTTGGGTTTATACAAAGTTTATGAGAAACTTGTATTTCCAAAGAAGTGAGTGGGAATATTATATAATTTTTGATGAGTATATGTTGTGAACATATTGTTGATCAGAAATGATGTAGAATTTCTGGAAAGCATGCAGGGTAATTTGAAAAGGTGTTTTTCAATGGAAAACCTGGATTAAGCTACTTGAACATTGAGCATCAAGATCTATAAGGATAGATCAAAATCGCTCAATAGTACTTTCAAACGAACACATACCATGACAAGATTTTGAAGGAGTTCAAAATAGATCGGCAAAGAAGGAGTTCTTGGTTGTGTTATAAGGTATGAGTGTTGAGTAAGACTCAAGATCTGACCACAGCAGAATAGAGAGAAAGGACGAAGGTCGTCCCCTATGCTTTAGACGTAGGCTCTAAAGTATGCTATGTTGTGTACCGCACCTGAAGTGTGCCAAGCCATGAGTCAGTCAAGGGGTACAAGTGTGATCTAGGAATGGATCACAGGACAACGGTCAAGGTTATCCTTAGTAACTAGTGGACTAAGAAATTTTCTCGATTATGGAGGTGTTAAAAGAGTTGGTCGTAAAGGGTTACACCGATGCAATCTTTGACACTAATCTAGATGATTCTGAGTAGTAAACCGGATTCGTATATTAGAAAAGTTATTTGGAATAGATTCAAATAGAGCGTGGTAGCTGCATCTACAAGATGACATAGAGATTCGTAAAGCACACACGGATCTAAAAGGTTCAGACCCGTTGACTATAACATCTCTCACAAGCATAACATGATCAAACCCAAAACTCTTTGGGTGTTAGTCACATGAGGATGTGACCTTGAGTGTTAATCACATAGCGATGTGAACTGGATTATTGACTCTAGTGCAAGTGGGAGACTGTTGGAAATATGCCCTAGAGGCAATAATAAATTAGTTATTATTATATTTCCTTGTTAATGATAATCGTTTATTATCCATGCTAGAATTGTATTGATAGGAAACTCAGATACATGTGTGGATACATAGACAACACCATGTCCCTAGTAAGCCTCTAGTTGACTAGCTCGTTGATCAATAGATGGTTACGGTTTCCTGACCATGGACATTGGATGTCGTTAATAACGGGATCACATCATTAGGATAATGATGTGATGGATAAGACCCAATCCTAAGCCTAGCACAAAGATCGTGTAGTTCGTATGCTAAAGCTTTTCTAATGTCAAGTATCATTTCCTTAGACCATGAGATTGTGCAACTCCCGGATACCGTAGGAATGCTTTGGGTGTACCAAACGTCACAACGTAACTGGGTGGCTATAAAGGTACACTACAGGTATCTCTGAAAGTGTCTGTTGGGTTGGAACGAATCGAGACTGGGATTTGTCACTCCGTGTAATGGAGAGGTATCTCTGGGCCCACTCGGTAGGACAACATCATATGCGCAATGTGACCAAGGAGTTGATCACGGGATGATGTGTTACGGAACGAGTAAAGAGACTTGCCGGTAACGAGATTGAACAAGGTATTGAGATACCGATGATCGAATCTCGGGCAAGTGCAATACCGCTAGACAAAGGGAATTGAATACGGGATTGATTGAATCCTCGACATCGTGGTTCATCCGATGAGATCATCGTGGAACATGTGGGAGCCAACATGGGTATCCAGATCCCGCTGTTGGTTATTGGCCGGAGAGTTGTCTCGGTCATGTCTGCATGGTTCCCGAACCCGTAGGGTCTACACACTTAAGGTTTGGTGACGCTAGAGTTGTTATGGGAAATAGTATGTGGTTACCGAAGGTTGTTCGGAGTCCCGGATGAGATCCCGGACATGACGAGGAGCTCCGGAATGGTCTGGAGGTGAAGATTGGTATATTGGACGAAGGGTATTGGAGTCCGGAATTGTTCTAGGGGTACCAGGTGATGACCAGCGTGTCCGAAAGGGGTTTCGGAGGCCCCGGCAAGCGTTGGGGGGCCTTATGGGCCAAGGGAGAGGGCACATCAGCCCACTAAGGGGCTGAGCGCCCCTCCCAACCCCATCTCACGTAACCAGAGAGGTGGGGGCACCACCCCTAGGGCAGCCGCCCCTCCCGGCTTGGGGGACAAGTTTCCTAGGGGGTGGGGGCGCCCAAACCCATCTAGGGTTTCCCCTATGGCCGCCGCCCCTCCCCTAGGGAACCCTAGGGCGCCTCCCCCTCCTCCCTTACCCCTATATATAGTGAGGAAGAGAGAGGGCAGCCGCACCCTTCCCCTGGCGCAGCCCTCTCCCTCCTCCAACACCTCATCCTCCTCCGTAGTGCTTGGCGAAGCCCTGCCGGAGAACCACGAGCTCCATCACCACCATGCCGTCGTGCTGTCAGAGTTTTTCCCTCAACTTCTCCTCTCCCCTTGCTGGATCAAGAAGGAGGAGACGTCTCCCAACCGTACGTGTGTTGAACGCGGAGGTGCCGTCCGTTCGGCGCTAGGATCATCGGTGATTTGGATCATGACGAGTACGACTCCATCAACCCCGTTCACTTGAACGCTTCCGCTTAGCGATCTACAAGGGTATGTAGATGCACTCTCCTTCCCCTCGTTGCTAGATTACTCCATAGATTGATCTTGGTGATGCGTAGAAAATTTTAAATTTCTGCTACGATCCCCAACAGTACGAACTTTATTGGGCCCATTAAGTTAATGGGCCGTTACCAGGCCAAAAGTTAATGGTCGGCCCTCTTAACTCCTGGGTCGTTAACAGGCTGACATCGAAGCGGGCAACAGGTGGGCCCAATTTATTTCACGGGCCGTTAACACGCCGTCACTAAGTTCGGGCTACATATGGCCCAACTATACTGTGGGCCTTTAGCAGGCCGAAAGAGACAGCGGGCTTGTACTGGACCATGTAGAGCATGGGCCGCTAAGAGGACGAAAGTCAGGTCGTATTATAAATGGCCCAACTGTGTTGTGGGCCTTTAGTAGGCCGAAAGAGAAACCAGGCTGGTATTGGACCATGAAAGGCATGGGTTGTTAAAAGGCCAAAACTCAGGTCCGACTACAAATGGCCCAACTCATTTATGGTCCGTTAACAGGCTGAAAGGCACACAGGGCCGAGAATTGGCCCAACAGTTAAATGGGTCGCTAAAAGGCCAAAACTCAGGTCTGACTACAAATGGCCCAATAGATATATGGGCCGTCACCTGGCTGAAAGACACACCGGGTCGGAAATTGGCCCAACACTTAAATGGGTCTCTAAAAGGCCGAAACTTAGGTCCGACTACAAATGGCCCAACTGCTTTATGGGCCGTCAACAGGCTGAAAGACGCACCAGGCCAGAAATTAGCCCAATATTTAAATGGGTCGCTAAAAGGCCGAAACATGTACATCGTGAAAATTGGCCCATCCACTGAATGGGCCGTTAACAGGCCGAAATCTCATCGGGCCGATATTGAGCCCAAATATATAGCGGGCTGTTAACGGGCTCGAACTGACGATGGGCTGCAATGGTGTCAAATCTTTAACGGGCCGAATTGGCACATCTCGTATGGGCTGTGGGCTTAAATGGACCTGACACAACTAGGCCTTATATGGGCCGGCCTGCTATTTTTTACTGGGCCGACCTTTTTCACCGGAATGGGCCACTATTGGGCCGTGCCACGTGTCGACCTATCATAGGCGCCTCCTGTCCAATGAGTGGATGACATCTGTCCCAATGGTGAGGCAACACGTGTTTCCTCCGGCCAATGATGATTTTACACGTGGAAAATCCCCATTGGTCCGGGCTGTTAACAGGTTATCGGATCCAAAACTGGACCCGATAGCTTAACGGCGTTCCGTTACGGTGGATGCCACGTGTCGGTCACCCTTGACGAAAGCACTTCTGTGACGCGCGATTTATCGTCATGGAAGTGGACACTTCCGTGATGATAATTTTGGTAATGTCATGGAACACTTCTACGACAGCACAGGTATGACTATCTTGATCCTGTCATAAATTTGTCATGGATGTACATGCATGACAGAAAACGTGACCTACTGTGACGAACACGTGTCATCACGGAAGTGTCTTTTTTTGTAGTGTGTGCATCTGCTCCTGCAATAGGTCTGTCACCTAGTGGTGCATCAAGGACATAATTCGTCTGTGCAGCAATGAGGATAATCCTCAGATCACGGACCTAGTCTGCATCATTGCTACTATCATCTTTCAACTTATTTTTCTCTAGGAACATATCAAAAAATAAACGGGGAGCTACATCGCAAGCTATTGATCTATAACATAATTTGCAACTACTATCAAGACTAAGTTCATGATAAATTAGGTTCAATTACTGAAATTACTTAAGAACTCCCACTTAGATTGACATCCCTCAAGTCATCTAAATGATACATGATCCAAATCAACTAATCCTTGTCCTATCATCACGTGATATGGAGTAGTCATCAATGGTGAACATCTCTATGTTGATCATATCTACTATATGATTCACGTTCGACCTTTCGGTCTCCAGTGTTCTGAGGCCATGTTTGTACATGCTAGGCTCGTCAAGTTTAACCCAAGTATTCCGCATGTGTAAATTTGGCTTACACCCGTTGTATGTGAACGTAGAGTCTATCACACCCGATCATCACATGGTGTCTCGAAACGACAAACTTTCGCAACGGTGTATACTCGGGGAGAACACTTTTACCTAGAAATTTAGAGAAGGGATCATTTTATAATGCTACAGCTGTACTAAGCACAATAAGATGCATAAAAGATAAACATCACATGCAATCAAAATATGTGACATGATATGGCCATCATCATCTCATGCTTTTGATCTCCATCTCCAAAGCATCGTCATGATCTCCATCGTCACTGGCTTGACACCCTGATCTCCATTGTTGCGTCGTGGTCGTCTCACCAACTATTGCTTCTACAACTATCGCTAACGCATAGTGATAAAGTAACGCAATTACATGGTGTTTGCATTTCACACAATAAAGAGACAACCATAAGGCTCCTGTCGGTTCCGATAACTTTTACAAAACATGATCATCTCATACAACAATGTATATCACATCATGTTTTGACCATATCACATCACAACATGCCCTGCAAAAACAAGTTACACGTCCTCTACTTTGTTGTTAAAAGTTTTACGTGGCTGCTACGGGCTTCTAGCAAGAACTGGTCTTACCTACGCACAAAACCACAGTGGTGATTTATCAAGTTTGTTGTTTTAACCTTCAACAAGGACCGGCCACAGTCAAATTCGATTCAACTAAAGTAGGAGAAACATACACCCGCCAACCACCTTCATGCAAAACTAGTTGCATGTCTGTCGGTCGAACAGGTCTCATGAACGTGGTCATGTAAGGTTGGTCCAGTCCACTTTATCCAACAATACCGCCGAATCAAAATAATACGTTGGTGGTAAGCCGTATGACGATCACCGCCCACAACTCTTTGTGTTCTATTCATGCATATCATCTTCGCATAGACCTGGCTCATGATGCCACTGTTGGGAAACGTTGCATGGAAAACAAAAAAAATTCTACGCACACGCAATGATCTATCCGTGGAGATGCATAGAAACGAGGGGGAGAGTGTGTCTACGTACCCTCGTAGACCGTAAGCGGAAGCATTTCACAACGTGGTTGATGTAGTCGAACTTTCTTCGTGATTCACCGATCGAGTACCGAACATACGGCACCTCTGAGTTCTGCACATGTTCAGCTCGGTGACGTCCCTCGCCTTCTTGATCGACCAAGACGTCAAGGTAGTAGATGAGTTCCGTCAGCATAACGGCGTGGTGACGGCGATGGTGAAGTAATCTCCGCAGGGCTTCGCCTAAGCACTACGAAAATATGACCGGGGGTGTAAACGGTGGAGGGGGCACCGCACACGGCTAACAATTGTCTGTCCTGTGTTAGGCGCCCCCCTCCCACATATATATAGGTGGGAGGGAGGAGCAGCCAAAGGAGGAGCCCAAGTAGGAGAAATCCTACTTGGGGTCCTTCCCAAGCCGCGCTCCCTCCTTTCCTTATTTGGAGTGCGGGGAAAGGCAGGGGAGGGTGGGGCCCCTCCCTTTCCTTTCTCCCATGACACTCCAACAGGACCCCCTGATACGTCTCCAACATATCTATAATTTTTAATTGTTCCATGCTATAATATTATCTGTTTTGGATGTTTAATGGGCTTTAATATGCACTTTTATATTATTTTTGGGACTAACCTATCAACCGAAGGCCCAGTGCAAATTGCTGTTTTTTTGCCTATTTTAGTGTTTCGCAGAAAAGGAATATCAAACGGAATCCAAACGGAATGAAACTTTCGCGAGGATCGTTTTTGGAACAAACGCAATCCAGGAGACTTGGAGTGGACGTCAAGAAAGCAGCGAGGAAGGCACGAGGTAGGGAGGCACGCCCAAGGGGGGTAGGCACGCCCCGACCCTCGTGGGCCCCTCGCAGCTCTACCGACCTACTTCCTTCGCCTATATATACTCATATACCCTGAAAACATCCAGGAGCACCACGAAACTCTATTTCCACCGCTGCAACCTTCTGTACCCGTGAGATCCCATCTTGGGGCCTTTTCTGGCGCTCCGCCGAAGGGGGATTCGATCACAGAGGGCTTCTACATCAACACCATAGCCTCTCTTATGATGTGTGAGTAGTTTACCACAGACCTTTAGGTCCATAGTTATTAGCTAGATGGCTTCTTCTCTCTCTTTGGATCTCAATACAAAGTTCTCCTCGATCTTTTTGGAGATCTATTCGATGTAATACTTTTTGCGGTGTGTTTGTCAAGGTCCGATGAATTGTGGTTTTATGATCAGTTTATCTATGAACAATATTTGGTTCTTCTTTGAATTCTTATATGCATGATTTGATATCTTTGCAAGACTCTTCGAATTATCAGTTTGGTTTTGCCTACTAGATTGATCTTCAATGGGAGAAGTGCTTAGCTTTGGGTTCAATATTGCGGTGTCCTTTCCCAGTGACATAGGGGCAGCAAGGCACGTATTGTATTGTTGCCATCGAGGATAAAAAGATGGGGTTTATATCATATTGCTTGAGTTTATCCCTCTACATCATGTCATCTTACTTAATGCGTTACTCTGTTCTTATGAACTTAATACTCTAGATGCAGGCAGGAGTCGGTCGATGTGTGGAGTAATAGTAGTAGATGTAGAATCGTTTCGGTCTACTTGACATGGACGTGATGCCTATATTCATGATCATGCCTATATATTCTCATAATTATGCGCTTTTCTATCAATTGCTCGGCAGTAATTTGTTCACCCACTGTAATCTATGCTATCTTGAGAGAAGCCACTAGTGAAACCTATGGCCCCCGGGTCTACCTTACATCATATAAGTTTCCGATCTACAATTCTAGTTTATTTTGCAATCTTTACTTTTCAATCTATACAACAAAAATACCAAAAATATTTATCTTATTATCTCTATCAGATCTCACTTTTGCAAGTGGCAGTGAAGGGATTGACAACCCCTTTATCGTGTTGGTTGCAAGGTTCTTGATTGTTTGTGTAGGTACTAGGCGACTTGCGTGTAGTCTCCTACTGGATTGATACATTGGTTCTCAAAAACTGAGGGAAATACTTACGCTACTTTGCTGCATCACCCTTTCCTCTTCAAGGGAAAACCAATGTATGCTCAAGAGGTAGCAAGAAGGATTTCTGGCACCGTTGCTGGGGAGATCTACGCCAAGTCAAGACATACCAAGTACCCATCACAAACTCTTCTCGCTCGCATTACATTATTTGCCATTTGCCTCTCGTTTTCCTCTCCCCCACTTCTAAAATGATTTTCGAAAACCTTTGCCTTTTTCTTCGCCCCTCTTCCATTCGCCTCTTTTCGTTTACTTCTTGCGTGTTCGTGTGTTAGTCCGTTTGCTTCGCCATCATGGCCAGTCCTTCTATCATTGTTAGTACTCTCGATCATGAAGTTCTTAATTTTAAACAAAGGGAGGGAGAAAATCTAAAAGATGCTTGGTACAGAATTTGCAATGCTCAGAATAGATCCACTAGGAAGCAATCTACTTCCGTTCTTCTTCGCAATTTTCATGTAGGCATCACCAATTCTTGATACCATTACTGGAGGGAATTTCTTGGGTAGCCATACTTTTGATTCTTATAATGCTATGATACAGTTGTTTGGCCCACCACCTCTTTTGGTTAATGGAACTATTTTAACCTTGGAACATGTGATGCAAAGGCTTGAAATTATTGAAAATAAAGTTGCCACTGTAGAGTTGATTGATAATTTGGATAAAAATATCCACAATCAAATTACCCAATATGGATCTAAGGTAGGAGTTACTCTGAATTTTTTTAGAGAAAAAGAACCCATAGTTAATGAAAAGATAGATCAAGATTCCACTAGAATTGATAAACTTGAGGATATTATTACCAACTTAGGGTCTTCTTCTTTTTCCCTGAGGAACACTTCAAACCCTTCTACTACCAAAGTTGCAAAGTTTATGTATGTTCCTAAAAATAAGGGTGAATCTTCTAGTAAGGAGAATGCGGATTTCAAATTAATTAGTGTTCACCCCAACTTTTTCACTATCATTAAGGAACCTTTTGCTACAAATGAATATCTTGATTTCTTGCCTAGAAGTTTGATCATCAAAAAGAAGGAAACTCCTAAAGGTTATAAGTGTTCAATTGAAGAATAGCATACCAAAGATGACAATACCTAGATCTATTCTTGTCTTTATGCCTAGCTAGGGGCGTTAAACGATAGCGCTTGTTGGGAGGCAACCCAATTTTATTTTTGTTTTTTTGCTTTTTGCTTTTGTTTAGCAATAAATAATTCATCTAGCTTCTGTTATGATTTTGTTTTTTGTGTTTTAATTAGTGTTTGTGCCAAGTAAGACCTTTAGGATGGCTTACGGTGAAAGTTGTTTGATCTTGCTGAGAAAACAAAAACATGTGCGCTCACGAAAATAATTTTAGTAAATCACATAAACGTGATTCTGATCTGATTTTTTTACAGCAGATGGATATACAAATTTCCTAGGATGTCCTCATTTTGCAGAATTTTTAGAGTTCGAGAGGTTTTCGAACAATTCAGATTGCTATAGACTGTTCTGTTTTTGACAGATTCTGTTTTTCGTGTGTTGTTTGCTTATTTTGATGAGTCTATGGCTAGTATCGGGGGGTATGAACCATAGAGAAGTTGGAATACAATAGTTTTAACACCAATATAAATAAATAATGAGTTCATTACAGTACCTTAAAGTGGTGGTTTGTTTTCTTACACTAACAGAGCTCATGAGATTTTCTGTTGAGTTTTGTGTTGTGAAGTTTTCAAGTTTTGGGTAAAGATTTGATGAATTTGGAATGAGGAGTGGCAAGAGCCTAAGCTTGTGGATGCCCAAGGCACCCCAAGGTAAAATTCAAGTACAACCAAAAGCCTAAGCTTGGGGATGCCCCGGAAGGCATCCCCTCTTTCATCTTCGTCTATCGTAACTTTACTTGAGGCTATACTTTTATTCACCACATGATGTGTGTTTTGCTTGGAGCGTCTTGTATGATTTGAGTCTTTGATTTTTAGTTTACCACAGTCATCCTTATTGTACACACCTTTTGGAGAGACACACATGAATCGGAATTTATTAGAATACTCTATGTGCTTCACTTATATCTTTTGAGCTAGATAATTTTGCTCTAGTGCTTCACTTATATCTTGTTAGAGCACGGTGGTGGTTTTATTTTTTAGAAATAATTAATCTTTCATGCTTCACTTATATTATATTGAGAGTCTTTTAGAACAGCATGGTAATTTGCTTTGGCTATAAAATTAGTCCTAATATGATAGGCATCCAAGATGGGTATAATAAATACTTTCATATAGAGTGCATTGAATACTATGGGAAGTTTGATACTTGATGATTGTTTTGAGATATGAAGATGGCAATATTAAATTTATGCTAGTTGAGTAATTGTGAATTTGATAAATACTTATGTTGAAGCTTGCAAGTCCCGTAGCATGCACGTATGGTAAACGTTATGTGACAAATTTGAAGCATGAGGTATTTCTTTGATTGTAATCCTTTGTGTGGAGGTCGGGATCGCGCGATGGTTAACTCCTACCAACCCTTCCCTAGGAGCATGCGTGTAATGCTTGGTTTTGATGACTTGTAGATTTTTGCAATAAGTACGTGAGTTCTTTATGACTAATGTTGAGTCCATGGATTATACGCACTCTCACCCTTCCACCATTGCTAGCCTCTCTAGTACTGCGCAAATTTCGCCGGTACCATACACCATATACCTTCCTCGAAACAGCCACCATATACCTTCCTCAAAACAGCCACCATACCTACCTATTATGGCATTTCCATAGCCATTCCGATAATATTGTCATGCAACTTTCCACCATTCCATTTATTATGACACGCTTCATCATTGTCATATAGCCTTGCGTGATCATGTAGTTGACATCGTATTTGTGGCAAAGCCACCATGCATAATTTTTCATACATGTCACTCTTGATTCATTGCCCATCCCGGTACACCGCCGGAGGCACTCATATAGAGTCATATTTTGTTCTAGTATCGAGTTATAATCATTGAGTTGTAAATGAATAGAAGTGTGATGTTCATCATTATTAGAGCATTGTCCTAGAAATAAAAAGGGAAAGGCCAAATAAAAAAAGGAGAAAGGCCAAAAAAACAAAAAAAATGAAAAAAAGGGGCAATGCAGCTATATTTTTTCCACACTTGTGCTTCAAAGTAGCACCATGATCTTCATGATAGAGAGTCTTTTATTTTGTCACTTTCATATACTAGTGGGAATTTTTCATTATAGAACTTGGCTTGTATATTCCAACAATGGGCTTCCTCAAATGCCCTAGGTCTTCGTGAGCAAGCAAGTTGGATGCACACCCACTTAGTTTCTTTTGTTGAGCTCTCATACATTTATAGCTCTAGTGCATCCGTTGCATGGCAATCCCTACTCCTCACATTGATATCTATTAATGGGCATCTCCATAGCCCATCGATACGCCTAGTTGATGTGAGACCATCTTCCTCCTTTTTGTCTTCTCCATAACCACCATTCTATTCCACCTATAGTGCTATGTCCATGGCTCACCCTCGTGTATTGCATAAAAGTTGAAAAGGTTTGAAAAGGCTAAAGTATGAGACAATTGCTTGGCTGAAACCGGGGTTGTGCATGATTTGAGTATTTTGTGTGACGAAGATGGAAGCATAGCCAAACTATATGATTTTATAGGGATGAGCTTTTTTTGGCTATGTTATTTTGAGAAGACATAATTTCTTGGATGTTATGCTTGAAGTATTATTATTTTTATGTCAATATTAAACTTTTATCTTGAATCTTCCGGATCTGAACATTCATGCCACAATAAAGAGAATTACATTGATAAATTATGTTAGGTAGCATTCCACATCAAAAATTCTGTTTTTAGCATTTACCTACTCGAGGACGAGCAGGAATTAAGCTTGGGGATGCTTGATACGTCTCCAACATATCTATAATTTTTTATTGTTCCATGCAATTATGTTATCTGTTTTGGATGTTTAATGGGCTTTAATATGAACTTTTATATTATTTTTGGGACTAACCTATTAATCGAAGGCCCAGTGCAAATTGCTGTTTTTTTTTGCCTATTTTAGCGTTTCGCAGAAAAGGAATGTCAAACAAAATCCAAACGGAATGAAACCTTCGCGAGGATCGTTTTTGGAACAAACGCAATCCAGGAGACTTTGAGTGGACGTCAAGAAAGCAGCGAGGAAACCACGAGGCAGGGAGGCGCGCCCAGGGGGTAGGCGCACCTCCCACCCTTGTGGGCCCCTTGCAGCTCCACCGACCTACTTCCTTCGCCTATATATACACATATACCCTGAAAACATCCAGGAGCACCACGAAACCCTATTTCCACTGCCGCAACCTTTTGTACCCGTGAGATCCCATCTTGGGGCCTTTTTCGGCGCTCCGCCGGAGGAGGAATCGATCACGGAGGGCTTCTACATCAACACCATAGCCTCTCCGATGATGTGTGAGTAGTTTACCACAGACCTTCGGGTGCATAGTTATTAGCTAGATGGCTTCTTCTCTCTCTTTGGATCTCAATACAAAGTTCTACTCAATCTTCTTGGAGATCTATTTGATGTAATACTTTTTGTGGTGTGTTTGTCGAGATCCGATGAATTGTGGTTTTATGATCAAGTTTATCTATGAACAATATTTGGTTCTTCTCTAAATTCTTATATGCATGATTTGATATCTTTGCAAGTCTCTTCAAATTATCAGTTTGGTTTGGCCTACTAGATTGATCTTTCTTGCAAGGGAAGAAGTGTTTAGCTTTGGGTTCAATCTTGCAGTGTCCTTTCCCAGTGATAGTAGGGGCAGCAAGGCACATATTGTATTGTTGCCATCGAGGATAAAAAGATGGGGTTTATATCATATTGCTTGAGTTTATCCCTCTACATCATGTCAACTTACTTAATGCGTTACTCTGTTCTTATGAACTTAATACTCTAGATGCAGGCAGGAGTCGGTCAATGTGTGGAGTAATAGTAGTAGATGCAGAATCGTTTCGGTCTACTTGACACGGACGTGATGCTTATATTCATGATCATGCCTAGATATTCTCATCATTATGCTCTTTTCTATCAATTGCTCGGCAGTAGTTTGTTCACCCACCGTAATTTATGCTATCTTGAGAGAAGCGACTAGTGAAACCTATGGCCCCGGGTCTACTTTACATCATATAAGTTTCCGATCTAAAATTCTAGTTTATTTGCAATCTTTACTTTTCAATCTATACAAAAAAATACCAAACATATTTATCTTATTATCTCTATCAGATCTCACTTTTGCAAGTGGCAGTAAAGGAATTAACAACCCCTTTATCGCGTTGGTTGCAAGGTTCTTGATTGTTTGTGTAGGTACTAGGCGACTTGCGTTAGTCTCCTACTGGATTGATACCTTGGTTCTCAAAAACTGAGGGAAATACTTACACTACTTTGTTGCATCACTCTTTCCTCTTCAAGGGAAAACCGACGCATGCTCAAGAGGTAGCACCCACCCCCTATAGCAACGCCTTTTCCGTATCTAACCATATATGCGTTGCTGGTGTCTTTACCAACGGTTTGGGATGCGTTGCCTTATCCAGTGTTGCTAGTGCATAATGCAACGCTTATATTTGCGTTGGCAAAAGGGACCGTTGCAAGACTACAACAGATAAAATGGACTCCTACGACACTATTATATGTTGGTGCTTAATGTACAGGAATCAAAATCCCATTGCTTGGCCACAAAGAATTTCCAACGCTTCAAGTGTTGGTTCATATATTATTATTATTATTATTATTATTATTATTATTATTATTATTATTATTATTATTATTATTATTATTATTATTATTATTATTGTTATTATTATTGTTATATATTACTAGCGATTAAATTAATGTTCCACATAATGGTGATAATTATATATTTGAAATGAAGGAAAACAAAATAATATACTCAGAGAGTAAGAAATCATATATTAGATAGAACTGTTGGATTACAATAGCGGATATTACAGGAGGAACATCATCCAAATGTGATGCATAATCTAACTATTTTCTTGACAACAAAACTTACATTGAAATCATCCATCAACTTCCCTACAACTTAACTAAAAATCAACGAGGAACAACATCCAATAGACGCCATCCCTACAACTTAACTAAAACTGAAAGCATACATCATCATCATCATCATGAATCAGAACATCAACATAATTATTGCAGTATACTTTCCACACACCATATAGTCATCCATTTTCTTTTGAATCTACAAACAAGATAACAAAATGAGTTGTTAATACACAAAGATTGCCATGATGCAAGTAGTAATAGAGGCAAGATATTAGTTTTTTATGCATTACCGAGAGTATTGCAGTTTTTCAACTCCGTACCAAATTTTCGGTTTTCACATGTGCCATATCGACATGCACTGCCTAGAATCCATTTCTAATTTCAGCACCATCAAGTTTAAATATAGGATCACAACTTACAATTGTACCAAGAGCTACGTCCCAGTTATGAATTTTCAGGCTCTTCAAGAATACTTTAGTTCCTGCATGTTAGAGAAAATCAAAGTTACCATTGGCAGAATCATCCTCATCACCCATGACAAGACAGACAAAATAGGGGAACATATGAAATGAATTTGAGCAGTCTTACAAATAGTTCACTGGCACCCAACCAACTCAGCGAACCAGGGACGGAGCCAGAAATTTGGTATAGGGGGGGGCGAGTTTTACACTTGAGCTTTTATAGATTAATGAGCATTGGCCAAGCCTAAAGTAGTTTAAAGCATGCAAAAAGCATAAGTCAGAACTCATGTTTTCACTACTGTAAACACTACAAAAATAGCACTGCAATATTAATTTTTTAGAAGAAAAATTAGTTGTACAGAAAACTTTGATGTACTGTACAACCAGTTGATTCCCAATTTATTTTTCCAGTCAACCAATCATCAATACTTTGTATTAGACAATAAAAATCTGAGATTTCAAACTGAGGCTAATTGGGAGAGTGGACTTACCATATAGGCATATACGATGTGGTATGTTATCAGCTTTGTGGTCACTCATGGTGGTGGTGATTTCCCTGACCCCTTTGTGTTGGCTGATGCCGATGATTAACATATAATGATTGTAGTTTTTTAATGGCACAGCCGCACAGATTTGAACAAAATAAAATTCAGGAGATGAAGTAAAAGAGTAATTAAGTAGGATTAACCGTGCACCTATGAAGCAGTGGGGTGGGGGAAAGCAGTCCGCTTCTGAACTTGGCTTGGACGCCGGAGAAATTATCGTGGCGACGGACGGCGGTACGCGAAGACCTGAGCAGACAATGGGTAGAAAGATCGCAAGAAACCGCAATATGCGTGATGCAGCGATAAGATCTTGTCGACAAGAAATAAAAGGGGCTGACCGTGCGCTGCTGCTGGGCTTCGTATTTGTTGGGATTTTTCCTTTCCTAGTTATTTTATTCTGGTATACATGGGCTGGCTTCGGTTTCTCAAAAAGAAAAAAAATACATGGGATGGCTTCACGTTGTGTGACACACATAGGGGGCGAATCAAGTAAAAACGTCCGCGTAATTAGGATCTGACTGATCGGTATCAACGGGGGACAGATTTGTTAGGGGGGGTCTCGCCCCCCTTCGTCCCCCCTTGGATTCGTCCCTGCAGCGAACCACTTTGAGCTCTCTTACTGGCTGCATTAGCAGCTTTTTTTGGTCTGGACAACACTCTTATAGCAAAGAAGAGGTAATAAACAAATAAACAAGCTAGCACTACAGTTTGAGCAAAATTTGTATCTGATTACGAAAAGATCCTAGCTTGTTCGCAGTAGAAGTTTTTTCTTCCACACGTATACTGACATTCTCAAGCAAAGTATCTTTGTTCTGAACAACATTCTAATAGCAACATGACCAGTAGATAGATAAACATCAGAGCGATATATTTTGAACATACTGTATATGGTAATGGAAATATACCTTGTGTGCGGCAACATTTATTTTCCCTTCCCGTGTACTGAAATTTTGATCAAAAGTTTCTTGGTTCTGGACAACAGTCACAAAGCAACAAGTTAACACACATAAACATGGGAGCACTATAGTTTGATCATAATTTCGTATATCAGACTATGGAGATACCTTGTGTGCAGCAGAACCTTTTTTCTAGTTGTCGTGCACTGCCACCATTATGAACCATGAATTATATGTTACTATGCTGAATAATCATATATTGCAATCAATAAGGAATGAGCAAACTTACCATCTTCATTTTCATCTGTATCAGCATCATCACAATCTGTGAAGCCTTCTTTATCATTAGTAGTTAGTTCTTAGACATCAGATGATTCGACATCGTTTTTAGCAGAATTATGATGTTCGATTGGTTCTTCTATCATATAGTCCTCATTGTATATATTTTAATTCTTGTCTGAGACACATCTGCTGCAACATGATAATGACCAAAAGTTTAAATAAATTGTGTAAAGTATAATATAGGTTGTTTCATAAACTAAAATATATATAACACGGTCCAAAAACACTGTAATTCCAAAGCAACGATAGTATTTTTTGTTATTCTTACCGTGAATTTTGTTTATTATTCACGGTGTCCCAAGAAATGCAACTCTACTTCAAAGCTATATTAATTCTCAACTTTAGTCCTAAATGGTTTATTTTTCCTAGTGTTTTTTGCTGAATTTTGTTTGCTGCTCCCAGTGGGTACTAAACTACTTTATTTGGTATGTGTGCAGTGTATTCTACCACAAAGCTTTTAGTAATTGTGAGCCCTAGCATGGGAGCTTGTTTGCTGCACCTAGTTTTTTTTACTAAATGCATCTTCCGTATAATTTGTTAGTATAAAAAGAACTGTAATTGTCCTGCATAGTGTAATACATTTTGAACCATTAGGCTCATAGTTGTTCTGTTGCTCCTTAAACTAATGATGTTTTGTCCACAGTGCATCTACTGTATGAATTATAGTGTAGCAAGGACTGTAATTCTACTCTGTAGTTATAGTAAATTTAAACCAGAGCATCCAAGTGTGTTTTGCTGCTCCCAGTCTGATACTAAAGTAGTAATAACAGTGACATTTTGATTCATTTTTACAGTGTGCTTTTACTATGATCCATTGTTATTTGGCCAGAGTAATTGGTGGTGGTCTCAATTTTACAATGGCATTGATATAATCTGATAAGTGCTTCATGTTTCTTCATTTTTTTGTCATCAGACTGTGGAGCCACTCAATGGAGAAACACTAGCGGTGGAGAAACACTAGCGGGGTCGGTAGATAAAATTGGCATCGACATACTGATGACAAGTACAAACAGGGACCAATTGTCAGGCACCAATTGGCCAAAAAATCTGATTGAAAAGGTTTTCAGTCGATTGACAGTGAAAACTTTTGCAATTAATAAACTGAACAATGAATCAATTCCAGATTAAACTAGAATCGTGATCTGATCTCTATGTATATCTATTGGTGGGTGAAGAAAAAAACAGCTGAGAACCAATACGGAGGGCATGAATTGCAGCAATGAGGGTTAGGGAGCAGGGCACTTACTAGATGAACACGCAGGATTGTTACCACCACGTACCATCCGGATCTGGACAATCTACCACCATGTACCAGGGCACTTACTAGATGAACACCATGAATTGTAGCAATGAGGGATACGGAGCAGGACACTTACTAGATGAACACGGATGATTGTTACCAACACGTACCTGCCGGATCTGAACAATCTACCAGCCGGATTTGCCTTTCAGATCTGTAAACAGCATCATAAAGATTTTTACACTCTTTAAACAAAGATTCAATTTCATAAGCACCCATAAAAGCAACGAATTCTTCTATTTGTTCCACATCATAGTAATCATATATACCATTAGCATAAGAAGCCAAGGTTTTATTATCATTAAATTCACATGAAAAGGGAATATGTGAAGCATTCATCCTAGAGGAACAAGTATAATCATATCTCAAGCATAGTTGCCGAGCATACCAATGCAACATATGAATTTGATCCCATAATAGTTTCCCTTTTTGAGTCAAGCGATAATCCCTAAAGTATTCACGTTGATCCAACATTACTCCCATTATATAGTTGAATGGGGTTTTCCCAGGATTATCAAAGTAGTACATAATATCTTTCACATGACGAGCATCGAGGGTTTTAGGAGGTTCCCCATCTCCATGAGTAGCAAGTACACCTAATTTTTTTGGTATTTCGTGTTCCATATCCATAACTAAAGATAGGGAACAACTTATAATAGCAAATAAAATCTACTTAGTGATAAAGCAAACAAGCACACACGAGAATATTCACCCCACGCTATTGCTCCCCGGCAACGGCGCCAGAAAAAGGTCTTGATAACCCACAAGTATAGAGGATCAATTATAGGCTCTTTCGATAAGTAAGATTGTCGAACCCAACGAGGAGCTAAAGGTAGAACAAATATTCCCTCAAGTTTTATCGACCATCGGTACAACTCTACGCACGCTTGACGTTCGCTTTACCTAAAATAAGTATAAAATTAGAAGTACTTTATAGGTGTAACGGGATAAGTTTGCAAGAATATAAAGAGCACATAAATAAAAACTAGGGGTTGTTTTAGGTAAAGAAGCAATAAATTTAGTATAGCGAGTGTGAAAAAGTGGTGGTAGGAGTTGTAAAATTGTCCGTAAACAATTGACTACTTTACTAGACCGATAGCAAGTTTTATGTGGGAGAGGCCACTGCTAGCATGTCATCCCTGACTTGGAATTCTATGCACTTATGATTGGAACTATTAGCAAGCATCCGCAACTACTAACGTTCATTAAGGTAAAACCCAACCATAGCATTAAGATATGTTGGTCCCCTTCAATCCCGTATGCATCAATTTCTATGCTAGGTTGAAGCTTCTGTCACTCTTGCCCTCCAATACATAGTCCTATCAACATACAACTAACCCTATGGTGTGATCCACACGCGCGCTCATATGATGGGCACCAAAGGACAGAAACATAACCACAAGCAAATTAAACCAATCATAGCAATTCACCAATTACCGATAGGACAACAAAAATCTACTCAGACATCA
This sequence comes from Aegilops umbellulata, assembly GCA_032464435.1. Classification (NCBI taxonomy): domain Eukaryota; kingdom Viridiplantae; phylum Streptophyta; class Magnoliopsida; order Poales; family Poaceae; genus Aegilops; species Aegilops umbellulata. The sequence continues at coordinate 378,136,110 of CP136058.1, read as the reverse complement.
TAGGATGGCAACACATCATTGGATAATAATATAAAGCATAAAGCACCATGTTCAAGTAGAGGGTACAACGGGTTGCGGGAGAGTGGACCGCTGTAGATAGATGGGGAAAGGTGATGAAGATGTTGGTGAAGATGACGGAGGTGTTGGTGTAGATCGCCGTCACACGATGATGGCCCCGGCGGCGTTCCGGCGCCACCGGGAGAGAGGGGGAGAGGGGCCCCCTCCTTCTTCTTCTTCCTTGACCTTCCCCCTATATGGGAGAAGGGTTTACCCCCTGTCCATGGCTTCCATGGTGGCGGAAGGGCGAGATCCCCTCCGATATTGGATCTGTCTCTCTCTGTTTCTACGTTCCAGATTCTGGCCTTTCACCATTTCTTATATTCCCGTAGATCCGTAACTCCGATTGGGCTGAAATTTTAACACAATTTCTATCCGGATATTAGCTTTCTTGCGGCTAAAGAAGGACACCAACCGCCTTACGGAGTGTCCACGAGGGCCCAGGGCGCGCCCTACCCCTCGTGGGCCCCTCGGGCATCGTTTCGCGTTGATTCCACTTCCCAAAATTCACAAATATTCCAAAAATAATATCCGTAAGTTTTTATCCTGTTTGGACTCCGTTTGATATGGATTTTCTGTGAAACAAAAAACATGCAACAAACAAGAACTGGCGCTGTGCACTGGATCAATATGTTAGTCCCAAAAATAGTATAAAAAGTTACCAAAAGTATGTAAAAGTTGTGGAATAATGGCATGGAACAATAAAAAATTATAGATACGACGGAGACGTATCAATTACCAACAATGAGCAACTAACTAGTAATAGAGAATAACTTTGAACAGAGGTAGACAACATCATATCACCTTTATAAGCAACTTTCTTTCTATGAGAGACAACTTTAGTGCTAAAAATAGGCAACTTCACTACAATTTCTCCTAATTATTTTTTTCTAACATTCTCCTAACTTCCTCACCGGTACTTCTAAGTTGCATATTCTCCTAACCTCCTCACCGGTACTTCTAAGTTGCATATTCTCCTAACTTCCTCACTGGTACTTATAAGTAGCATATTGTTCATGCTTGTATGTTGTTGTTTCTAAACTGCCTATAATACTATGAAGTTGTCTACCATTGATACTCTTGTGTCTGCTATTGCTAACTATGATAGGCAACTTGGTGGTCAATTTTGGCAACTTTAGAGTGTTTGCAGGCATCTTAGAAAAACAATGATACCACTTCACAATATTATAGGCAACTATTTTTGCAAAGTTAGGCAACTGAGCAGCAATGATAGGCAACTAATTACCAATAGTAGGCAACTAGACATCAATGGTAGGCAATTTACAATATTTATAGGCAACTGCACATCAATTGTAGGCAACTTACTATCAAACAAAAAGGCGAATGAGTAACCATGATAGGCAAGTTGGGATAATGTTAGTAAAAAATTCACAAATACACATAGTGTAGTGAAGTTGTTTTGTATGTAGCACTAAAGGGACCTTATGTTTTGTGTGATTTTTCTTATTTTTACGCAAACAAACCTAATAGGAAGTCCTGCTATGCCAAAGAGAAGAAGTTGCTTACCTATAGCATGATAGTTGCCGTTGTTTTGTATGTAGCACTAAAGGGGCCTTATGTTTTGTGTGATTTTTCTTATTTTTACGCAAACAAACCTAATAGGAAGTCCTGCTACGCCAAAGAGAAGAAGTTGCTTACCTATAGCATGATAGTTGCCTCCTTCGCACCCAAAGTTGCCCTAAAAAAGTATCCAATTGCCTACAATCAACCATACAGTTGCCTAAAACAAAGTATCCAGTTGCCCACAATCAACAAATAGTTTGCCTAAAATCATGTATCCAGTTGCCCAATCCTCATGAACAGAAATATTTACCAAGGCCCAAAAGTTGTCCGTGAATGCATTGGAGTTGCACAAAAACACCCCAAAAGTTGCTGCTTTCTTAAGTACAACTCCAGTGCATATAAGTCACATAGTTGTTTTTTCTTTTCTACCCCCAACGGGCTCTGTTGGGTGAACTTAGTCTTTTCTATATGTGGTTGCATTTATTAATATTCAAAGTTGTTGTTGCCACCTCCTTGTTACAACAGAAATGGTTGGTGCAGTGGGGACGACGTCTCCTCCTTACACAACATCTAGTTTTGGACGTCGTGTTTGCTCGAGAGCGGCGGAGAGGGCATCGTTAGACAGCGGTCGAAGGTTGACCCTTGGGTTGGCATCTCAATTTGTATTGCGGACTGTTTGTCCCTCGCGGGGGCCTCCGCTAGGAGGGGCGGATTTTGCTCCTCTTGTCGTTTGAGGAGATGGGGCCCGGCTTGATGTCAAAGGGAGCAATCGACACTGTGGGGTCCTGAGAACGCCCCCTCCTAGTACGGCTTGGAGGATTTCGGACGTATGAACTTGTTCAAACAAATTCGGGTCATTGGATGGTTAAAAGTGTTTAGAGAGGTCGATCCCATAGTGCAATGAAGTTGTTTTGTTAACAGCACTACAAATGTCTCAAGATTTTTGTTTTTTTCTTCTTGTTTTTACACATGCCAACCTAATAGATAGTCCTACTAGGCTAGAAAGAAGAACTTGCTTTCCTACAGTACTAAAGTTGTCTTCATTGCATCCAAAGTAGTTCAAGAAAAAAAAATCATCAAACCTGCCCATATGGGATCTAGTTTTGATCGTCGCGATAAACCCAATGGTGAAAGCGGATATAAATTCCGACACTTGAATCAAAAGTTACGGCTTTTTTAATTTTTTAAAACCCCAAATAAATGCATGCGGTCTCTTGGATGATGTAGTGTGAGGGTGTGGAGCAATGTTGGAGCTGCTTCGTTCCGTGCGTGCGTGGTGTGAAGGTGCGCTCGGAACAGCAAACAAGCGCAGCGGCGCTAGCTGGCCACGTCCAAAATTAAAAGTTTAAAACACATACGCTGTATAGTAGTGAAGTACTACTTAGTACAGACATGGTGGTTTGATTTTCAGTTGGATCTTAGAATGCACGGGAGGGAGGGACCAAAGACGCGCCGAGAAACCCCGGCTAGCCGCTGGAACGTTCCTCCCGTTTGTCCAGCCAGTCAGCCCCGCACGCACGGCACCGCATGCATGCCCGCCAGCCAGCGCTCGGCGCCACGCCCACGCGGTCGTTGCTCTCCACCGCCACATCCCTCCCCGCTCCCGCTCCCGCCCACCAGAAGCCGCTCCTCGTGGCCCACGCAAGCCTCCTTCCCCGCCACCGTACGCGTAGCTCTCGGCCGACGGGGCCGCACGCGCGCCAGGCCGCGATCAGGCCCCACACACCAGCGACACGGACCCGTGGGCCCGCCCGCCGGCATAGCGACGAACTGCCGGAGCTTTTCGCTCGAAAGGCCCAGGAGCAAGAGCTGTTTCCTTCCCGTCGACGTCCCGTCCTCCCTTTTTCCCAATCCGGCTCCGCCTCTCCCCACCACCGCTTCCCTCCTCTCCCTCCATCGCCGCCCCCCACTCCACCACCAGCTTCCCGGAGGCTCTCCGCTGATGCTTCTCCGCCCCGTCCCCTCCCCGCCGCCGCCCCGCTTCCCCGCGGCCAGCAGGAGCGCCGCCCCCGCCACCGCGCCCTTCTTCCTCGTGCTGAGGCGCCGGCAGCGCCGGCGCCGCCACCGCCCGCACGCCCGCCTCCGCGCCTCCCTCTCCGACCTCCTCGCCAGCTTCCCGGCCTCCCTCGCGCTCGTCGGCGCCGCCGCGGCCGCCGCCGCCTCCTCCATCGCCTCCCCGTCCTCCTACCTCCGGAGCGGCCTCCCTCCCCCCAGCTCCCCCGATCACGAGGACGCCGCCCCGGCCGGCGAGTGGATCCTCTTCACCAGCCCGACGCCGTTCAACCGCTGCGTGCTGCTGCGGTGCCCGTCCGTGTCCTTCGAGGACGGGGGCGTGCTGCTCGACGGCGTCAACGAGCGCCTGCTCACCCAGGACCGCCACTACGTCAACCTCAGCCGGGGCAGCATCCCCGCCGCGCCCGCCGGGCAGGGTGCCGGCGAGGTCTCCTACCAGCGGCTCTGCATCCCCCTGGAGGACGGCGGGGTGATCGCGCTTGACTGGCCCGCTAATCTGGATCTGGACAAGGAGCATGGCCTTGATTCCACGGTGCTCCTCGTGCCCGGCACCCCCGAGGGGAGCATGGACAGGGGCATCGAGATGTTCGTGCTGGATGCGCTCAAGAATGGCTACTTCCCCATTGTCATGAACCCCAGAGGGTGCGGCGGATCACCGCTTACTACGCCAAGGTGAAGTTACTCACTATAGCTCTTTCACAGTCTGCGATTCCGCACATTTAGCACGCATAGCATATCATTGTTGGAGTAAATTACTAGGCGTCAGAAACAGTTCTGTATGCCCAATGTTCGGGCTATTTATGTCGCGGTGGCAGAAACAGTGGTTAAGAGTGAACTGTATGTATCTGGAAATGGCTATACTATTTGTTGCTTGGATCATATTTACAAACTTGAGTACTAAATTGACCAAGATATATTCTAACAGGAAATAGCATATGCTTGCTGTCTGTACATAATTTTGAATTTTGGTACTCCCCTCTCTGAGACCAGGGCTATAGTAGTACTACAGAAAATTTAAGTTTATGAGAGCCAAAACAGATCAGTAAGCGCAGCTTCAAAGCTGTAGGAAGTACTCCCTCCGTCCCATAATATAAGATGTTATTACATCCAATATGTTTTTTTTTTTGAGGAATACATCCAATATGTGAGTATATAGAATGTAATAAGATCTTAATATTATGGGAGGGAGTATTTTGTTATTGCAACGTGATATTGTCAAGTAAAGTTCAGCCAGTGTAGCAAAGCAAAGTATTACTGTACTACTAGTTTCTTACCTGTTACTGTTATTTCATCGAGCCGTTAGCAATCATTTGATACTGAGAATACTTGTAATCCGGAAACATCAGGGACCTCTAGTGATTGCTATGCCATCGACTTAATTCACCCCTTCTATAGAGGAACATCATTGCAATACTGTACTCTGTTGATGGTTATACATAAGTTTTGATGCGTTGCAATGACAGATATCTTGCCTAAAATTGTAGCTCTTCTAAACAAACTTCTTATGTAGGTTATTTACAGCGGCTGACAGTGATGACATCTGCACAACGATCCGCTTTATAAACAGCAAAAGGCCATGGACGACAATGATGGGTGTTGGGTGGGGTTATGGTGCCAATATGCTGACAAAGTACCTTGTGGAAGCGGGAGAGTCTACTCCTCTTATGGCTGCTGTTTGTATCGACAATCCTTTTGACCTACAGGAAGCAACAAGAACATTTCCTCATAATATCGCTCTTGATCAAAAGCTCACAGCTGGCTTGGTTGATATTCTGCGTGCGAATAAGGTTGTGACCCCACACTAGTAGTATCTCCTTTCCACATCTTGTAAACAGAGCAATAGCGTAAGCTGTGCATGTTAAATAACTTGACCAGCCAGCTGCCCCTGAGATGGCCTGCATTTGCAAGCAGTCTTTCTTCTCCAGAGTAGGACATTTAGTCTGTTTTATTGTTTCAGGAACTCTTTCAAGGAAAAGATAAAGACTTTGATGTCCAAAAGGCTTTATCAGCGAACTGTTTGCGTGACTTTGATGGGGCAATATCCATGGTTTCACATGGGTTTGCTAATGTTGATGACTTCTATTCGGAAAATAGCGTGAGGCCTTTAGTTGCTGGTGTGAAAATACCTGTACTCTTTATACAGGTATAAGCCTAAAATATTACACATCATACCAGTCTAATGTTCTTTTTGAATTTTTTATATCAATCCAATGTTAGGATATGTGAATGTATTAACTCCCAGATTATGCTAAAATCCAGCTACATGCTCTGTCAACACTGCCTTTCTGGTTATCTAACTTTGAAGCCATATCTTGCAGAGTGATGATGGGACTGTGCCACTTTTGTCAGTACCGCGCAGTTCAATATCAGAAAATCCTTTTACCAGCCTTCTCCTTTGTTCTTGTGTACACTCAACTGGATTCACCTTTGAGAGATACACTGAATTATGGTGCCAGAATCTTACCCTAGAGGTAAACATTGCCATTTTTTATTTTGACTCCAATAGAGACATTTTTGTACCACCTCAAAGAAGAGTTTATATTTTATCTTCAACGTGATCTCTACCCCAGCTCCCTGCTGTTGAAGGTTTCCACATAAAAAACAACAAAACGTGATTGTTATGTGTGTGGGCACGCACACGTGCATGCTTACTCATAATGTGTTAGCTGACTCTCTTGAGACTGCTTTGTCCCTTTTCTCTGGTCTACTAGTGTTTATTTAACTACTTATTTAGATACATGAGTTGATCCATTTTAAGTGATGGCACCAAACTCTGTTGCTTGCAGTCTTCATGGTATTTAGCATTCTTATGGATCGCTTCTGCAATTACTTATTTCATGTTGTCATATTGCTCATTTCAGCTGTCACGTTAAATTGGTCTTTGGGTTTATGCAGTGGTTGTCAGCAGTGGAGTTTGCTCTTCTTAAGGGTCGTCATCCGCTTATCAAAGATGTGGATATCACTGTTAACCCATCCAAAGGTCTAGCATTCACCGTACCTCAACTGAATGATAAGAAGGTCCCCAAAGAGGACAATTTTCATGAGCAAGCTCAGTTTTTTCTCTCTAATAATTTTCCCCATGGAATAAATGGGCTTCTCAATGATTCTGCAAATGAATATTCTGGTGCTCAAAACAGCGAAAATGGGCTGCTCATTGATTATGCAAATGGATATTCTGGTGCTCAAAACAGCAAAAATGGGTTGCCCACTGATTCTGCAAATGGATATTCTGGTGCTCAAAACAGCGAAAATGGGCTGCTCACTGATTCTGCAAATGGACATTCTGGTGCTCAAAACAGCGAAAACAGGCTGTTAGAAGATAATGGGGACGTAGGCAGGATACGCAAAGAGGCTGATGAAGAGGAGCTAGAAGAGATTGCTGAAGATGTTGAAAAAGGTCATGTACTACAATCAGCAGGTCTTGTGATGAATATGCTGGATGCTACAATGCCCGGCACTCTGGATGATGATCAAAAGAACAAGGTATAGCAGATCTAGATAATATTTTCTGTTGAGTCAAATTTCTCCATGCCTTATAGCATTCCATTTCCAAGGTCATAGGCCAGTCATGGAACGTTCTTTTCTGTTCATCGTGTAAATTATGATGTTTATAGAAATACTGAGTTTTTAATAGGAAAACTCAAATTTGCTTGCTGTAGTCTTGTGAGTGCGTCAAGTTGCTTACATGTTTCTTTCTTGTCATAAGGTTATGGTGGCAGTAGAACAAGGCGAATCCCTTGTGAAAGCTCTAGAAGAAGCTGTACCTGAAGATGTGCGTGAAAAGCTTACGTCGTCTGTGACTGAAATTTTACAATCTAAACGACACAATTTCAATTTGGATGCATTGAAGCGCGGCTGGACTAATGCAAGATCAACCACCAAGAGAGTGGTCCAAGAAAAGGTCAAAGAGTCAGATCATGAGAGTGGAGTTAAGGATGCCAAAATTATTGACCAGAACAGGAGTATTACATCCATTGGTGAGGGAGACCAAATAGATACTAATCTGACCTCAAATGACAACAATCCTGCTGAAGGTATTGATTTATCACAAGCAAAGCCTTACCAAGCTTCTGGACCTGTAGGAACTGGAATCGAAACGGGAAGTGAACAGACTCAACTCTATAAATCTGAGAAAGATAACTCTGGAGTGAATGAAAGCAGTGAAGAGAAGCAAGAGGCCGATCAGGGCAGTGTAACAGATCCAAAGCATTTTTCCGATGATCTGTCAACAGCCAACTCAAACGGAACTCCCAGGGAGCAAATGCAGTCGGTAGATGCTACAGCAGAGCAGAATCCACAGTCCAATATGGTAGACAGGGAAGTTGATGTAGTTCATGCCAATGAAGATAAGGTTGCACTTAATGTTGTTGATCAGAGCACGCAAATCTCTAAAACAGAAGAATCTAAACATCCGTCAGTTAATAACGTGAGACAGGCATTAGATGCCTTAACTGATTTTGATGACTCGACTCAAATGGCTGTCAATAGTGTGTTCGGAGTTATTGAAAATATGATTGACCAGTTTCAAAAGCACAAGGACTCTGAGGACAGGGAGAAATCTGATGGAGCCACCGATAAACCTCCGGTGGATGAGACAGAGTCTGATGTGATGGTGGATGTGGACAATGAGTTAAGTGGAAAGGACAAAAGTCCATCATCATCTGGTGAATCACAACATAATACTTCTGTTAAAGCTCGTCCAATCATGTCTGAAGATCATAATTTTAGTGAGAAAAAATCTGATTTGAACACTGTTCCACCTTTGAAAGGAAAAATCAGAAATTCTCAAAGAAATATACCTGAAAATGATGTTGATGGTGATGTTGCAAAGATGGTGAGTGGCTCACCTGATTACTTGTTGGATGTAGCTGCCAGTTCTTATTTGAAGGTGCAGTATGCTTTGTACCTTCATGAATATCTTACAAGACAACTGCAACTTGAGTCACCAGATTTGAACTCGGCAACTGATCTTTTCCTTGATCCGCAAGAGGGTAAATGGAAACTAGCAGATCAAATGGACAATGTGCAAGGTGACATTTCTATATCTGGAAAATATAGCTTCGTCAATGAAGAGATCAAGCATGCAGATTCCTCCCAAGCTCCACCTAGGACAGGCAATGTTATTTTGCCACCATACTCAGCTCTGCGAAATTTTGCAGACTCTGAAACCAAAAGGAAGGTAATTGAGAAGTTGCCTGGTAATGCTTTGAGACAGACACTCACATATTTTATTACTGATGAGTTAACAAATACCCTCAAAACTGAAGTTGGTCGCAGATTGGGGATAACAAAAGCTGAGAAACTTCAAAGAAGTCTTGCACATGATGTAGAACGACTCGCTACTCAAGTTTCTAGAACTATTGTCCATGACTCCGAGTTATACAGAGCAACATCTGTGCAGAGGAATCCAACGACTGTGAAATTTGGTGTGGTCCATGGCGAAAATGTTGTTGAAGCTGTATCAACTGCAGTTCTGCAATCTCATGATCTGAGAAAGGTTCTTCCAGTGGGTGTGATAGTTGGTGTAACTTTAGCGTCCTTGAGAAACTACTTCCATGTTGGTGTCTCTAAGCATGACAACCTTACAAAAGCTGCGGTCAAGTCAGGAATTTTGGATGAGGATCTTATTATTCAGGATGCCGGCGAAGGAAATATAGATAATCTTTCCACACAGAAAGAAGCAAATGCTGATCTTTGCACACAAAAAGAAGCAAATACAGATTATTATATCGAAAAACCCGGTGAGCACAAGCAACAGGAGATAACAAAGTCAGATGGTAAAGGCATGATGGTTGGGGCTGTAACGGCTGCCCTAGGTGCTTCTGCATTCGTAGCACATCATCAAGTAAGCAAATAATGCCATGTTATTTCATTTTTTTTCATAATTAAGCTGGATGGAAATAAAACACATGGATACTGGAGTCCGGCTCAGCCTTTTGTTTGAACATAGTCCAAAAATCTGTAGTATTAGGTACTAGTTCTCATTGATCAGTTGTCACAAGTTCAAGAGTGCACAAAGGTTGTTCCTTATAGTGCGTTCCATGTTGCATATTTGAGTTATTCTTGATTCCTAATTATTATTGTTGAAATATTCTGTTTAATTATTCATTCTAACAATACAGATTTTTTTATATCTCAGCAAAAGAATGCTGAAGAGCATGATAGCATGGATAGCACTCAGCATAATCTTGACGACACTGAACTGGAAAAGAGCCAGAACAACTTAGTGAGAAGCTTTGCTGAGAAAGCCATGTCTGTTGCAGCTCCGGTGGTACCCAAGAAGGGTGGTGGTGAACTTGATCACGATAGGTCTGTTTAATGTTGCCATTGCATTTATCATCTTTATTCTCTCTTTGTTGTCTTGTGAATACCCTTACCATGTCTGTCTTTGGCAACAGGCTCGTTGCTGTTCTAGCTGAACTAGGGCAAAGAGGTGGAATTTTGAAATTTGTGGGGAAACTTGCTCTGCTCTGGGGAGGTATTCGTGGTGCTTTGAGCTTGACTGACAGGCTCATCTTGTTCTTACGTATCAGCGAACGTAACTTATTTCAGAGGTTAGTTCTTCCAACTTATAATTTTCTCCAGAAATATATGCAGATAGAGAAGAAACATAATTCAAATGTCATTTCTTCATCTATAGATTATGTTAGAAGGATATGGAAGTTTTAAAATGGCTGGCAGGATGCCCCTAGGTCGCATTGAATTTCTTTTTCTTTTCTTTTTTTCGAAAGGGGGGGGGGGGCTCCCCGGCCTCTGCATCAGAACGATGCATACGGCCACATTCATGAATAAAAAAGTAGTTCTACAAGGTCTTGCAGTCTGCAACAAAATTAAAAGCTGGCTCACAAAGAGCTACAAAAGCAAAAAAAAGGCCCAAACGCCACAACCGGCTGGCATAAGAGAGATAGGTAAACTAATCGCCTATCCTATTACATGACCGCCATCCAAACCGGTTGAAGATATCCCACGCTACCATCTCCCACCGGACAGATCCAGTAACCAAACGCTCCCTGGCCTCCGTCGGAGTGAGTAAGGACCACATACGGATTAGCGCAGTAGCCCGGAATAAAACCTGCAAAAAATGAATAGTTGTTGTTCTGTTAAAAGCCAAATCATTTCTGCAGTTCCAAATTGCCCATAACAACGCACATACTCCTACGCGAATTTGTCTAGCTGTTTCGGGCTCTATCCCAACAAGCCACGTTCCAAATAACGACCTGACCGAATTCGGAGGAGTAATGTTAAAGGCAATTTGCACCGAGCGCCACAACACCCTCGCCAACGGGCAATCAAAGAAAAGGTGCTTGATAGTTTCATCCCGATCACAGAAACTACACCTAATAGAGCCTGTCCAGTTGCGCTTAACCAAATTATCTTTCGTTAAGATGACTTGTTTATGTACAAACCACATAAACACTTTGATTTTCAGAGGAACCTTAACTTTCCAAACATGTTTGGAACTAGGAATAACACTAGAATTGATGACATCAATGTACATCGACTTGACTGTGAATTCCCCAGATCTAGTAAGCTTCCAACACAAATGATCGGGCTGATGAGTAAGCTGAACCTCCATCAGTCTCCTCACCAGATGAAGCCAAGCCTCCCACCGGTCTCCAACAAGCACCCTCCTAAACTGAATATTACCGAAAAAGGCTTTCGCCCCGCTTTATAGATAAAGCCAAACAACAACAACAACAAGGTTCAACAACACACACACGCACACAGAAGTCTAGCACCGCAAGTAGTCGGAAAGGGTTAATGCTGAGGGCACAACTCAACAAGCCCTGAAAAGCAAAAAAAGGCGCACACACGGAGGGTGCGGCACAGCATCTAGTCTGGCTCCGGGGGTGGCGGGGGAGCGGTGGCGCCAAGCTGAAGGCCATCGAGCGAAGGTCGGCGATGAGGTTGTTGATGACGGCCCGGTCCTGGGGGCGGCTAAGCGGCCGCCCGAGCTGCAAGTATCCACACATTTTAAAGATGGCGTCAGTAGCACGTCGAAGAGGGGCCTTCGGAATGACAAGCTTATTGCGAACGGTCCAGAGCGTCCAGGCAAGGATCCCAACGCAGAGCCATCGGATATGGCGGTAGCGAGGGGGGGAGGCATGGATTTCCGCAAGCAGGTCAGGGAAGTTGGTGTTACACCACTGGCCCCCAACCGTCTCGCGGAAGCAGGACCAAAGGAACTGAGCCGTAGAACACGAGAAGAAGATGTGGTTAGCATCCTCCATCGTGTCGCACAAGGGGCACATCCCGTTCCCAGGTCCATTCCGCTTACGGACCTCCACGCCAGTTGGGAGGCGACCGCGAATCCATTGCCACATGAAGATCCGGATCTTCAGGGGCAGGCGAATATCCCAAATCAGACTAAAGGGTTCGGGGGCCGTCGAGGATGCAATGGCCGCGTAGAGGGATTTGTGGAGAAGCAGTCGGAGGGCTCAAGCCAAGTATATAGCGACCAGAGCATCTCGTCGCTGCACAATACGATATAGCGACGGATACTGAAGCGCCAACGGCGTTTCTCCCAGCCAAGTATCCTCCCAGAAGCGAGCGTCATTGCCATCACTGACAATAAACTTTGTTCTATTAAAAAAAGTAGCTTTGACTCTCATTAGCCCTTTCCAGAACGGCGAATCAGTCGGTCTGACTGTCACCTGCGACAAAGTCTTAGAGTGCAGATACTTGTTACGAAGAATCTGCGCCCAAGTTGCCTCAGTCTCAGCTGCTAACTTATATAGCCACTTACTGAGAAGGCATCTGTTCTTGACTTCAAGATTCTCAACCCCAAGACCCCCTTGGTCTTTTGGTCGGCAGATGACGTCCCATTTGGCTAAACGGTACTTTCTGGTAAGTTCATCACTCTGCCAGAAGAAACGGGACCGATAGAAGTCCAGCCTTTTCCTAACTCCAACTGGTACCTCAAAAAAGGACAAAAGGAACATAGGCAGACTCGTGAGCACCGAATTAATGAGAATCAATCGGCCTCCATACGACATGAGTTTGCCCTTCCAGCAGCTCAGTTTCTTCTCAAACCGATCTTCGATACACTTCCATTCGCTGTTTGTCAACTTACGATGGTGAATGGGGATGCCTAGGTAAGTGAACGGCAGTGCTCCCAATTCGCAACCAAACAAATGCTTATATGCATCTTGTTCCTCTTTGGCTCTACCAAAACAGAACAACTCGCTTTTATGGAAGTTAATCTTCAGACCGGTCAATTGTTCGAAAAGGCACAGCACCAGCTTCATATTTCTCGCTTTTGCCAAGTCGTGCTCCATAAAGATGATTGTATCATCGGCGTACTGCAGGATGGACACACCACCATCAACTAGATGAGGCCGCATTGAATTTTGAATCAGCAAACCATAAGTTCCAATCATTTTTTAGTTTCCTACACTAAATCAATCACCTTGTAGAACTAGTTGCAAGTTTGCGACATGATAACACCATAAGTTTCATATATCAGCATAGCCTTATTTTGTAAGCATCACGAGTGTTATCAATGAATGGCTCGTTCTGTACTGTAGCGGTTATTTGAACAATGGTTTGATTAATTTTTTTCTTACTGCAAGTGTACTATGAAATCAGGAATACTGAACCCACCCCTTCATATATTACGGTGGTGGATTTTCTGCTGATTAGACATGTTAATTACCCCCTCTATCAAAATATAAGACGTTTTCTGGCACTATTAGTGTCAGAAAACGTCTTATATTTTGATACAGAGGGAGTGTACATTTTCATGGTAATGTCTTGTTATCATGCTGTGCTTAACTCGCCCTTACTAAATTCATAGGATCATGGGATTTTCCTTCATGGTACTTGTTCTATGGTCTCCTGTTGTGATTCCTTTACTGCCAACTCTTGTTCAAAGCTGGACAATAAGCGCTTCAACAGGAATTGTTGGGGATGCTTGCATTATTGGTCTGTATGTCTCTATAATGATACTTGTAATGCTATGGGGGAAAAGAATACGTGGCTATGAGAATCCAGTTGAGCAATATGGGATGAATCTTGCATCTTCATCAAGGGTATGATCATTGCTTAGTCTCGTGTGCAAATATCTGTCAAATGTTCCTGGCACATATACATGACAACTAAACCTTTGATTGCAGCTGCAAGAATTTTTCCAAGGTCTTGTCGGAGGCGTGTCTGTCGTTTGGCTGGTGCATTCGATAAGCATTTTACTTGGCTTTGCAACTTTTCGAGAAGGGACGCCTTCATTCTTACCATTTGATCTTCTCAAATCTTCAAGAAATGTATTGTTGCCAGCTCTTAGAGGGTTTATCACAGCAACTAGTATTTCTGTGGTGGAAGAAGTGGTTTTCAGATCATGGCTTCCAGAAGAAGTTGCAGTTGATCTTGGTTACTACAATGCTATTCTGATGTCTGGAGTTGCTTTTTCTCTGATTCACCGGTATATCCAGTCGAGCCACCATCCCTTCTGTTATTTCACTACTTAATTTTTCAGCACATGGTTCATTTTACTACTGGTAGTTCTCATGGCGATCGTAATTAAATTTGGGATCTAAAACCCATGAGCAGCTGAGCGTGATTTGGGGGGGCAATCATTAAAACTCGTGAGCAACTGAGCGGCGTGGTTCCGCAGACGGTACTGTGGTCGGGTGGGTGTGGGAACTGGGTGAAGGACACAAGCAGGGGAGGGGAGTGGCAGAAAATGGGATGGATGGAGTACAGTTTTTCTTTTTTAAGTTTGGTCTATGGTTACTCGAACATAGAAGTGCCTAGCAATCCTACAAAATAAAGCTTGATTTCATGGTCGTTAACAAACAGATTATGACCTTTCTGTAGCAACCTTGAAAAATGTTTATAATATAAAATGATTAAGGTACAACAGTTGTGTGGGTTGATGTGTGTGTGTATATATATATATATATATATATATTTATATTTATATATATATATATATATATATATTTGCACCAAGCATGATCTGTTGTGAGACCAAGTAACAAAAGGTGTTAACATTTTTACAAATGAATGGCAGGTCTCTACCTTCAGTACCAGGCTTCGTGCTACTTTCCCTGGTGCTTTTTGGGCTTAAGCAAAGAACGCAAGGGAATCTTGCCGCACCGATTGGCCTGCGATCTGGAATTATGACTGCTAGTTATCTCACACAAACCACTCGCATTATTGCATTCAAACCTGAAACTCCATTCTGGATGATTAGTACCTATCATCTTCATCCGTTTGATGGTGCGATTGGCTTAAGTATTTGTGCATTACTTGCGATCCTTTTCTTCCCTCAAAGACCTGTTCAGAAAAAGACATCTGTGTCATGAGAATTGGGAGGACCCACAAAAGTACTCTTTGAGGCCAGTTTCAACAAAGGTATCACGTCTGCGCAAAACGTGAGCACTGAAGGGCTGCTCCAGTGTATACTATGTTAGCTCACACTGACGCACTGTAACTTGCTTGAAAAAGAGCACCCGGCTAGCAGCTTGATTACACCGAGGGGTGCTGCCGATGGAATGGAGATGTGGGGGTTTCATACCCTTACCAAATTTGTATACTACTCGTTTCTGGACTCTTGACAGATGAACTCTGTTATCGGCCGTGGTAACAACATAAAAACCGAGCAGGAATGATTTGTTCCGTTCATCATTATAAGGTATGTATGTTTAACCTGCAATTATACTTTGTTTCCAGTCTGCTAAATTATTAACTCGGCTCTGTCCAATGTTATTGCGAATGCAGGTGGGGCAGTATTGTATAAACTACCCAGGAAGCTGGATATATCTTGGAGAGAAGCTAAGCAGATATCATAATGTGAAGTTAATACTCTTGCCATTTGGTGGAGTATGTGTGCTGACTATCTTAACTTCTTTTAGAAATACTTCATGCTGACTAATTGGTGTATATGTTTGTTCTTAGATCTAACAAACCTCCTTTTGATACTTTGGAACACAAGCATGTCCAAGTTTTGGGGTAGAAAATTTTGACAGCACATCCTGTATGTAGAACAGTCACATGACAGAGTTAGCTGATACATCATACACAGTTGTGCATCTTCCTCGATGACAGAATCTCACTGACTGTAAGGTTCAGTGCAAGTATACTGTTGCCTATATGTATAGAAGAATCCGTTGACCCGCAAAGAGAAATAGTCATTTGTAATATGTTGCATAATAATGTAATACTTTGCCTCAACTTCTCTCACGGAGGCTCCAACGCATGTTGCACGGGTCGATGCCTCGGGCTTGGAGCAAGAACCTTTTGCCGATCACTGAAAGTCAGCTTCACAAGGCCTTGGAGGCCATTCTTCATTTTGACCCGGCAATGGGAAGCTTCCTACTATCACCGGAAGGGAAACATTCAGTGCCCACTGCACGGCAGAGGAGCAGGTTCCGTTGTTCAGAGGGTTATTGTGCTCGAGGTGATGCAGAGATCAAGGAAGAAGCAATGTCCTCATATTATTTTTTTTAGAAAAACAGGGAGCAGCTCCCCGGTTCCATTGCTGAGAACGAAATCACGCACATTGTCTGATACAGCAGCTCTAAAGAGCAGTTCGAAAAACAAAGGAAGGAAAGCTACAAACTAGGGGGGTGGAGAACATGTTTTCTGATTACACGGCAACCCGAGTGGTGCCAAAAGGCAAGAGCGGCTAAGCAGAGCACTCAAAGGGCACAAGGAGGGTCCAGCGAAGCCTTCATGACCTTCAGACGAGGGGCCGTGTCAGCCTGCGGCGACCAGCAGGCAAGAAGCGGAGACACCGGGCTGGAAGGCGCGGCGTGGTGGATGTCTCTTCTTTGGCGACAGGAGCCCATCATCATCATTAGAGATCTTGAGCCGAGCCCACGGTTCCAGTTCCAGAGCAGGTCGAGCATCGTTCAGCCACTTGTGATCGCCAACGGTTTTTGGAGGGATCTTGTGAGGATTTCCACGAAATCGCCAACGGTTTTTGGAGGGATCTTGTGAGGATTTCCATGAAGGACATCAACTTGTCCTTGTCTAACCTGGAGGAGAGAATCGCCCAGTTCCTCACCATGTTCCTGATCAACCTCAAGACCCGTGGAATGGAAATCCAGGAGGTGTTACTGAAAATCATAGCATTTCTATATTTCCAGAGGCACTAAAGGACAGCTGAGCTAACAGTATTTAAAACCGAGCACTTTTTGGTAGCAATCGCCACAAATTCGAAGGATGAGTCAATCTGAATAGAGAAAAATTTCTCAATAAGGGCCCAGAGATGTTTAGCAACAATACATTCAAAAACAGGTGAGAACAAGATTCTTATGCCAAACAATAAACACACTCAAGGGGTTTAATGATGTGTCTTTTTCTAAGATTATCTCTGGTCGTCAATTTATTTTTTGAGAGGAGCCAGAGAAAAACATGAATTTTAAGGGGAACTCTTAATTTCCAGACTGTAGGGATAAACATGGGTTGGACCCCAAAGTTGATAATATGATAGAGGGAGCTGGAGGAGTACTTTCCCTTGTTGTCTAGTTGCCAGATCAGAGCATCTGGCTCGGCAGTAAAGGCAATGCTCTTGGCAATTTCCTTTAGCTGGAGCCATTGTTCCATGAGACTGTAACTAAAGTTCCTTCTGAATGAAAGTTTTAGGCATTGCCCATCCCTAACTTCATTCACACTTTTGTTATGTTCATTGCAGACAGAGTAAATAGGCCAAAATTGGACTGCTAGGGGGGATGTGCCAAACCAAGTATCTTCCCAGAACCTGGTTCTGCTCCCATCCCCTATGTTCCATTTATAGCCAAATTTCACAGCATGCAGAATAGATTTTAAGCCTTTCCAGAATTTAGAAGTCTTAGGGTTGGAGGAGGGGACAAATAGAATTTAGAAGTCTTAGGGTTGGAGGAGGGGACAAATATATTAGGTTTATTTCCCAAGTACTTATGAGTAATAAGTAACTTCCAGGGTTAATATGAGGAGGCAATGTCCTCATATTAATAATCTTCATGAGGGAGATGCTAGCACAAGATTTTATCGCATCCACACAAACTTAAGAAAGCGGAAGAGCTTCATCCACGGATTGTGGCGTAATAATAGCTGGTGACATCGCACAACGGTGATGGAGAGATCAAGGAAGAAGCAACGTCCTTGTATTAATAACCTTCACCTAGGGGGATTTTTTCACATCGACACAAATGCAAGACGATGGAAGTACTTCATCCATGGATTGTCGATTGTGGCATGACAATGGTCGATGACATTGCACGAGGAAAAGGGACCTATGGATGAAACCATGGGAAGGGTTGTCTGTCTCTCACTAGACTGATTTCAATTGAGAGGTTCTAAAAACTTCATGGATATCCTTGATTGCATTGCCAAACCTTTTTACCGAATTCTTGCGGCATAAGCAATTATCCTCTCATAAGGCATTGAGTCGGACGGCTTCATTGCGGAGTTCTCAAATCTTGTAGGGGCACCATCAAAGTTGTAGTGATGCACATCATTAACAATTTCTTAGACCTCCATGTGGCTCATTTCTAATGGTTTGCTGTCCAAACCGCCTTGGGCAGCCTTAGAATCTTCCACCTAGAGAAGTCTGATTCATGCTTTGTGTTTGAGAAGGTCATGGCTTGAGTGAACCACTTGGCATCATTAACCCTTGCAATGATGAGAACATGATCTTTTCCACGCACTCACAAGCATCATCATTCGGAATGACGATGACCTTCGCAACAATTCTTGAGGAAACATCTTGATGTAACAAATGGGTTCACAGTGCAACACTTTGAGGAATTTGTAACCTTTGGAACCATAGTTCTCAAAATCCAACTCCACGGTGACCAATTCGGGAAGAGAACCACTTCGAGCACATAACCTCAACATACAAACCCATAAATGGAGCCTAGATGCTCTTTTCGTGACATGTGGTAGGATCAACTTCCAATGATTGTCTTTTTATTTGGCATGCAGGATTACGGTGGTGTAATTTCAAGGAAATAAACCCCATTCTCCTTCAACAAAAAAAAGATGGACATCATCAACAATGAAACAGGAGTGAAGTCATGCCTTTTCCCTTATCATCAAACTTACCACTTACCAACTCATCTTCTTCCTACCTCTTCTTCGGTCTTTCCACTGCCTTTTTCCATGTTTGGTGATGCTACGAACTCGGTTGAGTTAAAGGTGAAGTCTTCACTGACTAGGTAATAATAGAGGTTGAGATGCCATCATTGCGAAGCAAAGACTAGTGTAAATAGATTAGGATTAGGGTTGAGGGGATTTACGGTTGTAAAAGAAGAATCAATGCGGGAGGAGGCAGTCATACCAAAATGGATGATACATGCAAGGCAAAGTGGTAGTCCATTGGAACGGTGATCCTATATACAATGCAACGTGGCTAGAGATGTGCTTACAGAAATATATCTTTTTCACTTAAGCATCGGTATGATGGTAAAGGGTAGAAACAGCTGCGACGTAAATTTTACTTCTAGTGTTCTTTGTACTATCTTGACAGTTGCTAAATAGATCAAAAAATTTCTTATAAAAAAAGCACTACGAGTACTAGTGAAGCGAGCAAGAGAGGGAAAATAATCCTATGCGACCTGGGTCGCACGCAGCGGGCGTGAGACCCTCTCCTGCGGACGACGCGTGGCGATACGAATCTCAAAGCAGCCGTCTCGTCCACCACTTCCACCTCCCTGTTTGCAAATCGCGATTCAGTCTGGAGGTCCCCCAAATTCCAGCCGCTAGCGCCCCCTGCAGTTCGCCACATCGCCGCCGGTGTTCCTCGATGCAACCACCCCAGATCGCGCGCGCTCCATTCCCGTCGGTGTCCCAGCTACTTCTTCCAGCCAACCACAGCAATGTTCCTGGGCATCTCCACTCGCGGCACCGCCGGTGCACTATGCAGGATGTACGCGCCGCTTGGCTACGGCCAAGCTTCTCGCGTGCCGGTGTGTTACTCTCCTTCCATGGCCATCCTCCTCAGCTTGACTCCACCGGATGTGGCCTAGCTTGTACATTAATTAACCTGCTGGCTGCATCTTGGCAGAGAACTTCAAGTTCAGAGCATGTCAACTCCTCGTTGCAACACAAGCAGAAAGCAGAGCGGCAAGCAAGCCGGAGAAGCGGGCAGAGGAGTTGCGCGTCAAGGCGAGCTGCCGGGACACGGAGGAACGCCGGGGAGAGTACCAGAGGCGACGGGGCGGAGTTGGCCGGGACGGCGGCGACTGCCGCGGCTAGTGAGCGACGAAAGAAAGGGGAATTGGTCTAAGTGGCAGACGTGCTTTGAGATTCGTATCGTCACGCGTCGTCCGCAGGAGAGGGTCTCACGCCCGCTGCGTGCGACCCGGATCGCATAGGATTATTTTCCGCAAGAGAGGGGAGATCGGAGCCCATTAGACCTTACAATTCAAAAATTCACGAACTTAAAAACGGCCGCCGGCCTAGCGTTTCAGTTCCACTTGTCTAAAAAAGACTGCTGTTGAATCAGGCGGCGCTTGCGAACCCACGTGGCACTGCTTCCTCAATCCTCTCACGGCAGAAAGTCCCCGGCTGCGCCGTCGGCCTCGTGGCAAAACTACCAGCCGTCGTTTGTCCCCACATCCTGCTTCACTTCATCCCCATGGCTGCGACGACGGCGGCGGCAGCGGCTGCTGCTGCGGCTCACCTCCTCACCTCCCCGCCCGTCGCGTCTCCACGGCCCGTCCCTCGCCGTCACCGCCGCACCGAGGCCGCCAGGAGCCTCTCCTGCCGCGCGTCGCTGGGCCCCGACGCCCCCTTACCCGCGCTCGCCGCCGCCCCCAGACCGTCGCCAGCTCGAGGGAGGGCGTACCTGCGGGAGCACTCCTGCCTCCTCTTCCCGCCCCCGCGCGGTGCCCGCCCGCTCGCCGTCGTCAAGTTCCTCGGCGGCGCCTTCATCGGCGCCGCCCCCGAGGCCACCTACGGGTAGGCGGAGTCCATCCGATCTCGCGGTGATCCGCGATTGCTTCGGCCGGAGGGAAGAGCTTCGTGGTACTGATTTGCGCTTGGGCGCCGTGGTTTGTTGCAGCTACCTGCTGGAGCTCCTGGCGCAGGAGGGGTTCCTCGTGGTGTGCGTCCCGTACAACGTCACCTTCGACCACGCGGCCGCCGCGCGGGAGGTCTTCCAGAGGTTCCACGGCTGCTACGACGCGCTCCGAGCGTCGGGCCTGCCGGGGGCCGGGCTGAGCGCTCTGGACATCGCGGGGCTCCCGCTCTACTCCGTTGGTCACAGGTGGTCTCACACCCGCCCGCCAACTGTTCGATGCTTTACCACAGAAGATGTTTGCAGCTTTGTTTTACTGATGATGATGGTATTCTTCAACGAATTGCAGTAATGGTGCGCTGCTTCAGCTGTTGGTTGGGAGCTACTTCTCAGAAAAGATACCAAAGGTTCGCTTGGTATTTAGGTTTTTTTAAAACACCGAGCCTCCTCGTCGATTTCCATTAAAGAAACTGCCACATAGTTCTACAACATGAGTAGGAAGAGCGAAAGAAACGCAAACAACTCAGCATCTAGACCTACATCCAGAGGCTATCACAAAAGCATACTGTTCCGTGGCAATGAAACATTCAACAGCCACGCAGAAATCATAACCAAGCACCACACATCAAGATCAAACTGCTGCTATTCGTTTTATCACCCAGCCATCACCATCTTCAAATGCTGCACTCCTTCAATTCTTTTTCGGCCTTGGGAGTTCTGCAGTAAAGCCCACGGAGATAGGTGATTACCTAATTGGAATATAACATCAGCAGGGTCATCAGGAAAATGCTGTCGGATGCACATAGCATTCCTAGTTTTCCATACCATCCAGCAGATGGCTGCCCCTCCACTAATTACCAGCTTGTGTTGCAGGGAAGGATGAAAGCCATCTACCAAACAAATCCACAGTGCTATCAGACGGTCTATTAAGACCAAAAGCACATAGGATAATCGGCAATATCAGTTTGGCTAGCACAAACTGGAAAAGCAGATGATCTACAGTCTCCTTTGCACTGCAGAAATAACATTGTTTATTCCCATTCCAGCCCCATTTCAACATGTTGTCCTTGGTTAAGATAATATTTTTCAGCACAAGCCACAGGAGGATTTTTTATTTTCAGAAGGATCTTCAGCTTCCAGACAAAGCTGAATCCAATCAGACTCCCAGATCTCAGATGCAAATAAGTTGTTCTGACAGAGAAGTCTGCTTTATTACCCACTTTCCATTTCACTCCGTTTTGCTTGTTAGCAAAAAAAGACCTTTGACACCATATCCTGCAAGTCCACTGCCTTAGCAGTATCATCAAGCAAAGTTCTCCATAATTGGATGGTATCGAAACGACCCTCCAGAACTGTTTGTACTGTTACATTTTTGCTGAAGGTTATCTGGTAAAGCGTCGGGAATTGCACTGCCAATGGTGAATTATTTACCCAGCTATCTTCCGAGAATAAAGTTTTACCACCACCACCAATTATCCTTTCTGACAACTTCTGGAAAATATTGTTGACACCCATCAGACTCTCCCAGAAATAGGAGCCTACACTCCCAGGTTGCCATTGAGAGGGAACATGTTTCTGTAGATACTTGCTTTTGTGGTTCACCGCTCATGACCACTTGGCAGCGAGCCCGATACCTGTTTCTGCAGATATTTGCTCTTCAGCATAGTCTGCCAGATCCCATCAGTGTTTTCTAACTTCCACAACCATTTGCAAAGCAGGCTTTGATTCATAGTCTTCAGGTGCAGAATGCAAAGACTTCCAGAATCTTTTGGCAAATAGACTGCCAGCTCACCAGATGACATTTTCCTGTCATCAGACTCCTGCCACAACATCCTAGCTCTGTGATAATCCCATCTCTTCAGAACTCCTTTAGGTGCCTCTAGAAAAGAGAGCATATACAGAGGGATGCTGCTCAAACAAGTACTTGTCAGTATTGCTTGGTATTTGGTTAATACTAGCAGCAAAACCACAAAATTCTGTTTTCTTTAATGGAGATTGCAGAGGAAAGTTTGAGTTCCTAATTTTGTTTGTATAATTCCTTGGTAACAGTGCTTATTGTTTAATTTTCTTTTGTTGGGTTCTGATCATTTTAGGCTAATGCGATTGTCTCATTCAACAATAGGCCCGCTTCAGAGGCTGTTCCTTACTTTGAGCAGGTATTTTGGTCCATGCTTTCTCGCACATTGCATTGTAGTGACCTTCTGTTTAACTATTTTCAGCCCAAGCACTTGATTTACTGGCAACTGGTGTAGTGATGTGTGACAATGTATATGTTACTATGTTTGCGTTGGCATAGGTTTATGAACAGAAAAACAATTGGCATTCAGTTTTGTTGAAATGGCTAGCTGATTCTCTGTTTCCTACATTGGGACCTATGCTGCTAAGTTTTTTTTTGCTATAGGTAACTGTGTATCTGTATCCTGCACAACAATATCACATCTTTGTACCACTAAGTAGTTTATGCGTATGTCTATAAGCTGATCCACTGATTGAATTATTGAAGCCAAGGAACATTGAGTCTATGAGCAAAACAATATTTCCCGCAGAAACACTTCAAGATAAAGTGGTGCCTTTTTAAATATCTTGTTTTATTAGTCTTTCAAAGATACCTGTATTCTTGCAACTTCATAATTCCCAGATTCCAGACACATGCAAGAGTTTTGTCCAGCATCACCGTTTGAGATTCTGAACTTTAGAGTCATCAAGCGGTCGTTGTGGTTCAGATCAGGGATCTGCAGATTGCAGACTGACTTGATATTGAACCATGTTTAGAAACAATTCAACATGGTTTTAGGTCAATAACTCCCCTACCCACGCAATAAAACACACCAGCTTTCTGGCCCTGAACTATGCACATCTATACAATACCTGCAGTTCCGTCCAAACCCACACAATCCCCCCACTTTATTTACTTTTCGTCGTGTGAAACCCACATGTTCCTGATGTTGCACTGATCTATTAGTTATTACTAGCTTGCGTTTGGTTCTCCCCAGTTTTATGGTTAGGGGATGAGCTTAGTTCCATGCTGTATGTATGTTGAACTACAGCTACCAGCTCCATATTTTGAAGTACAGAGCGCCAAAACTATAGGATCAGTAAACAATTTATGGTTTAGATGTTGGACTAACAAATTCAGCCATAAAGTAATTAACAATTTTTCAGTTGTAAACTTGTAATCAATTAAACCATCAGGGCAGTGCAAAAGTTCGAACCCACCGACCCCCCAAAAAAATTGTGACTTACAAGAATTAGACTATTAGCCAAGAGTTTGAGAAACATGTAACGATGCTATTTGATTCTTCATTTCCAACGTAGAACTTTGTGTAAACAACTGGTATAGGTACTGACACGTTGCATTCTTAGTTTGTTACCTTGTGCTCTCTCCATTTATTGTTTGTTTATTATTTTATCCTTGATAAATTTTTGTTTTATGCAGATAGGCCCCCTCATTAGTCAACTAACACCTATGATGGAGACATCACCTGTATACTCTGCGGCAAGAGATGCATCAGGTGATTATTCACTGCATTTATCAGTTCTTATTTAACTTCCATGAAATATTTGTGGCTTGCTGGTTGCCACTAACCTTCCATGTTAATTGTTACTCCCTCCGTCCCATAATGTAAGACGTTTTTTGGCACTACACTAGTATCAAAAAACATCTTACATTATGGGACGGAGGGAGTAGTTTGTAGCTTTCGAGGTTCCTGTGCTTCATGTTATTGCATCATTGTTGCGATGCCACATGGTCTTCTGTTACTTCCGACGCTAGCATATGCGTACGTGCAACGCACG
The DNA here is from genome assembly GCA_032464435.1 of Aegilops umbellulata. Taxonomy (NCBI): domain Eukaryota; kingdom Viridiplantae; phylum Streptophyta; class Magnoliopsida; order Poales; family Poaceae; genus Aegilops; species Aegilops umbellulata. The sequence goes on along the minus strand of CP136058.1, from coordinate 378,111,779 downwards.
TTGATATTAGGGAGGAAATTAATTACACGTTGATATTAGGTAGGATATAATGATATAACACATTAATTATGTGATTAGCACAAACGTTGATATTTGGTATGATAATAATTGCACGCTAAACCTGTTGAACGCTCACCATTGGAGCAATCTAGATTGTTGGATTGTCATGGATTGATGGCCGAGATTAATTGGATCTGCCCCTTTGGGTCTTTTTATATTGGTATAAATATAAATGTTACAAATGCCTAGTGTCAAAACGTTAGTACGATGCAAGAGTTAGAATAGAAATATGTGCATTGACAAAAAATTGGTCATGAGACTGTTTTCATAGTAAAGGTGTGGTGTAACTTTGTAGGGAATGCGTGGAAGGCCCTATTTGATTTAGCTGGAGGTTTGATACGGGAGTATGATCGAGAAGCTATGGTATCCGTAAGCAAATTTGTCGATCAGTTACCATCAGTAATGAATCAGGTATTATATTTATATGAATCTAACTAATATTTCATTACTGAAATGTGCTCTGACAACATGTTTGTCCATAGATATCTTTGTAATCCTGAACATACATTCTTCCCATGTTATTTACAGGTTACAGAAGGTGTATCTGAATTCAAACCAACACCACCTGAGAACCGTGAATTCTGCAAGAATTCTTACAGTGTAGCTAATACATTATTGGTACTGTTGAGAAACTTGCACTTACTTAAGCAAACCTCTTTCCGTTCTAATTTAGCATTCGTTTAATGCTCCATGTATGTATTTTAGGTGAAATTCAGCGTTGATGCTATTGATGATACAGACATAATTGAGGACATCTTGAGACCCCGGGTAGACTCAATTGGTGGACAAATAAAGAAGGTCGTATTGTCAGGAACACATCTAACTCCGTGTATACAGGTACAGCTAGTCATATTTTTCATCTTCAAATGGAATTCTCGTAATCACTAGATCATGTTGAAGACCACTCCTCTGTTAATATATGTATGGGAGGGCTGTTTTGGTTCTGGGGAGCATATGCCCCTGAATGAACAATAAATTCAAAATAAATAGTACTGTAAGAGTGTAAGACAATTTAAAAAGTCAGATCTTTTTGGGTATATTGTTCATGTTAGTGTAACAAGTGTGTGTGTGTGACAATTTTCATACGAAATGTGATAGCAGTGCTTCCTGAAAAATAACAAAATTAAGTGTAACATTTGGTGGTCAGCTTTTTTTTTCTGCACAGGTCAAAATGCTAAAGCTTTCCACATAAAAAGTTGCAGAATTTGGATGTGACCATGAACACATCTATTTTTTGGATTTTTTTTTTACATTTGAAAAAAGCATTTTTTGGTGCGTGCGGGAGCATGTGCTCCTGGGAGCGGAATTGGATTTCCACATTTAATGTGTACAGCATTAATATTCATGTGTGCCAGGCACTAACTATTAGCTATACTACAGGATGTTAAATGGCAGGTTGGTTCAGAATACACTCCAGCGGATGCTCTGGCGCAGGGCTTAAAATCATTGGCTCTCAATGAGACTAGGGTCCTCTCAAGAACTATCGCTGACTACTTCAGATCCCTTTAGAAGCCTAGATTATAATTTATTCTATGCCCATTGAAGTTCAGAATGCTGCTTATGAAGGTATGTGATACTACTGAATCTTTGTGTAACTTCTGTGGTGTAAAAACCTAGGACCATGGCTTGCATTAATCATACATTTGTTTACCACATTGGAGATGCTTTTACACACATCAGAGCCAGAACGGCAGAAATACCTGTAGAATCTATAGTGCTATACAGTCTTCATTCAGTTTCATCACAAACATTTTGCTGGTTGCCGCTTTCCTGATGCAGTTGGCTGGGGTGTGGGGGGGTTGCCATTACAAGGACACACCGGAGTAAATATTATAGCACCTATACGACTCTGAAGAGCGATGTATTTGGACCGAGTTGAGTAGGTTGGCACCGGCAGGCCGTACCACCTCTATATGGTCTGATCAAGATTTGGAGGTTGGGACCAAGCTGTTGGACTCTAGTCAGGCTATACACTGCATTTAACCCGAAATCCAAGAGAAGAACATTGATCCAATCTCAGGTATGGCACCAGCGACGCTGAGTTGGTCGTATACACCTTCCAGCAGGCAGGCAGGCAAGCCTGTCCATGCACGGCCTTCTTCTGGTTGGCGTTTTACGTGTAATACGACAATGCAGACATCATCATACGTAGATTGCCATGTTATATATTCTGTATAATAGTAACATTTGGGACAGTATTGTGCACATGTTGGAGAATGTTACAAGTGCAAGAGCTGTGAGTAATTGGTAATGAATTTCACGGGCTGGGTAAAAGCTCGGTAAGAAGCTTCTTACCGTGCCTAGTTCTAGAGAAAATTAGCCATCTTTTCTTTCTTTTCTTGTGGCTTGAATGGTCGGTGAAAAGAGCAGCCGCCGCACGGTTCGACATCAGTCCATGTCCACTCGTCCGGCCTGAAAGAAAGTATCCATGGGGTACGGACGCACTGCGTGAGCCCAGTTGACCGTTGTCTGCGCATCGCAACTTGTACGCGGTGCGGACGGCTGGACGACGCTAGCCTCCGGCGATCGTCGGCGTGCGTTACGTATATCGCGTGACAGCACAGCTCAGGGAGCTGGATGCTTCCTGCGACCAAATCTCCTGCTGGATCGCGATGGCCAAGGCCTGGGCGCGTCTGTGCATCAGTGCATGCGGCCGCGTCCGTCTCTTGCGTTCAGACAGGTTGGCTTGGCTCGTAGAGTATCCATGCTCGATCTGGCACTGACGAGAGAGAGAGAGAGAGAGAGAGGAGGCGCCCATGCTGCACGCCCATAGCTACCCGCTACCCGGCACCCAGAAAACGTCACGCCGGCCCGCAGAGCCGACGGCGGTTTGCGCTCTCGGGATGCGCGCCGCGGCAAGTGGAAGCAAATGGCTGCGTTGCCCGGGGCATGGGGCCGGCCGGTAGTTTCCTGTTGATTCCTACGGCCTGGTTCGCCTTGGTGGCTGGACAACTACTCGCAGGAGTACCTTTATTTTTTTGCGAGAAGGAGTACCTTCCTACTCGATGGAAATGGAATCCATGTGTTTTTGCCTTGTGACTTTGTGCCATGCTCGACACTCAGTTGCGTCCTCAACTTCGATCACACAACCGAGGTGCTGTCTACGTGCATGTGTTTCACTCGTTTTTCATGGGGCTGTCCACCGTCTACGTGTTTCAATCGTGCTACCAGGTACTCTACCGAGACGGGAGATCAATGCTCGATCGACACGGCGGCAATAGCTGACCCAACTTCGTGCTTCTTGCGAACCAACAAGTTCGTGATGGAAAATGCAAGACGTCGACTACATTGCCTGTATGCATGCATGCATGTGCCCGCGTTTACATAGGACATACGGTAGGAGATATATGACACAAACGATATACCCCGGCGCCGATGGATCACTTCCCCTACAGTGTGCATGAACAATGCCGTGCGCGATCGTTTTCTACTTGGCCACACATTAACTTCACGTGCATCGTGCCACTACAACATAATTTGGGGTTAATACACATTGATATTTATTTTAGAGTGAAGTGTATTGTAGGTCCCTGAACTATTTAAAGGGTGTCGCCTAGGTCCTTGAGACTACCCACAATGGGAGTAACATATGTGGTAACATCACACTTATCTAAGTAAAATAGATGATGTGACATGTAATAATGAAAAAAGTGAGGCATGTGGGTAACATAGATAGTTATTGTAACATCACACATATCAAAAAAAGATGAGTCTGCAACGTAATAAATGAAGTGATGCATGATACAACACATACTGTATATTACTACTCACTGTGAAGGTAGTAACATAGACTAGTAAATAAGCATGTTACTAGTCTAAGTTACTATTCATTGTGACTAGTCTGAACTAGAACCGACGGCGGTTTGCGGTCTCGCGATCCGCGCTGCCCGCAAGTGGAACCGAGTGATCGTCGGACGTGCATGGTGGCTGCGTTGCCCCGTGCATGGGCCCGGTAGTTTCTTGTTAATTCCTACGGCGTGGTTCGTTTTGGTGGCTGGAGAATTGATACCTTCGTACGCAATCGAATCCATGTGTTTTTTTGCCTCGCTGTTAGCGGGAATGGGTGAACATCGATGAAACTAGTCTTTTTCCTGAAACTTCAACACAACATGATCCCAATCTAAAAATATTTCATAAAATGGCTCTTTTTTGCATGACGTCCGGGGCTAGGGCGCCATGGTAGTGTAGCATGACGCCACGGGCTAGGGCGTCATACAAAAATGCCAATTTCAAAAATATTTTCACATTTGGGCCATTTTGTGTTGAAGTTTTGAAAAAGGGCCAGTTTTGTTGTGTTGTGTCGGTAACGGAGTACCAGAAACCTGACGCGAAATTTTTAAGTATGGCAAATCGAACATCTTTTAGGAAATTTATGTCGGCATGAGGTTAGAAAATTTAGTTTGCAAGCATGACAATTTTCTGGCAAAAAATAAACTAAGTTGAATTTGCCATGCTTTGCTAAGTAAACTTGCCATCCTCGGCAAATGTAATTTGCCATAAACAAATGTTTGATTTGCCATGATAAAAAAATCTGATGTCAAATTTGTAGTCGGGTCCTTTTTTATTTCATTGCGCGTGGATGATATTTTTTTTTGTTTTGCTTCTTATTCCATTATGTATTTGATAGTGGAACCGATCCATTTTTTGGATCGCATGAAAAAGAAAAGGGAAATAGCTTTTCTGAATTGTGATTTTGTGCCATGATCGACGGACATTCAGTTGCGTCGCCTCGTCGACTTTCAGATGACACATGATTCGTTTGGATTCGATCACATAACCGATGAGCTGTCTACGTGTGTTCCACATGTTTATTTGCAGGGGGAGTCCGCCGTCTACGTGTTTCAAACATGCCACCAGGTACTACTTCGCCGGAGGATTAATGCTCGATCGACGCGCGGTGCGATGGCTAGCCCAACCTCGCGCTTCTTTTGACCCAACAAATTGGTGATGGGAATGTAAGACGTCGACTACATTGCCTGTATACATGCATGTGCGCACGTGTACGTAGGAGATAGGTCCCAAACGATATACCTACCCCGGCCCCGTGCCGATGGATTACTTCCCCTACAGTGTGCATGAACAACTTCACGTGCATCGACGACGACGGTGTGCTAGCGCGACACAGTTTGGGCCGGGTCGCAACAGAACCATTACACGAGAGCGACTAAATAAACATGGACTTGATCATCAGATAGTTATTTCTACAGATTAATGAAGGACTGAGACGGTATCGTGTGGTGTCGTGTCCCCTTGATTTTGCATACAGTGGCCAGCACCGCTGGTAAATCGGGCAACCAGGGCATCCAGCGCGACCAGAGTTCAGTCTCCGTCGCGTCACACCAGAGACCAGTACTCACGCCAGTGTATACAAGATCATTTTGCAGAGAACTTTGTTGTCTTCTAGGCACCTTGCTGTACCTGCCAAATGATATATGGTCGCAACATTGCGCCGTTTCGAACGAGTTTTAATTGGCCGGTGACGAACACACCATGTAGGATACGCCGGAAACAAGGATCCAAACACGCCGCGGCTAGCTAAGCATCTTCGTACATGCATGCATGTTCGTTCAACAGTGAGCTAGCTAATGACCGAATAATTTCGTAGGTTACACGTAGGCCACTGTTGCACATTTATTATACTTATCGCCAGGTCCAGGAAAGAAACAGATCCACGTTCGTATACGTCCATGCGTGCATGGACTGATCGGCGCGCTTGGCTCGTCGCGGTTCCCGAGGATGTACCACGTACGAAAGCAGACCCTGGCGCTGGCCATAGTGAATCGCTGCTCATGCTTGGTCTCGCTTCGGCCAGGCAGGCGCGCCAGTGTGCCGCGATTGTATATGCTATCCCTCTCCCGCCACACGCTCCAACTGCCCGCCGATTCATCGATCCCTATGTGCCACCTCTCTGTAGCACGTGCGACCTACACTACACTGGCTAGCGGCAGCTAGGATAAGTCACATCAGTTTTTCTTATCCGTTAAATAAATATATACACATTTGTTATCTCTTTCAGCCGATAGAGTCATGCCAGGATTTCGTTTTATTTTACTACTATACATCAAGGCCAACTCAGCTAGTGGTAGTAATACACATGGACGTAGAGCATGCACGTGTGGGCGCGCCAAGAGCTGAGAGAGACGGACCGGATCCGGCGCCACCTAGCCGATTCCACCGATTTAGGCGTGATTACATACACATACATGCATGCATGCACCTGGGACACCATCCGGTAAGCACGTCACATGCAGATGCAATGCCGTATCTATCCAGTCTTAATGATCTTGTAATGATCGATCGGCTTTATCCAGAACCGGCGGAGGATCACGCTCACGCTCCGGCCGATCGAGAAGCTCCGGCCTGGTCTTGGTTGGTCTTGGATGCCCTCCTTGACCGCCTGTTCTCCTCGTGCCCGCGCCCGCCGGACCGGCGCCTTGTCCCAAACAAGCGGCGATCTCGGCGATACTCGCCGGTTGTGTTTCATCTGCACGTGCTGCACTCACCTAGCCTGTCACTGCATGCATCCATGCAGCACTGATGCGCGCCCTGTGCATGTGTGATTGTTAGCCACAGTTTTTTTTTCTTTACAGTGTCGTTGGATACAGTAGTAAGTTGATACTCCCTTTGTAAAGAAATATAAGAGCGATTAGATCACTACACCCAAGTTGCATGCGCCCGGTCCAGTGCCGGCCGCGCGCGCACCCGAATGCTCGGCGGGTGTATGCAGGTGCACGCATGCAGCAGCAGCACAATGCAAGTGGACGCGGCGCCCACGTAGTACGTAGCAGGTCGTGCGTGTCTGTCCCCGGCCTGCCGCCTGCCGCGCCGCGGCATTGATGACGCCGCCCGGACATGCACACAGCACGACCGCGACCCGTACGTACCTGAATCTCCCCGCCCCGCCCCGGCGCGCGCGCGCGCGCCGTGCCGACGGCCGTGAGTTCACGGCAGACACCGGTGTGTATTTCTCACAGCTCGCAACTGAGACGTGTTCAGTACGAACAAACGGAGGCTCTCACGCGGCCACTTCTGGTCCAACCAAAACATCAGCGCACAAGAGCTCGTCTTTCAGTAGAACCCTTTTCTACAAGTTGATCTATTACATTTCTACTCAAACAATCATGTAGGGGGAAAGGGGGACGAAGAACCGGAGAAACGCTGCTGTCGCCGGCCCATCGCCGGCTAACATTGACGAGCCGCTTAAAATACTGGAGTAACTTTTTGCTCGCCTGGCACTCCGGTGTCTGTCTGTACACCACCCACCGTGGGGGTCTGGGGGAGCAGCACTGCAAGCTTAATTTAAAATTCTCTCTTTTAGAGTTGGAACTTAACTTAATTAGTTCCTTTTACATTAATAAAAAGCCGCTAAGGACATGAAAGCATGTCTTCGTCGTTTGCCTCGCCACTTTGCTGCCCCCCTCGAACGAACGATTTCATTAAACTCACAGTCCTAATTAATCTAGTCGTCGATCACCGATAAGCTTCACTAACTTAATCGCCGGTTTTCCTCATACGCTGCCACGTCCCATATTCTCTCCGGCGCCGGCGCGTTGTGCACGAATATTTATATCTTTATTGCATGTAGTGATATTAGTATATCAAGCAAAACGATAGGGAGAGCAGGTCGATCACTTGGTATTCTCCCTATGATTGATCGCAATGGTTCATGCATGCATGTCATGCTTTGGCGGGAATCAAATCCTACTAGCTGACAAGCGGCAACATCATTTTTAGATTTGACGATCGAGCAAGCCTCCAACCGCTCATCTAGTGCTAGACATCTCGTCCCTGGAGGTTAAGAGAGAATCTCAAGGACCCCCTAGATGCCTTTGTCAAATCACCGAATGGCTTCCTCGGGAGAAGACTAATGGCGCAAAATAGGACAAACGGTCTCCGGCTGTTGATTTGTTTGGACATTCTTGCGGTTGGCATTGGAATTGGACTCCCTATTTAATCATCATCTTATAAAGAAAAAAAAAAGGTTAGGTGCCAACCGTTTGCAATTTGTCAATATCTACCGTATGAACTGATCCTACCACGTCGAGGGTGACCCATCAGCGGATCCACGGTATGTATGCTTTCATCACGTAACAGAACATGTCCCTTGAAATCCATGTCACACAGATTTTTGACGGTTTTCTGAGAATTTATTAGTGGTGGACAGCGATAATTGCCAGTCCGACGTCAACGCAAACTTTTGCTGATCCCAAAGAAAGAAAGTCCACAAGTCCCAAGTGATTACAGACCTATTTCTCTGTTAAACTGCACCATCAAAATCATCACAAAGCTGCTTGCAAACAGACTTCAAAAAGTGATTCTGAAATTGGTACACACAAACCAATACAGATTCCTTAAATCCAGATACATTCAAGATTGTCTGACTTGGGCCTTTGAATACATCCATCAATGCCAACAGTCCAAGAAAGAAATAATCATCTTAAAACTGGACTTTGAAAAAGCCTTTGATCTCATAGAACACCAATCTATCATTGACATTTTGAAGGCTAAGGGTTTTGGAAAAAGATGGATAATGTGGATGGACATGCTATTCAACTCAGGTTTTTCCTCTGTTCTGTTAAATGGAGTGCCTGGAAAAAAAATTCAAGTGCAAAAAAGGGGTATGACAAGGAGACCCTCTTTCTCCTTGCTTTTTGTGTTGGCTGTGGATTTGCTTCAAACTGTGTTAAATAAAGCCATGGAAGCTGAGCTCATCAAAGCCCCTATTCCCTGCCCATCAAATCCTGACTTTTCAGTCATTCAGTACGCAGACGACACTATTTTAATCCTCCGAGCTGAACACAGTCAAGTGATGCAAGTCAACAATATTCTCAAACACTTTGCTGGACAGACAGGTCTTAAGATTAACTATAGTAAATTTGTTGTTGATACCTGTCAATGTTTGATACATTTCCAACGTATCTATAATTTTTTATTGTTCCTTACTATTTTATTATCAATCTTGAATGTTTTATAATCATTTTATAATCACTAGCAAAAGCGCCCGTGCGTTGCAACGGGAGAGAAAACATAACACACGCTCTTAACTCAACAACCATCACTCAAGACCATAATAGGTCCATCTCCTTTATTTTTGCGAGGCATCATATTTGTGTTGCCGCTTATCCTCCTTCTCACCCTCGCCGGTGATGGCATCGGTGTTCATACAAAACAACAAAAAGCATGCGTTGAATATGGTTAATCCTGAGGCGTCTCTCTCTCCCTCTCTCCTCCCTCTCCCTCCCCTCCCTCTCTCTCTCACTCTCGCAATGAGAAATCTGTTGTTTTCCCCTGCGACATTTTTCAGAGGTATGCATGTGTAGTTATTGATGTTCTCTTTTCCCTATATGGTTATAGTGGGGTGTTTGCTTTCAATCTGGATCGCCGCCGGTATGAAAAAAAAACGATCTTGCGCTATAAATTATAAGTTTGCTTTCATAACAATATTTAAAAAATATTTAACAGGTAAATTAACATCATATTTAGATTCCACATTTTTTTAATAAAGTTTCATATATAATATGTTAAAATCGAAGTTAGGTTTAAAAGATACAGATAATTTAGAAAATCATTTGGTTTGACTCAAATATATTTCAAAATAATATTTAAAAATACTTAACAGGTAAAAATAATCTCATATTCATATTCTACATAATTTTCTAATCAAATTTCATATATAACATGTTCAAATCGGAGTTACGGTTTAAAAGATATGGATGATTTTAAAAAGGCATTTGTTTGACTTAAATATGATCCGTGGATGAATTACCTAAAACATCAGGGGGGTTTTTGAAAAATGTAAAATAACGATTCAGGTGCGACTTAAAGCCGGACGACGGGTTGATTTTAAGAAAAGACAGGGACTTTTGTGTTAAAATACGCAAATAACGATTCGTTTTAAGTTAAAACAGGACTGCGGGTTGAATTCTCTGAAATAGAGGGACTTTTCTAAAAAATGCCATGACGGACGAAAGAAACCCAATTTACTTTATTATTAGGTAAAGATTTTATATCATTTTTTGGTACTAACCTATTGACATAGTGCCAAGTGCTAGTTGCTGTTTTTTCCATGTTTTTTACATCGCAGGAAATCAATATTAAACGGAGTCTAAATGCCACGAAACTTCACGATGATTTTTTATGGGCCAAAAGGAAGCAGATGAGCCCTGGTTGCACCTGGGGGGAGTCCCGAGGAGAGGACAACCCACCAGGGCACGCTAGGAGGCCCTAGCGCGTCCTGATGGGTTGTGCCCACCTCGGGTGCCCCCTGGATCGCCTCTTTGCTCTATAAATACCCCAATATTCCAGAAACCCTAGGGGAGTCGACGAAATATTCATCCAGCCGCCGCAGAGTCCAGAACCACCAGATCCAATCTAGACACCATCACAGAGGGGTTCACCACTTCCATTGGTGCCTCTCCGATGATGCGTGAGTAGTTCTTTGTAGACCTTCGGGTCCACAGTTAGTAGCTAGATGGCTTTCTCTCTCGCTCGCTGAATTCTCAATACAATGGTCTCTTGTAGATCCATATGATGTAACTCTTTTTGGCGTGTGTTTGTTGGGATCTGATGAACTTTGAGTTTATGATCAGTCATATCTTTTTATATCCATGAAAGTTATTTGAGTTTCTTTGATCTCTTATATGCATGATCTCTTATAGCCTCGTATTTCTTCTCCGATATTTGGGTTTTGTTTGGCCAACTTGATCTATTTATCTTGCAACGGGAAGAGGTGCCCGGTAGTGGGTTCAATCTTACGGTGCTTGATCCCAGTGACAGAAAGGGAACCGACGAGTATGTATCGTTGCTACTAAGGATAAAAGACGAGATCTATATCTACCGCCATATAGATAAACGGATCTTGTCTACATCATGTCATCGTTCTTATTGCATTACTCCGTTTTCCCATAAACTTAATACACTAGATGCATGCTGGATAGCGGTCGATGTGTGGGGTAATAGTAGTAGATGCAGGCAGGAGTCGGTCTACTAATCTTGGACGTGATGCCTATGTAATGATCATTGCCTGGATATCGTCATAATTATTTGAAGTTCTATCAATTCCCCAAGAGTAATTTGTTTACCCACCGTTTGCTATTTTTCTTGAGAGAAGCCGCTAGTGAAACCTAAGGCCCCCGGGTCTTGTTTCTCATATATTTGCCTTACGGTCTACTTTTTCTTTGCATTTTTATTCAGACCTATTAAACAAAAACACAAAAATACCTTGTTGCGTTTTATCTTTATTTATTTATTTGGCGTTCGATCTATCAATCTACTACAATTTACATCACGTCCGCTTGCCTATCTTGAGGCGCCGTACGCCGAAAGGGACTGACAACCCCTTTAACTCGTCGGGTTGCAAGGTGTTGTTGTTTGTGTGCAGGTGCTGTTTACGTTGTGTTGCTTGGTTCTCCTACTGGTTTGATACATTGGTTTCATAACTGAGGGAAATACCCACCGTCACTGTGCTACATCATCCCTCCCTCTCCGGGGAAATACCGACGTGGTTCCAGCTACCATCAATGTTCATGAAGACAACCATACAGTTCTATTAAGAGATTTATGCTGCAAGCAAGGGGGATTTCCTTTCACTTATCTAGGTCTACTACTTAGTGCAGGTAGGCTAAAAGCAGAAGATTTTTCCCTAATTTGCCAGAGTATTGAAAGAAGACTAAGTGGACGTTCTAGCCTCCTGTCTTTGGATGGGAGATTTCTCCTGATCAAAGTTGTGTTCTCAGCATTGCCAATATTCTCCATGAGCACCTTAGCTTTGCCAGCAAGCATCATTGATCAAATAAACAAGTACCTTAGACATTTTTTGGAGAAAATTTGGGCAAGATCATAGAGGCCCTGCTCTCATAGCTTGGAAGAAAGTATGTCAACCAAAGAATCAAGGTGGTATGGGCATTCTTGATATCACCCTGCACAACAAAACTCTGCTCATGAAAAATCTGCAAAAGTTCTTTAATAAAGAAGACTTGCCTTGGGTGAAGATGATTTGGGACACTTACTACAGGAGAAACCTACATCATCAGAAAATGGAAGAATCTAGTTGGTGGAAACAACAATTAAAACTGCTACCACTATTCAGACAACATTTTCAATGCAAACTGGGAAAAGGAAATATCATTATGCTCTGACATGATAAGTGGAATAATAGACCTTTAACTGAGTTGATGCCAGAGCAGTACTCCTTTGTTAAAAAAAACACTTTTTCAGTTGATTCTTGGAGGTGAGAACCAGTTGTTGATCAGTTATTGCACACTCCTCTGTCTGAGCAAGCCCATGAACAATTTTTGGAGCCTCAAGCCTTAATTCAGAGTCAATGGTCTGATTCAACTTCTGACATCTGGATTGGAAATGGACAGAATAGAAAATACTCATCAATCAAGATGTATAGAACAATTTGTGCCAGGTAAGAGCCAAACCATCTTTTCAAGAAAACATGGAAATCTGCAAATAGGCTGAGACACAAAGTCTTTTTCTGGTTACTTCTTCATGACAGCGTAAACACTAGAAATCTCTTGAAGATAAAAAGCATGACGATCGACTCCTATGAATGTGCTCTTTGTAATGATCATGTAGAGGAAACTCTCAGGCATTTATTCTGGTACTGTCCCTTCACTCAAGATTGCTGGAATAGTATATTCCCCTCCAGAAGACTTGGTATCTCGAGCTTTGATGATATTATGTTCATGCATTCTCTACTGCCAGCTGGCATTGCCCTTGATGTCATCATTCAAGGTTGCTGGAGAATCTTGACTCAAAGAAATGGAGAAAAATTCAGGAAGGAGGTCCCAAGCATTAACTCTTCTAAGTTCTGGCTAAAGGAGGATCTTCAGCTGCTCCAACATAGAGCCATGGCAAAGAATAAAGACATCCTGTTAAACTAGATTGATGGGCATTTGTAATGTCGATAGCAAACTCATATCTCCTTCTTTAGTGTTTACCCATGTTTCCCAGAATAGGAATTGGCTGATTGTTTTTTGTTCTTCTTTCTAGTAGTTAGCCTATAGTTTGTACATATACTTTATTTAATGAAAATATACCATAGAACTATTGTTCTATGGCTAGTGCTTCGAAAAAATGCAAACTTTTGCCCTTTTAGACTCTTAGAACAAATGCTATGTTCGTGTGCACTATATGAACAAATTCCCACAATGTTTACTGCTTTCCAGATCACCCACAATATTTTTTCAGATTTTGTAGCATTTAAAAATGTGTTTTCTAAAGTGGGTTCATATGTACTTGGGTTCATCCATACACTTCCTCTTTTAAATCTATATACATGACAAAAACTACAAAGTCAATTGACTAAGATTTCCTTAGTCGAATGAGACAGTGCTACATATTTTTTGCTCCGTATGAACAAATTATTACACCAAGGTGAACATTGCTTTTCTTTCCTTCTTTATAAAAAAATTTGTAGAATAAGCTAGTAACAAATAAGACTTTCTTTGGAATATTGGGCAAATTAATGCTTAGTTTCGGTAAATTATTTATGCCTAGAACAGAAAATAACATGCAACAATCTAGCATACTAGATGAACAGGAAAACATGCACAACAACGTCGCATATATAACAACAATTACAATAGAGACATGGACATATCACGATGAACGTACTATTCGTTAGGTGCTGTAGGAGCAATGTTGTTTTTTTAATAATTTTTTTAACAATAGGAGCGATGTTGTTGATGACGATGTTGGCGACAATCTATTGCTGATGGCATTGGAGTCGACGATGAGTAGTGCCACTCAACTTGGACGGAAGACGACCCGTGATGACAAACTTGAACAGTCGCGCAGAGCACTTCCAAAAAAACTAATTCGTTCTCTTCCGGTGCAGGATCTCAAGGATCAACGGTTCTGTAGACCTGCTCTCCACATGCTGACAACTTGTCTGCCAAGAAATAAAAAAACAAAATGACAAAAGGAAGTTGTGCCTCTGCAAGACAATGGACTGGATTACGGCGGGACATTCACGCGCAGCCCCACCCCGAGCCCGTGTCTGGCCAGGCGAGGCGAGCGAGTACGCGTGTGTGGTCTTCCATTTCTCTTCTCAACACATCACTTAGTATGATGGAGAGAACATACTATATAAAGAGGTCAAACACTTTCTCCACTAGCAGTAACTAAACTTTAGCACCATCACTTGCCATTTTTGCATGGGCCTCTTTGGGATTTCGTAAACTGTACCTGGGCTATGCCCGTTATTTCTAACTACCCCCACCAGATATCAAAAACCCATTTAGAGATTTGTCTTTTCTTGCTACTTGTTTAATATGCTACTGTTTTAGCACAGACTGTTAAGTTGAACTTCTGCCTAGAGTTTTAAGCTACATTCATTCACAACTTGACATGGACTATGCATTGAATTGCTAGTTTGTGCAAACAAGTTTCACTCAAAGTCTTAACCAGTACCTGGCTGCCGGTACGCTACCCCGCAGTTTGGAGCATATACGCTGTACTCCCTGGTTAGTTCGCGAGCTTACTAGAAATCATACAAGTCTCATAGTCTGTGATGTTTACAGTGAGGGCTCATATAGATGCGTTTTTCAAGACTACTCTGTAGGACAACATCTTTAATAATCATGGCTGATGGAACCGCATTAAGGCATGTTGCCAACCTGCCTTACACCTCTGAGCATTACAACTCTGAGTTTTGCATCTTCATATAGAGTTGGTTACATGTTAGTCACCATAGCTTGTTATTCTCATGTCCTAAGTCACGTCATCTCCGATCACAAATGTTGGGTTACTATTATGATGTAACACCTATGGATCTCATACCCATTGATGACCCACAAGTATAAGCTATCGCAACAGTCTTCAAGGATAGTATTTCATCAAAAATTATTAATGCGGACTCTAGATCAGCCCTCCCGATGAAGTACAGGAGGTGGCGGCGCCTCTGTATTGTAAAACGCGATGAAAATTTTTATCTTATTTTTTTTTCAAGAAGCCGGTACTTATGGAGGTGGAATTAGGCCCGAAGGAGCCACATGGGCCCCACAAGACATTAGGATGCGCCTAAGGGGTAGGCTCACCCTGCTGCCTTGTGAGCAGCTGGTGGCCCCCATCTGGTGGATATTTGTACACATATTTTTTTATTTATTCAATAAAAAAATCTGCCAAGTTTAATCCAATTCTGAGAACTTTTATTCCACACAAAACAACACCATGGTAATTCTGCTGAAAACAGCGTGAACCTAGGTTAGTTTCATTCTAATCATGAAAATTAGACTCCAAAACAAGAGCAAGAGTGTTTGGAAAATAAGATATGTTGGAGACGTATCAACTCCGCCAAGCTTAACTCATTTCTTGTCCTAAAAAATTCAGTTGATAAACTCAAAATGACAAAGAAAAACTTTTACAAACTCGTTGTTGTTACCGTATATAAGCTTAACTTGCAACCAAGTTTTTAGCAAAGATCATGAACTAGTCATGTGAATGATAAGTGTCATGGTGGGCGCACGGCAGATGCCAAAGGATTGCTAAAGAGAGGAACAGGTTCGAGGGCACCGGTGGGCTCCAGAGGCGAGGTCGGCATGAGAAAGCGAGGGACGCAAGACATACCCAGGTTTGGGGCTCTCCGGAGAGTTAACACCCCTAGTCCTGCCGAATGTGGTTTATATGTGGATGCTACAAGCTTGCTCCTAGAGCTGTTTTGGGGAGGAAGGAAGAAATGCCAAAGCATAGGCTGCTCCTTCTCCTTGCGTGTGTATTCTACTGATGATCTGATCGTATGTGCTCTCTCCCCGTGCATGGAGGCCTCCTGGGGGTTTTATAGGTCGACCCGCTAGGGTTACAATGGTAAAGTTACACGGCCTTGTGGCCGGGATGTCAACGTCTGGGAAGCCGGCGCTGGGGCCCTAATAACCCACAAGTATAGGGGATCGCAACAGTTTTCGAGGGTAGAGTATTCAACCCAAATATATAGATTCGACACAAGGGGACCCAAAGAATATTTGCAAGTATTAGCAGCCGAGCTTTCAATTCAAGCACACCTGGAGATTAATTATCTGCAGCAAAGTGATCAGTAGCAAAGTAGTATGATAGTGTTGATAGTGGTAGCAATAGTAACAGTAACAATGATAGCAATAATTTTGTAACAAGCATAGCAGTAACAATACCAGTAGCAACTTAGTAGAAACAATATATGGAAATTCGTAGGCATTGGATCGGTGGATTCGTTGGATGATATTCATCATATAACAGTCACAACCTAGGTCGATACGACACTAGCTCCAGTTCATAAATATAATGTAGGCATGTATTCCGTAAATAGTCATACATGCTTATGGAAAGAACTTGCATGACATCTTTTGTCCTACCCTCCCGTGGCAGCGGGTTCAAACTGGAAACTAAGGGATATTAGGGCCTCCTTTTAATAGAGAACCAGAACAAAGCATTAACGCATAGTGAATACATGAACTCCTCAAACTACGATCATCACCAAAAAGTATCCCGACTACTGTCACTCCAAGGTTTACAGATCATAACACGTAATAGGTGAATATAACTTGCGAGATCGGATTTAGAACATAGATATAATGGTGTTAACATAAATGGTTCAGATATGAAATCATGGCACCCAGGCCCAAAGTGACAATCATTAAGCATGGCAAAGTCATATCAACATCAACCTCAGAACATAATCGATATTAGGGCTCAAGCCCTAACAAAACTAACTCGATTACATTATGAATCTCATCCAACTCCTCACCGACCAGCGAGCCTATGAAGGAATTACTCACTCCCGGTGGGGAGCATCATGGAATTAGCGATGGAGAAGTGTTGGTGATGACGAAGATCGAAGATCCCCCTCTCCGGAGCCCCAAATGGACTCCAGATCTAGCCTCTTGATGAAGAACATGAGGTGGCGGCGGCTCCATCTGGTGAAATGCGATAATTCTTTCTCCCTATTTTTTCTCCAAAAATGTGAATTTATAGCATCGGAGATAGACTCAACTGGGCCACCAAGTGGAGAAAAATCACCTGGGCGCGCTAGGAGAGGGGGCGCACCCTGGTGGGTTGTGCTCACCCAGGGGCCCCGCTCCGGTGGTTCTTGGCTCCAGTATTTTTATTTTATTTCATAAAATCTCCAAAAAGTTTCGTGCCATTCCGAGAACTTTTATTTCTGCACAAAAACAACACCATGGTAGTTCTACGGAAAACAACGTCGGTCCGAGTTAGTTTCATTCAAATCATGCAAATTAGAGTCCAAAAACAAGAGTAAAAGTGTTAGGAAAAGTAGATACGACGGCGAAGTATCAACTCCTGCAAGCTTAAACCTTTGCTTGTCCTCAAGCAATTCAGTTGATAAACTGAAAGTGAAAAATAAAAACTTTTACGAACTCTTTTGCTCTTGTTTACATAAATAAGCTTAAGTAGCACCCAGGTTTTCAGCCAAGATCATGACTAACCATGTCGACAATAACTCTTAAAAATTATATTAACTCATATCAATGGCATAATCAACTAGCGAGCAATAATAAAATACCTTAAACGGCAACACTTTGTCAAAACAACCATGATATAATATGACAATATTTGTATCTCGCTAGCCCTTTCTGAGACTGCAAAACATAAATGCAGAGCACCTCCAAAGTTCAAGCAGCGACTAAACTTTGTAATTCATGGTAGAAAAGATCCAGTCATGATGCACCCAACATTAGCTACACACAATGCATGAGGATGAAAATAGTGCTCTCAGGATCTGGCGTTTATTTGAGAAGGTGATGGCATGACATAAAAGTGAAATAGATAGTCCCTTCACAGAGGGAAGCAGTGATTTGCAGCGGTGCCAGAGCACAAAATTTTAAAACAGAGGTAAATTTAATTTTGAGAAATAGACCCTTCTTGTTTACTTTGCGACCATTAGTTATCGGTATCTTCCATGCTAAACACATTAGTGGTGGTTGCCAAGCGATAAAAGGTAAAGGTTTACTCCCCCTCCACCAACAAGCACACTCCACGGTTGATCCAAATCCATGGGTACCGTCCATACCAACAACAATCCTGGGCGAGTTTTGTTTGATTATTTGCAATTTTGAATTCGGGACTGGGAATCCCTATTACCGCCCCTCTCATGCAAGGACGAGTGAATAAACACTCATCATGAGAATAACCCACTTAGCATGGAAGATATTGACTACCTCCTGTCGCTCTATGAACAATCCAGGCACACAAAAATGATATTTATTTGAAGTTTTTAGAGGTGGCACATGCAAATTTACCTAGAACGACAGGATAATACCGCATATAGGTAGGTGTGGTGGACTCATCTGAAATAACTTGGGTTTCAGGATTTTGATGCACAAGCAGTATTCCCTCTTAGTACAGGCGAAGGCTAGCAAATAGGTTGAGAAGCGGCCAGCTAGAGAGTGAAAATGGTCATGAGCATGCATTATGCATAAGTAACATTAGGTACTAGAATGACTAGGATATGAACACCATGAACATAAATATCATAGAGGCTATGTCGGTTTTGATTCAACTACATGCATGAACATGTGCCAAGTCAAGCCACTCGAACATTCAGAGACGGATACCATTGATACATCTCCAACATATCTATAATTTTTGATTGTTCCATGCTATTATATTATCTGCTTTGGATGTTTAATGGGCTTTAATATACCTTTTTATATTATTTTTGGGACTAACCTTTATCGTGATTGTTGCAAGGTTCTTAATTGTTTGTGCAGGTACTAGGCGATTTGCGTGTAGTCTCCTACTGGATTGATACATTGGTTCTCAAAAACTAAGGGAAATATTTACGCTACTCTGCTGCATCACCCTTTCCTCTTCAAGGGAAAACCAACGCATGCTCAAGAGGTAGCAAGAAGGATATCTGGCGCCGTTGCCGGGGAGATCTACGCCAAGTCAAGACATACCAAGTACCCATCACAAACTCTTCTCCCTCGCATTACATTATTTGCCATTTGCCTCTCGTTTTCCTCTCCCCCACTTCATCGTTGCAGTTTTATTCACCCTTTTTCCGTTCGCCTCTTTTCGCTTGCTTCTTGTTTGCTTGTGTGCTGGATTGATTGTTTGTCACGATGGCTCAAGATAATACTAAATTATGTGACTTTTCCAATACCAACAATAATGATTTTATTAGCACTCCGATTGCTCCTATTATCCATGCTGAATCTTGTGAAATTAATACCGCTTTGTTGAATCTTGTTATGAAAGATCAGTTTTCTGGCCTTCCTAGTGAAGATGCCGCTACCCATCTGAACAACTTCGTTGATTTGTGTGATATGCAAAAGAAGAAAGATGTGGATAATGATATTGTTAAATTGAAACTATTTCCATTTTCGCTTAGAGATCATGCTAAAACTTGGTTTTCTTATTTGCCTAAAAATAGTATTGATTCATGGAATAAGTGCAAAGATGCTTTTATGTCTAAGTATTTTCCTCCCGATAAGATCATCTCTCTTAGAAACGATATTATGAATTTTAAGCAACTGGACCATGAGCATGTTGCACAAGCTTGGGAGAGGATGAAATTAATGATACGTAATTGCCCTACATATGATTTGAATTTATGGATGATTATACAAATGTTTTATGCCGAATTGAATTTTGCTTCTAGAAATCTTTTAGATTTGGCCGCGGGAGGCACTTTTATGGAAATTACTTTAGGAGAAGCTACTAAACTCCTAGATAATTATGGTTAATTATTCTCAATGGCACACCGAAAGATCCACTAGTAAAAAAGTTCATGCTATTGAAGAGATTAATGTTTTGAGTGGAAAGATGGATGAACTTATGAAATTGTTTGCTAATAAGAGTGTTTCTTCTTATCCTAATGATATGCCTTTGTCTACTTTGATTGAGAATAATAATGAATCTATGGATGTGAATTTTGCTGGGAGGAACAATTTTGGTAACAACACGTATAGAGGAAACTTTAATTCTAGGTCGTTCCCTAGTAATCCCTCTAATAATTATGGTAATTCCTACAACAACTCTTATGGAAATTTTAATAATATGCCCTCTGATTTTGAGACTAGTGTTAAAGAATTTATGATTTCTCAAAAGAATTTCAATGCTTTGCTTGAAGAAAAATTGCCTAAGATTGATGAGTTGACTAGGAACGTGGATAGAATTTCTCTTGATGTTGATTCTTTGAAACTTAGATCTATTCCACATAAGCATGATATCAATGAGTCTCTCAAGTCTATGAGAATTTCCATTGATGAGTGCAAAGAAAGAACCGCTAGGATGCGTGCTAAAAAAGATTGCTTTGTAAAAGCGTGTTCTTCTAGTTTTCATGACAATAATGATGAAAATCTAAAAGTGATTGATGTGTCCCCTATTAAATCTTTGTTTTCCAATATGAATCTTTATAAATATGGGACTGGAGATGACTCAACTTTAGTTAAAAGGCGTCCCAATGATTCAGAGTTTTTAGAGCTTGATGCAATAATTAGTAAAAGTGGGATTGAAGAGGTCAAAAGTTTACATAGCAATGAACCCACTATTTTGGATTTCAAGGAATTTAATTATGATAATTTTTCTTTGATAGATTGTATTTCCTTGTTGCAATCCGTGTTAAATTCTCCTCATGCTTATGCTAAAAAATAAAGCTTTTACCAAACACATCATTGATGCTTTGATGCAATCTTATGAAGAAAAGCATGAATTAGAAGTTTCTATCCCTAGAAAACTTTATGATGAGTGGTAACCTACTATTAAAATTAAGATTAAATATAATTAATTCTATGCTTTATGTGATTTGGGTGCTAGTGTTTCCACGATTCCAAAAACATTGTGTGATGTGCTAGGTTTCCGTGAATTTGATGATTGTTCTTTAAATTTGCGTCTTGCGGATTCCACCATTAAGAAACCTATGGGAAGGATTAATGATGTTCTTATTGTTGCAAATAGGAATTATGTGCCCGTAGATTTCATTGTTCTTGATATAGATTGCAATCCTTCATGTCCTATTATTCTTGGTAGACCTTTCCTTAGAACGATTGGTGCAATTATTGATATGAAAGAAGGAAATATTAGATTCCAATTTCCATTAAGGAAAGTCATGGAACACTTTCCTAGGAAGAAAATTAAATTGCCTTATGAATCTATTATGAGATCCACTTATGGATTGCATACCAAAGATGACAATAGCTAGATCTATTCTTGTTTTTATGCCTAGCTAGGGGCGTTAAACAATAGCGCTTGTTGGGAGGCAACCCAATTTTATTTTTTTTCCTTGCTTTTTTCCTATTTAGTAATAAGTAATTCATCTAGACTCATTTTAGATGTGGTTTTATGTTTTAATTAGTGTTTGTGCCAAGTAGAACCTTTGGGAAGACTTGGGTGAAGTCTTTGCGATCTTGCTGTAAAAAACAGAAAGTTTAGCGCTCACGAGATTAGATGCCATTTGTTACTGGAGAGTGATTTTAGGTTTATTATTTTTCAATATGATTAATAGACAAATTCCTCACGTCCACCAATTTATTTTATAATTTTTGGAGTTACAGAAGTATACGTTTGATACAGATTACTACAGACTGTTCTGTTTTTGACAGATTCTGTTTTTCGCGTGTTGTTTGCTTATTTTGATGAATCTATGGCTACTATCGGGGGGGGGGGGTATGAACCATAGAGAATTTTTAATATAGTAGGTTTAACACCAATATAAATCAAGAATGAGTTCATTACAGTACCTTAAAGTGGTTATTTGTTTTCTTACACTAACGGAGCTCATGAGATTTTCTGTTGAGTTTTGTGTTGTGAAGTTTTCAAGTTTTTGGGTAAAGATTTGATGGATTTTGTAATAAGGAGTGGCAAGATCCTAAGATTGGGGATGCCCAAGTCATCCCAAGGTAAAATTCAAGGACAACCAAAAGCCTAAGCTTGGGGATGCCCCGGAAGGCATCCCCTCTTTCGTCTTCGTCTATCGGTAACTTTACCTGAGGCTATATTTTTATGCACCACATGATATGTGTTTTTCTTGGAGCGTCTTGTATGGTTTGAGTCTTTGCTTTTTAGTTTACCACAATCATCCTTTCTGTACACACCTTTTGGGAGAGACACACATGAATCGAAATTTATTAGAATACACTATGTGCTTCACTTATATCTTTTGAGCTAGATAATTTTGCTCTAGTGCTTCACTTATATTTCTTAGAGCACGGTGGTGGTTTTATTTTACAGAAATTATTGATCTATCATTCTTCACTTATATTATTTCGAGAGTCCTTTAGAACATCATGGTAATTTGCTTTGGTTATAAAATTAGTCTTAATTTGATAGGCATCCAAGATGGGTATAATAAAAACTTCCATATAGAGCATACTGAATACTATGAGAAGTTTGATACTTGATGACTGTTTTGAGATATGAAGATGGTAATATTAGAGTCATGCTAGTTGAGTAGTTGTGAATTTGAGAAATACTTGTGTTGGAGTTTGCAAGTCCCGTAGCATGCACGTATGGTAAACATTGTGTGACAAATTTGAAGCATGAGGTGTTTCTTTGATTGTCCTCCTTATGAGTGGCGGTCGGGGACGAGAAATGGTCTTTTCCTACCAATCTATCCCCCTAGGAGCATGCGCGTAGTGCTTGGTTTCTGATGACTTTGTAGATTTTTGCAATAAGTATGTG
Organism: Aegilops umbellulata; assembly: GCA_032464435.1. NCBI lineage: Eukaryota > Viridiplantae > Streptophyta > Magnoliopsida > Poales > Poaceae > Aegilops > Aegilops umbellulata. The sequence goes on along the minus strand of CP136058.1, from coordinate 378,089,096 downwards.
AGTCCTTTATGACTAATGTTGAGTCCATGGATTATACGCACTCTCACCTTTCCATCATTGCTAGCCTCTTCGGTACCGTGCATTGCCCTTTCTCACCTTGAGAGTTGGTGCAAACTTCACCGGTGCATCCAACCCCCTTGATATGATACGCTCTATCACACATAAACCTCCTTATATCTTCCTCAAAACAGCCACCATACCTACCTATTATGGCATTTCCACAGCCATTCCGAGATATATTGCCATGCAACTTTCCATCTTTCTGTTTATTATGACACGCTTCATCATTGTCATATTGCCTTGCATGATCATGTAGTTGACATCGTATTTGTGGCAAAGCCACCATGCATAATTTCATACATGTCACTCTTGTTTCATTGCCCATCCCGGTACACCGCCGGAGGCATTCATATAGAGTCATACTTTGTTCTAGTATCGAGTTGTAATCTTTGAGTTGTAAATAAATAGAAGTGTGATGATCATCATTAATAGAGCATTGTGCCAAAAAAAAAGAAAAAAAGAAAGGCCAAAAAAAGGGGAAAGGCCAAAAAATATATATAAAAGGGACAATGCTACTATCCTTTTTCCACACTTGTGCTTCAAAGTAGCACCATGATCTTCATGATAGAGAGTCTCTCATATTGTCACTTTCATATACTAGTGGGAATTTTTCATCATAGAACTTGGCTTGTATATTCCAACAATGGGTTTCCTCAAATGCCCTAGGTCTTCATGAGCAAGCAAGTTGGATGCACACCCACTTAGTTTCTTTTGTTGAGCTTTCATACATTTATAGCTCTAGTGCATCTGTTGTATGGAAATCCCTACTCCTCGCATTGACATCAATTGATGGGCATCTCCATAGCCCGTTGATTAGCCGCGTCAATGTGAGACTTTCTCCTTTTTATCTTCTCCACACAACCCCCATCACTATATTCTATTCCACCCATAGTGCTATGTCCATTGGTCACGCTCATGTATTGCGCGAAAGTTGAAAAAAGTTTGAGAATACTAAAGTATGAAATAATTGCTTGGCTTGTCATTGGGGTTGTGCATGATGAGAGCATTTTTGTAGGGATAAGCTTTCTTTGGCCATGTTATTTTGAGAAGACATAATTGCTTAGTTAGTATGCTTGAAGTATTATTATTTTTATGTCAATATTAAACTTTTGTCTTCAACCTTTCAGATCTGAACATTCATGCCACAATAAAGAAAGTTACATTGAAAATTATGCTAGGTAGCATTCCACATAAAAAATTCTATTTTTATCATTTACCTACTTGAGGACGAGCAGGAATTAAGCTTGGGGATGCTTGATACGTCTCCAACGTATCTATAATTTTTTATTGTTCCATGCTATTATATTATCTCTTTTGGATGTTTAATGGGCTTTAATATACCTTTTTATATTATTTTTGGGACTAACTTTTTAACCGAAGGCCCAGTGGAAATTGCTGTTTTTTTGCCTATTTTAGTGCTGCGGAGAAAAGGAATATCAAACGGAATCCAAACAGAATGAAACATTCGCGAGGATCTTTTTTGGAACAAACGCAATCCAGGAGACTTGGAGTGGACGTCAAGGAAGCAACAAGGCGGCCACGAGGTAGGAAGGCGCACCCCCACCCTCGTGGGCCCCTCGTGGCTCCACTAACCTACTTCTTTCGCCTATATATACTCTTATACCCTGAAACCATCGGGGAGAGCCACGAAACCACTTTTCCACCGCTGCAACCTTTTGTACCCGTGAGATCCCATCTTGGGGCCTTTTCCCGCGCTCCGCCGGAGGGGGATTCGATCATGGAGGGCTTCTACATCAACACCATAGCCTCTCCGATGATGTGTGAGTAGTTTACCATAGATATTCGGGTCCATAGTTATTAGCTAGATGGCTTCTTCTCTCTCTCTGGATCTCAATACAAAGTTCTCCTCGATCTTCTTGGAGATCTATTCGATGTAATTCTTTTTGCGGTGTGTTTGTCGAGATCCGCTGAATTGTGGGTTTATGATCAAGATTATCTATGAACAATATTAGATTCTTCTCTGAATTCTTTTATGCATGATTTAATATCTTTGCAAGTCTCTTCGAATTATCAGTTTGGTTTGGCCTACTAGATTGATCTTTCTTGCAATGGGAGAAGTGCTTAGCTTTGGGTTCAATCTTGCGGTGCTCGATCCCAGTGACAGAAGGGGAAACAACACGTATTGTATTGTTTCCATCGAGGATAAAAAGATGGGGTTTATATCATATTACTTGAGTTTATCCCTCTACATCATGTCATCTTGCCTAATGCGTTACTCTGTTCTTATGAACTTAATACTCTAGATGCATGCTGGATAGCGGTCGATGTGTGGAGTAATAGTAGTAGATGTAGAATCGTTTCGGTCTACTTGTCACAGACGTGGTGCCTATGTTCATGATCATGCCTAGATATTCTTATAACTATGCGCTTTTCTATCAATTGCTCGACGGTAATTTGTTCACCCACCGTAAGATATGCTATCTTGAGAGAAGCCACTAGTGAAACCTATGGCCCCCGGGTCTACTTAACATCATATAAGTTTCCAATCTACAATTATAGTTTACTATTTATTTTGCAATCTTTATTTTTTAATCTATACAACAAAATACAAAAAATATTTATCTTATTATCTTTATCAGATCTCACTTCTGCAAGTGGCCGTGAAGGGATTGACAACCCCTTTATCGCGTATGTTGCAAGGTTCTTGATTATTTGTGCAGGTACTAGGCGATTTGCGTGTAGTCTCCTACTGGATTGATACCTTGGTTCTCAAAAACCGAGGGAAATACTTACGCTACTCTGCTGCATCACCCTTTCCTCTTGAAGGTAAAACCAACGCATGCTCAAGAGGTAGCAACCATACCAGCATACTACATCACAATCATTTTAACGCATTGTTGACACCCAAGATAAATCATTACCACCCCTAGCTACTTAAGCATGGCATGAGAAAGTATAATCTCTAATTGTCATTGCAAACATGTTTGATCATAATAGGCTGAATCATGAATACTAGGTTAAACATGTATACAAAAACAGAATAGGTTGAGTTCATACCCGTTTCTCTCTGCCACCACCAGTTCATCAAATACCGTCATTATTGCCTTTCACTTGCACGACCGAATGATAGGTAAATAATAATAGTGCAAGAGTGGCATGGACTAAGCTGGAATCTCCAAACCATTTTATTCAAAGGAGAAGACAAGGTAATTTGGGATCTTTGTTAGATCAACAATAATGCATATGAGAGCCACTCAAAAATTTCATCGTGGTCTTCTCCTCGGTATGACTCAATAAATGGAAAAGAAATTTAAAGAAACACACTGAAATATTTTTGGAGTTTTTTTAGCTTTTTTCTAAAAGAAAGCAAATTAAAACAGGAAAAACAAAATGAGAAAAACTATTTACACGGGAAAGCTCCCAACAAGCAAGAAGAAGAATCGAGAAATCTTTTTGGGTTTTCTTTTAACACTACATCTAATTAAACCAGAAAGAAAAACCGAAAAGAAGTAGGAAATGTTTTTATATTTTCTCAAAGTTTTTCAAACAAACAAGAAGAAAGCGAGAAAATAAATCTAGCATGGATAGTATAATGAAAAAGTGTGGATACGTTGGGAGGAGAAATTATAAGCCCCTATCTTTCTTTGTGTCCGGTTGAAACATTTTGCTCATGTGTATGCGGCGAGTGTTAGCAATCATAGAAGACCATATGATGCTTGAGTATGTGGACTTGCCTAAAGGCTCCGATATGTGACCCTTCCTGAAAAGATGATGAATTGTAGTTGCAAAGTTGAGTGAGAACATAGTTTGTTGGTTTCCAATAGAGTTTATGCTTTATACTTCGATAGTGTGATGAATTGTTACTTATTCATGAGAAGTCTATGATAAAAAGTCTATGATAAAAATTTTATGTTAAAGTTTTTTTGTTGTTATAATAATTCACATGATGCTTCTATGTCTGTATTTTGTTTTTATCGACACCTCTCTCTCTCTAAGCATGTGGACATGTTTTTCAATTTCGGTTTTCGCTTGAGGACAAGCGAGATCTAAGCTTGGGGGAGTTGACACGTCCATTTTGTATCATGTTTACCTACTGTTATTTATAATGTTTTTATGCATAATAATGCCTTTTGGAGTAATTCTAATGCCTTTTCTCTCATAATATACAAGGTACACACAAAGAAGGAGAATTCCGGCAGCTGGAAATCTGGACCTGAAAAAGCTACGTCACGCTACCTATTCTGCACAACTCCAAATAAGCCGAAACTTCACGAGGTTTTTTTGATGGAATAAATAAGAAATATTGGAGCAAATAACCACCGGAGTGGGGCCACATGGTGAGTAGGCCAGGCGCGCCCTGGTCGGTTGTGCTCAGCCCAGCCCACCTCCGGTGCCCATCTTCTGGTATATAAGTCATTTTGACCTAGAAAAATAAGGAGAGGACTTTCGGGACGGAGCGCCGCCGTCTCGAGGCGGAACTTGGGCAGGAGCACTTTTGCCCTCCGGCGGAGCGATTCCGCTGGGGGAACTTCCCTCCCGGAGGGGGAAATCATCGTCATCATCATCACCAACAACTCTGCCACCTTGGGGAGGGCAATCTCCATAAAAATCTTCAACAACACCATCTCCTCTCAAACCCTAGTTCATCTCTCGTGTTCAATCTGTGTACCAGAACTATAGATTGGTGCTTGTGGGTGACTAGTAGTGTTGATTACATCTTGTAGTTGATTACTATATGATTTATTTGGTGGAAGATTATATGTTCAGGTCCAATATGTTATTTAATATCCCTCTGATCTTGAGCATGATTATCATTTGTGAGTAGTTAATTTTGTTCTTGAGGTCACGGGAGAAATCTTGTTGCAAGTAATCATGTGAACTTGATATGTGTTCGATATTTTAATAGTATGTATGTTGTGATTCCCTTAGTGGTGTCATGTGAATGTCGATTACATGACAATTCACCATATTTGAGCCTAAGGGAATGCATTGTGGAGTAGTTATTAGATGATGGGTTGCGAGAGTGACATAAGCTTAAACCCTAGTTTATGCGCTATTCCGTAAGGGACCGATTGGATCCCAAAGTTTAATGCTATGGTTAGAATTTATTCTTAATACTTTTCTCGTAGTTGCGGATGCTTGCGAGGGGTTAATCATAAGTAGGAGGTTTGTTCAACTAAGAACAGTACCTAAGCACCGGTCCACCCACATATCAAATTATCAAAGTAACGAACATGAATCGAATCAACATGATGAAAGTGACTAGATGAAATTCCCGTGTACCCTCAAGAACGCTTTGCTTACTATAAGAGACCGTTTTGGCCTATCCTTAAAAGGATTGGGTTACACTTTTTTACTATTATCATTACTTGCTCGTTACAAATTATCTTGCTATCAAATTACTCTATTACTTACAATTTTAGCACTTGCAGACATTACCTTGCTGAAAACCACTTGTCATTTCCTTCTACTCCTCGTTAGGTTCGGCACTCTTACTTATCGAAAAGGCTACAATTGATCCCGTATACTTGTGGGCCATCATGCGTCATCCCACAATACCGCTGAATCAAAATAAGACGTTGGTGGTAAGCAGTATGACTATCACCACCCACAACTATTTGTGTTCTACTCATGCATATCACCTACGCATAGACCTATCTCTGATACCACTGTTGGGGATGGTTGCATGGAAAACAAAAAATTCTATGCACACGCAATGATCTATCCATGGAGATGCATAGGAGCGAGGGGGAGAGCGTGTCTACGTACCCCCGTAGACCGTAAGCGGAAGCGTTTGTCAACGCGGTTCATGTAGGTGAACTTCTTCACGCTTCAACCGATCAAGTACTGAACGCAGGGAACCTCCGCGTTATGCACACCTTCAGCTCGGTGACGTCCCTCGCCTTCTTGATCCAACAATACGTCGAGGTAGTAGATGAGTTCCGTCAGCACGACGACATGGTGACGGTGATGGTGAAGTGATCCTCACAAGGCTTCGCCTAAGCACTACGAAAATATGACCGGGGGAGCCGTACACGGCTAAGACAATGTTGTGTGTCCTTGTGTGGTGCCCCCTACCCATGTATATATAGGTGGGAGGGGAGGAGGCAGCCAAGAGACCTGGCGGCAGCCCTAGGGCTGCTGCCTTGCCCTGCGCCCCCCTTTTTCTTGTAAGAAGGAGGAAGGAAAGAGGGGGGAGAGGGAAGGAAGGGGGAGTCCTACTCCACACTTTCCTTTCCCTCCCCAGGGTGCATCAGCCCCTTGTGGGCTGGTGTGTTCCCTCTCTTGGCCCATAAGGCCCATATCTTTGCCGGGGGTGCCCGAAACTCCTTTCCGGTGACCCGATAAATACCCGGTATACCTTGCGAAACACTTTCGGTGTCCGAATACCATCGTCCTATATATCAATCTTTACCTCTCGACCATTTCGAGACTCCTCTTCATGTCCGTGAACTCATCCGGGACTCCGAACAACATTTGGTCACCAAATCACATAACTCATATAATACTATATCGTCAACGAACGTTAAGCGTGTGGACCCTACGGGTTCAAGAACTATGTAGACATGACCAAGACACCTCTCCGGTCAATAACCAATAGCGAAACCTACATGCCCATATTGGCTCCTACATATTCTACGAAGATCTTTATCGGTCAAACCGTTATGACAACATACGTAATTCCCTTTGTCTATCAGTACGTTACTTGCCTGAGATTTGATCATTGGTATCTTCATACCTAGTTCAATCTCGTTACCGGCAACTATCTTTACTCGTTCCATAATACATCACCTCATGACCAACTCCTTATTCGTTTGCTTGCAAGCTTATGATGTGTATTACCAAGAGGGCCCAGAGAAACCTCTCCGATACTCGGAGCGACAAATCCTAATCTCGATCTGTGCCAACTCAACAAACACCTTCAGAGATACCTATAGAGCATCTTTATAATCACCCAGTTACTTGTGACATTTGATAGCACACAAGGCATTCCTCCGGTATCCGGGAGTTGCATAATCTCATAGTCGAAGGAATATGTATTTGGCATGAAGAAAGCAATAACAATAAAATTGAACGATCATTATGCTAAGCTAATGGATGGGTATTGTCCATCACATCATTCTCCTAATGATGTGATCCTGTTATCAAATCACAATTCATGTCATTGGTCAGGAAACCGTAACCATCTTTGATCAATGAGCTAGTCTAGTAGAGGCTTACTAGGGACATAGTGTTTGTTTATGTATTCACACATGTATCAAGGTTTCCGATCAATACAATTCTAACATGAATAATAAACCTTTATCATGAATAAGGAAATATAAAATAACAACTTTATTATTGCCTCTAGGGCATATTTCCTTTAGATTGTACTTCGGCTTCTCCTTCTCCTCATTTTATTTTTCCTTCGAACCGCAGCTCGAGGAACCTCTCAACAATCTCTTCATCATTTTCTTCCTATGAAAATTTCTGAAATTTTTAGTGACTCAAAATAAAAGTGAACCAAACTCAACAAAATTGATAGCAACTACTCCTACAAGTGCCTAGAGGCTATGTCATGCATCAAAACTACTTTGGACCATATAAATTTGACATGCAACCTCAAGAACAAGGTCACCACAACAGCAATTTTTTGCAATAAATAAAGCACTAGAACAAAACTAATTGGACCATTGGAGGAGTCACATACCGAAGAGCAATCCCCCAAAGTAGTTTTGCGAATGGAGATGTGAGCAAGGAGATCGAAAATGGCAGCAAAATGAGCAAGACCACGAGTTTGAGCTATGGGATGATTTTTTCTGGAGGAAGACGAAGTGGATGGGTGCTGGAATAAGTGGAGGGAACCCACGTGGGACCCACAAGACAAGGGGCGCACCCTTCACCCTTGTGGACCACTTGTGAGGCCCCCTGGTGTGTTCTTAGTGCCAGAAATTCTCAAGTATTCTATAAAAATCATACTAAATTTTCAGGGCATTTGGAGAACTTTTATTTTCGGGACATTTTTTATTGCACGGATAATTCAGAAAACAGACAAAAAAAATACCATTTTTGCTTTATTTAATCTAAATAACATAAAGTAAAAAGTGGGTACAGAAACTTGTGCCTTCTAAATTCATCCATCTCATGCTCATCAAAAGGAATCCATTAACACGGTTGATCAAGTCTTTATTAACAAACTTCTTCCAAATGACATGAAACCGGAGAATTTTCAAATAACACTAGGTTACCTCAACGGGGATATGCATTTCCCCAACAATAAGAATATCATATTTCTTTTTGACAATAGGAAGAGGAAATTCAAAACCTCCAATAGTAATAGTTGAAATTTTCCCAATATAATTGATACTATGAACTTGAGGTTGTTTCTTCGAAAAGTGTACCATATGCTCATTACCATTGACATGAAAAGTGACATTGCCTTTGTTGCAATCAATAACAGCCCCTGCAGTATTCAAAAAGTGTCTACCAAGGATGATCGACATACTGTCCTCCTCGGGAATATCAAGAATACCAAAGTCTGTTAAGATAGTAATGTTTGCAACAACAACAGGCACATCCTCACAAATACCGATGGGTATAGCAGTTGATTTATCAGCCATTTGCAAAGGAATTTCAGTAGGTGTCAACTTATTCAATTCAAGTCTACGATACAAAGAGAAAGGCATGACACTAACACTGCCTCCAAGATCACATAAAACAGTTTTAACATAGTTTCTTTTAATAGAGCATGGTATAGTTGGTACTCCTCGATCTCCATGTTTCTTTGGTATTCCACTCTTAAAAGTATAATTAGCAATCATGGTGGAAATTTCGGCTTCCAATATATTTCTTTTATTAGTAACAATATCTTTCATATACTTGGCATAAGGAGGCATTTTCAGCATATCAGTCAAACACATACGCAAAAAGATAGGTCTAATCATTTCAGCAAAGTGCTCAAAATCCTCATGATACTTTTTCTTGGATGGTTTAGGAGGAAAGGACATGGGTTTCTGAACCCATGGTTCTCTTTCTTTACCATGTTTCCTAGAAAGGAAGTCTCTCTTATCATAACGTTAATTATTTGATTGTGGGTTATCAAGATCAACAACATGTTCTATCTCAACATCATTATCATTACTAGGTTGAGCATCAACATGAACATCATTATTAACATTATCACTAGATTCATGTTCATCACCAGATTGTGTCTCAGCTTCAGAAATAGAAATATCATTGGAATTCTCAGGTGTCTCTATAGCAGGTTCACTAGCATGCAAAGTCCTATCTGTTTTATTTTTCTTTTTATTAGAAGGACTAGGTGCGTCAGTATTAGTTCTCTGAGAATCTTGCTCAACTCTCTTAGGATGCCCTTCAGGATACAAAGGTTCCTGGGTCATTTTACCACCTCTAGTCATAACCCTAACAACATTATCATTGTTCTTGTTATTCAACTCATTAAGCAAATCGTCCTATGCCTTAAGTACTTGTTCTACTTGAGTTGTAACCATGGAAGCATGTTTACTAATAAGCTTAAGATCGTTAACTGTTCTAATCATATAATCACCCAAGTGGTCAAACATGTAAGCATCACGTTTCAATTGTCTACTAATATAAGCATTGAAGTTTTCTTGTTTAACAATAGAATTATCAAACTTATCCCATCATTGACTAGCAGACTTATTATGAGGAATATCACCTACATCAAATATATGGAGAGAGTTTACCTCTACTACCTGTGTCGGGTTATCAAGATCATGTATTTCTTCAATAGGTGGTAGATTCTTAACATCTTCAGCTTTAATACCTTTTTTCTTTCATAGATTTCTTTGACTCTTGCATATCTTCAGGACTGAGAAATAGAATACCTCTTTTCTTCGGAGTTGGCTTAGGATTTGGTTCAGGAAGTGTCCAATCATTATCATTACTCAATATATTATTCAATAGCAATTCAGCTTGCTCAACAGTTCTTTCCCTGAAAACACAACCAGCACAACTATCCATGTGGTCTCTGGAAGCATTGGTTTGTCCATTATGAAAGATATCAAGTATTTCATTTTTCCTAAGAGGATGATCAGGGGAAGCATTAAGTAATTGGAGAAGCCTCCCCCCAGGATTATGGGAGACTCTCTTCTTCAATTTGCATAAAGTTAAATATTTCCTTAGGGCAGCTTGTTTCTTATGAGCAAGGAATATTTTTAAGAGAAGTAATAAATCATATCCTGGGGACGCACACAACCAGGAGCAAGAGAATTAAACCATAACTTAGCATCACCCTTTAACGAGAAAGGAAACAATTTGAGAATATAGTAATACCGAATTGTTTCCTCATGAGAAAATAGGGTGGCTGTATCATTCAATTTAGTAAGATGTGCCGCAACAGTTTAAGATTCATAACCATAGAAAGGATCAGATTCAACCAAAGTAATTAACTCAGGATCGACAGAGAATTCATAATCCTTACGGTAACAAAGATAGGTGAAGTAGCAAACGTAGGGTCATATCACATTCCAGCATTCAAAGACTTTTCTTTCAGCTTAGCTAACAGTTTCTTAAGATCATCTCTATCATTACAAAGAAGAAAGTCTCTAGCAGTTTCCTCATCCATAATATAACCCTCAGGTACAAGAGGCAATTCATATCTACAGGGAGAATCATAATCTTCAGTTTCAGTAATATCATTAGTTTTAGTAATTTCATTCTCTCTAACCCTAGCAAGTTACTCATCAAGAAATTCACCAAGTGGCACAATATTATCAAGCAGAGAAGTAGTTTCATCATAAGCATCATGCATAGTATAAGTTGCATCATCGATAACATGCGACATATCATAATCAATAGCAAGTGTAGGTGTCGCAAGTTTACTCAAAACAGAAGGAGAATCAAGTGCAGAGCTAGATGGCAGTTCCTTACCTCCCCTCATAGTTGAGGGAAAAATCTTAGTTCTTAATTCCTCATAGTGATCAACAGATATAAATCCCAAGTGACTCGGAGAATAGAGCTATGCTCCCTGGCAATGGCACCAGAAAAAGTTCTTGATAACCCACAAGTATAGGGGATCGCAACAGTTTTCGAGGGTACAATATTCAACCCAAATTTATTGATTCAACACAAGGGGAGCCAAAGAATATTATCAAGTATTAGAAGCTGAGTTGTCAATTCAACCATACCTGAAAGACTTAATATCTTCAGCTGGAAGTAACGGTAACAGTGGCAAAAGTAACAGTAGCAGTTTTGTAGTAATCGTAACAGTGGCAACGGAAAAGTAACAAAGCAAAGATCAATATGAAACGAGCTCGTAGGCAATGGATCAATGATGGATAATTATGTCGGATGGCATTCATCTTGCAACAGTTATAACATAGTGTGACACAGAACTAGCTCCAATTCATCAATATAATGTAGCAATGTATTTCGAATATAGTCATACATGCTTATGGAAAAGAAACTTGCATGACATCTTTTGTCCTACCTTCCCGTGGCAGCGGGGTCCTATTGGAAACTAAGGTATATTAAGGCCTCCTTTTAATAGAGTACCGGACCAAAGCATTAGCACTTAGTGAATACATGAACTCCTCAAACTACGGTCATCATCTGGAAGTGTCCCGACTATTATCAGTCCGGGTTGCCAGATCATAACACGTAGTAGGTGACTATAACTTGCAAGAAAGGATCAAGAACACAAATATATTCATGAAAACAGAATAGGTTCATATCTGAAATCATGGCACTCGGGCCCTAGTGACAAGCATTAAGCATAGCAAAGTCATAGCAACATCATCTTAGAACATAGTGGATACTAGGGATCAAACCCTAACAAATCTAACCCGATTACATGGTAAATCTCATCCAACCCATCACCGTCCAGCAAGCCTATGATGGAATTACTCACGCACGGCGATGAGCATCATGGAATTGGTGAGGGAGGATGGTTGATGATGACAATGGCGACGATTTCCCCTCTCTGGAGCCCAAAACGGACTCCAGATCTACCCTCCCGAGGAAGAATAGGAGGTGGCGGCGGCTCCGTATCCTAAAACGCGATGAATCCCTCTTTTTGTTTTTTTCTCCCCGAACGTGAATATATGGGTTGGAGTTGAGGTCGGTGGAGGTCTATGGGACTGAGGGAGTCCTGGATTAGGGGGTGTGCGGATAGCCAGACTATACCTTCAGCCGGACTCCTGGACTATGAAGATACAAGATTGAACACTTCGTCCCGTGTCCGGAAGGAACTTTCCTTGGCGTGGAAGGCAAGCTTGGCAATACAGATATGTAGATCTCCTACCATTGTAACCGACTCTGTGTAACCCTAACCCTCTCCGGTGTCTATATAAACCGGAGGGTTTTAGTCCGTAGGACAGAACAACAATCATACCATAGGCTAGCTTCTAGGGTTTAGCCTCCTTGATCTCGTGGTAGATCTACTCTTGTACTACCCATATCATCAATATTAATCAAGCAGGACGTAGGGTTTTACCTCCATCAAGAGGGCCCGAACCTGGGTAAAACATCGTGTCCCTTGTCTCCTGTTACCATCCGCCTAGACGCACAGTTTGGGACCCCCTACCCGAGATCCGCCGGTTTTGACACCGACATTGGTGCTTTCATTGAGAGTTCCTCTGTGTCGTCACTTTTAGGCTCGATGGCTCCTCTGATCATCAACAGCGATGCAGTCTAGGGTGAGACCTTTCTCCCCGGACAGATCTTCGTCTTCGGCGGCTTCGCATTGCGGGCCAATTCGCTTGGCCATCTGGAGCAAATCGAAGGCTATGCCCCTGGCCATCAGGTCAGATTTGGAAGCTTAAACTATACAGCTGACATCCGCGGGGACTTGATCTTTGACGGATTCGAGCCACTGCCAAGTGTGCTGCACTGTCACGATGGGCATGATCTAGCTCTGCCGCCGAACAGTGCCCTGGAGGCCGCACCCGCATCGACTTCGACCCTTAATTCGGAGCCAACAGCGCCGATCGAGGATGGGTGGTTGGACGCCGCCTCGGGGGCTGCGATCCCAATGGCGATCGAGCCAAACACCAGCCCCGCGCTCCACGTGGCTCGTGACTCCAAGGAGCCGGACTCCTCTCCGAACTCCGAGCCCACCGCGCCCCTGCAGATCGAATCTGATTGAGCGCCAATCATGGAGTTCAGCGCCGCGGACATCTTTCAGCACTCGCCCTTCGGCGATATTCTGAAATCACTAAAGTCTCTCTCTCTATCAGGAGAGCCCTGGACGGACTACGGTCAGCAAGGTTGGGACACGGACGACGAAGCAATTCAAAGCCCACCCACCACCCATTTGGTAGCCACTGTCGATAATCTAAACGACGTGCTCAACTTCGACTCCGAAGACATCGACGGTATGGACGACGATGTAGGAGACGGACATGAACCAACGCCTATAGGGCACTTGACAGCCACCTCATCTCATGATGTGTACATGGTGGACACACCCAAAGGAAACGACGACGAGGAACACAGGGATGCAACGAGGGATCATTCTTTCGAAAAGCAAGCAAAGCGGCAACGTAAACGCCGCTCCAAGCCCCGCCTTGACAGAGACAACAGCCATACAGACCCAGCCATAGAGCAGGACGAGCCGGCGGACGACGAACAGGGCAACTCGAATAAACAAACCGAACAACCTGCCCCCGGCAAGAACAGCATTCCGGACGACCTTACGCCGGACAAGCTAAGGGAGCAGAAGAACCTCCACCGAAGGCTCGTTGCCACTACACGTAGCCTAAAAAAGCAGAAGCGGAAGCTCAAAACTGCGGAGGATGCACTCAGAATCAGATGGAGCAAAGTACTCAACACCGCAGACAAATACGGCGGCAGTCACCACACCAAAAGCTATCAGAAGCGAAAGCTACTGCCGGAATTTGACGAGGAGGCCCTAGAGCCCCCGCAATCAAAAGATAAGAAAGCCACCCGGTCGGATAGACGACCCCATGGCCAGCATAAAGCGGCAAGCGGCGCCGCATACAAGCCGGCACGCGACCCACTCAAGGTTTCGCATCGAAAAGATGGCCCAACTATATTATCTATGGGCCAAGAAAGCAAGCTCCCATAAGCAGTGCAACACAACCAATATCCGAACATCACGACACACCCAAATACAGGGGTGCCGCACACCCCCTATGTTTCACCGATGAGGTTGTGGACCATGAATTTCCAGCGGGATTCAAGCCCGTAAACATAGAGGCGTATGACGGAACAAGATACCCTGGAGTCGGGATTGAGGATTACATCCTCCACATACACATGGCAAGGGTAGATGACCTCCACGCCATAAAATACTTACCCCTGAAGCTCAAAGGGCCAGCTCGGCATTGGCTCAAAAGCCTTCCCAAAAATACCATTGGAAGTTGGGGAGAGCTCGAAGACGCTTTCTCGGCAAATTTTCAAGGGACTTATGTCCGCCCTCCGGATGCAGACGATCTAAGTCACATAACTCAACAGCCCAGAGAGTCAGCCCGGAAATTCTGGAACAGATTCCTTACTAAAAAGAATCAAATAGTCGACTGTCCGGACGCCGAAGCCCTAGCAGCTTTTAGGCATAACGTTCGAGACGAATGGCTCGCCAGACACCTCGGCCAAGAAAAGCCAAGAACAATTGCCGCATTAACAAGCCTCATGACCCTCTTTTGCGCAGGAGAGGATAGCTGGTTGGCAAGATGTAGCACTAGCGACCCAAGTACATCCGAAACTAGGGATGGAAACGGAAAACCACGACGCAACAAGGACCAGCGCCGGACTAAGGAAAGCAGTCTGAAGAGCACGACAGTCAATGCCGGATTCAACAACTCTCAGCAAAATCAGAAAAAGCCGCCCCTCAAGGATAATAGGGACGAGCTATCCAACTTAAACAAAATCTTGGACAAGATATGTCAAATACACAGTACTCCCAAGAAGCCTGCAAACCATACCCACAGAGATTGCTGGGTTTTCAAGCAATCCGGCAAACTCAACGCCGAACACAAGGGGCTCGACACACCAAGTGAAGACAATGACGAACCCCAAAAGCAGAGCACCAGGGAACAAAAGAATTTTCCACAAGAAGTCAAAACGGTAAACTTACTTCACATAACAAAACAAGCGGCGCCCATAGATGTACGCACCATACGACCTATCCCAAAGGAGTCTCGCCACTGGTTGTTAAAACCGATCACCTTTAATCATCTGGATTACTCTGGAAGTATCCGAAACGCAGGCTGGACTGCCTTGGTATTAGATCCAATAATCGGCGGACTCGACTTTGCAAATGTCCTGATGGATGGCGGCAGTGGTCTAAACCTGATATATCAGGACACAATCCGCCACATGGGGATAGACCCAGCAAACATTCGCCATAGCGAAACCTCTTTTAAAGGGGTAACACCAGGCCCAGATGCCCATTGCACGGGTTCTCTCCGGCTAGAAGTTAAATTTGGCTCCCCCGGCAACTTCCGTCACGAAAGGTTAACCTTCCATATCGCCCCATTCTCAAGCAGCTATCAAGCACTAATGGGACGCGAAGCTTTCGCTGGCTTTAACGCAATTCCGCACTATGCATCTCTTACGCTTAAGATGCCCGGTCCACGCGGCATCATCTCATTAAAGGGAAAGCATTGAGTATGCCTCCCGCGCGGGAGATTGTGCGGCCACCTTAACAACCCCAGAATAAATGGGCTTCACCAGCTAAAAACATATAAACAGGTAATTAAAACCATGGACACGGCTAGACGAGTCCGGCATAAAAATACAATGGATAAAGGCTCAATAGCCATACACCCCTGTACTATGGGCTCCGCGCATATAAAAAAAGAGATAGTCAAGGTCAATTTTAACCATTTCAATTTATACTTTGTTTATTTAGTATAACTTCTGTTCGGCACAACCTTTCTTCAACTAAAGTTCCTCTCTTTTACAGATGAACACCGTGCTGCGCCCGTCTAGGATACGGCACAACGGAGACACAGGCGCAGACGTGCAGCAGGGACCCGTTCCAAGGATTCTTTTCAGATTAAGACCCTGCGTAAACCTTTTTTTACTGTCTCTTGTTGATACACATCCCCTGGTTTTTTGGTATAACCAAGGAGGAGGCTGACGTCTTGGCATGTGGACACGTCAGAATTTTGCGCGTACCTGGACACCAAGGGCTTATAATTAAGGGCGTTGTCCCGCCCGCCTTTATAAAGACCGAATACCTTAGGGAGTGTTCGGCGTCGCGAGTTTGGCCTTATATGCATCAGCTCTGAATCATGTCTTTGGTCAAATGTTGGGTTGCCCGGCTCCTGTGTTTTGCTGCCTTACGTTCCGCTCTATCGGCTAAGGCGGCACCAGGAGAACTACTGCGATTGTGCCCCGGTTCAGCCAGGCGAGCACCTCAGTAGAGAAAGCCGAAAATTAACTGTGATGATATAGCAAGAGACTGGTCAACCACTCGATGACTCACCAGAATCTTTAGGATTCCTCCGCATTAATGAAGGGCCGTTTCCCAGCCAGGCACATACGCGTCCCGAGTTCGGGCGAGCGCAGGCGCTACAAGGGGCTATATAAGTAGCCTCACTGTCAAACTCCTATGGCTAAGTGAAAGTGTTAAAGCATTATAGTCTGATTGCCTAGTTCGCTGCGCTATCACCTCCTTTGTAGGACCAAGACGTTGGATTAAGTGTGAAAACGCGCCTTCTGCGAACACCCCCGCAATATTTGCGTGGGGGCTGAAGCCGACGACTGCCATCTTTCAGATTACATATACATATATTCTAAACGGCCACACATGAGGTGTTACAATACTTGTAGGCGCAAGTATAAAAAGCTTCTACCATTTATCAAAAATTGTTTTACAATAACATATGCTATTTAAACATAACATCCTTCGAGCGCTGCGTCTCTATCACACGAGCGCCTTGAAGAACTTCCTGAAAATAGTGCTCGGCAGGTACTCGACTTTCGTCCGAATCTCGGGATGCAATAACGGTGGTCTCCATTTCCGCCCAGTATGTTTTGACACGGGCAAGAGCCATCCGTGCACCCTCTATGCATGCTGACCTCTTCATCGCATTAATATGCGGCACCGCACCAAGGAACTGCTGCACCAAGTTGAAATAACTTTTCAGCTCCGGCCTCTCCGGCCACAGGTGGCTTATGACACACTTCATGGCGAGTCCGGACAACCTATTCAGTTCAGCCCATTCGGCCAGACGATCGTCTACGGACAGCGGCCGCTCCAGATTATGGAACTCCGACCAGAAGATCTTCTCCACTTCGCGATCTTCTTGATCTCGAAAGTGTTCGGTCGCATCCGCAGCACTCGCTGCCAAATCCAGATAGGTGTCCGCCGCACTCCACATTTGGCCCAGCGGAGCATATTTAGGATCACAGAACTTCCTCCGTAGCATAAAGGGCTTCCCAGCCGCGATCTCTCCGGCCTGACACAGCTCCTCCTTCATAGCTCTCATCGCAGAGCGAGCATCCTTGGCATCGGCAACGGCCTTCTCCAGGTCCGTTTGTTCCGCCCGGTTTTCCTTTTCAAGAAGCTTGCAACGGTCAGCAGCGCTCTTCAGCTTCACGGCTATCTCGGCCATTTCCTTCTTGCTTTAGCAGTGAGCAGCATGTTCGGCTTTCAGCTCTTCCATTGCCTTTCCGGCAGCCGCATCACTTTTTCTGGCTTGCTCCTTGGCTCGGGCAAGTTCCGCCCAAAGATTCTCCATGGCAGCAGCACCATCTGCATTACGCACACACATTGTAAGATACTGGCATAAAGCTCCTCTTACTAGGTACCACCGGAGGAACTACATACCTTGTGCCTCATCAAGTCGCCTGTTAACAAGCGTGATGTCGGCATCTGCCACGTCAAGTTGCCGCTTTAGCTCGGCAAATTCATCAGTCCGGCTGGCCGCCGGACACTTCGCCACCTACACATGAAGGCGGCATTTTAGACCTGGGGTTATGATCCTCTGCGCGCTGTCACTTTTGACAACACACAAAGTCCCAGGGGCTACTATCAACACAGGGCGCATCTTGTTCATGCGCAACTGTGTACCTCAAAACCTGTCAGTAAAATCCTGACGGCCTCATGCAATCAGCTCTCCGCAGACGAAATCCTCTCAACCACCGTACCCATCAAGGCACGGTGATCCTCTGAGATAGACGCTCGCCCTAGCAGATCTTTCAGCTCCTCCGACCGTGCACCGGACGGTGCCGGACTCGTTCGATGGCCCTCTTCGAAGGCCGGACGCGGAGGGCTTTGGGGGCCCAAATGACTACCGTCCGGCCCTGCCGAATTCGGAGAAACCCTCCGCGACGATACCTCAGGGTCGCCCGCCTCGCTAGGCGGTACGGCAGGGGAAGGCGTTCTGCTCTCCATCATCTCCGGAAGAAGGTCCGCCGAAGACGAGCCCTGCTGAGAAGGGCTGAGGTCCGAGCTACAAGGAAAAATTTCGGTTACTTTTCTCAGATATAAAGCAAGGATTTCTCTTATCTCTTAAAAAGAAAACCTCTCTCTACTTACGTCTCAGTGGAGGGTTGATCCCCTTGAGGGCATAATTCGGCCGAGGTATCCCCCGGCGCAGGACCCTCTGACGAGGATTTCTTCCCCCACTTTGAGGCCATGGTCTCCAGGTCTTTAGAGGCGGTCCTCTTCTTCCCCTGAGGAGAGGAATCTATGATTCCTCCCTTACGAACAGCCTCCTTCGAGGAGGCCGTTGTTTCCTTGTCCCCTCCCTTGCTTTCCTCCAAAGGCACAATCTTCAACATCCCGACCAGCACGAGATCCGGCGTGGTCTCGGGGAGGGGAGCCGGACACCTGATAAGCTTTGCTTTCGCTATCCACTCCTGTTTAAAGGACATCTCTTTTAGGGGCAAGTTTATGACAAATATACTGATAGCGAGTCTGGGCACAAGGCTACTTACTTGAGTATCTGGGCGATTGCAGCTGAAACCTGCGTCCTCGGTCAAGTCCGGACACGTTGCTTGTGATCCAAAGAACAATTCATACATCTCCGCGGGCGTTGCACCCATGAAATGCTGGATAGCTCGCGGTCCCTCCGGATTAAACTCCCACAGGCGAAGGGGGCGACGTTTGCCGGGCAGGGTTCAGCGAATCAGCATGACCTGTGTCACTATGACCAGGCTGAGGTCTCTCTCTAAGAGATCCCTGATGCGGCCCTGCAACAAGGGCACGTCCTTGGATGGCCCCCAGTCTAGTCCTTTATTGACCCATGACGCTAGCTGTGGTGGGGGACCCGAGCGAAAGGCAGGTGGCGCCACCCACCTGGTGCCCCTGGGAGCGGTGATATAGAACCACTCTCGTTGCCATAAGCCGAGCTCCTCTTGAAAAGAGCCCTCGGGCCATGGAGCATCGACATTCTTGCTTATAACAGCGCCTCCGCACTCCGCGTGTCGTCCCTCGATCATCTTCGGTTCAACTTTGAAGGTCTTCAGCCATAGTCCGAAGTGAGGAGTAACACGGAGGAAGGCTTCACACACGACGATGAATGAGGAAATGTGGAGGATGGACTCCGGAGCTAAGTCGTGAAATTCCAACCCATAATAAAACATGAGCCCCCTCACGAAGGGATGCGTCTGGAAGCCTATCCCCCGACGGAAGTGAGACATGAACACCACGCTCTCATCAGGCTTGGGAGTGGGAATGGCCTGCCCTTGAGCAGGCAACCTATGTGAGATTTCGCCGGTCAAAAACCTGGCCTCTCTCAGCTTTAGGACGTCCTCCTCCGTAAGGGAAGAGGGCATCCATCGGCCTCGAAGGTCGGAACCGGACATTGTCGAAGATCCGAAGCGCCTGAAATCTGGAGCCTTGGGTGTTGGAACTCGAGGCGAAGGGCGAACTCGTTTGAGATTGAAAAGAAGGAGCAAGGCCTTGGTCTCTTTATAAGAGGTTGAATACCAAGGGCCCTCCCCGTAACCGTTTGGGACTCGCCTTTAATCGAGAAAACCTGCCAACGGGCACGATTGGGTTACCCATGTCCGTATTGATGAGAATCCCGTAAATAAAGGGGACACGATCTCTGCTTTGACAAGACGTGCCAAGGAAACCGCCTCGCGAAACACGCTGAGGTGGGGGAGTAAAAACAATTCGAATAAAGGCTTGGCCGTAGTGTGATGTCACGCTATGGAATACGCCAGCAGATTAGATTTGTGTAAATATTGTTCTCTCTATGGCAATATGTGGAAACTTATTTTGCAGAGCCGGACACTATCCTTTGTGTTCAAAATCTTCTATGAAGTACTTGGAGGAGGAACCCGCCTTGCAATGCCGAAGACAATCCGCGCGCCGGACTCGTCGTCATTGAAGCCTAGTTCAGGGGCTACTGAGGGAGTCCTGGATTAGGGGGTGTCCGGTTAGCCGGACTATACCTTCAGCCAGACTCCTGGACTATGAAGATACAAGATTAAAGACTTCGTCCCGTGTCCGGAAGGGACTTTCCTTGGCGTGGAGGGCAAGCTTGGCGATACGGATATGTAGATCTCCTACCATTGTAACCGACTCTTTGTAACCCTAACCCTCTCCGGTGTCTATATAAACCGGAGGGTTTTAGTCCGTAGGACAGAACAACAATCATACCATAGCCTAGCTTCTAGGGTTTAGCCTCCTTGATCTCGTGGTAGATCTACTCTTGTAGTACCCATATCATCAATATTAATCAAGCAGGACGTAGGGTTTTACCTCCATCAAGAGGGCCCGAACCTGGGTAACACATCGTGTCCCTTGTCTCCTGTTACCATCCGCCTAGACGCACAGTTCGGGACCCCCTACCCGAGATCCGCCGGTTTTGACACCGACAGGGACCGACAAGGACAGAGGGCACACCCCAGGGGGGTGGGAGCGCCCTCCACCCTTGTGGAAAAGGTGTGGGTCCCCTTCAGTTGATTATTTCACCAATATTTTTTTATTTATTCCAAAAATGATCTCCGTGAAGTTTCATGTCATTCCAAGAACTTTTATTTCTCCACAAAAATCACACCATGGCAATTCTGCTGAAAACAGCGTGAGTCCGGGTTAGTTCCATTAAAATCATGAAAATTAGAGTCCAAAACAAGGGCAAAAGAGTTTGGAAAAGTAGATACGATGGAGACATATCAATGAGCTTCCACCGAATAAACCAACTAGCATCAACTACAAGGAGTAATCAACACTACTAGCAACCCACATGTACCAATCTGAGGTTTTGAGACGAAGATCGGATACAAGAGATGAACTAGGGTTTGAGAGGAGATGGTGCTGGTGAAGATGTTGATGGAGATTGACCCCCTCTCGATGAGAGGATCGTTGGTGATAACGATGGCGATGATTTCCCCCTCCGAGAGGGAAGTTTCCCCCGCATAACAGCTCCACCGGAGCCCAAGACTGGTTCTGCCCAGGTTCCACCTTGAGACGGCGGCGCTTCATCCCGAAATCTTCCTTCTAATTTTTTTTCATGTCAAAGCACACCATATAGTAGAAGATGGGCACCGGAGGCCTGCCAGGGGACCCACAAGGTAGGGAGGCGCGGCCAGGGGGGTAGGGTGCGCACCCCACCCTTGTGGATGGCTGGTGGCCCCCCTCTGGTGCTTTCTTCGCCCAATATTTTTTATATATTCCAAAATAATTCTCCGTGAAGTTTCAGGACTTTTGGAGTTGTGCAGAATAGGTCTCTAATATTTTTCTCCTTTTCCAGTCCAGAATTCCAGCTGCCGGCATTCTCCCTCTTCATGTAAACCTTATAAAATAAGAGAGAAAGGGCATGAGTATTGTGATATAATGTGTAATAACAACCCATAATGAATAAATATCAATATAAAAGCATGATGCAAAATTGACGTATCAGCGAGCAATCATATCAGAATTGTATTTCAATTGTTTCATAACATTTGCATTGAAGTGATCTTGCTTTCTAATGTAATTATCAAACTCATAAAGGCATTGACTAGGATGCATATTATAAGGACTGCCATTGTCATTGAATTTCATTAAAGAATTTACCTCTACCACCTTAGGTGGTGGTGGTGTACCAAGCCCATGTATTTTGTTCAATAGGAGGTAAATTTTTGACATCCTTAGTTCTAATACCTTTTTCCTTCATACATTTCTTTGCCTCTTGCATATCTTCAGGACTGAGATATAAAATACCCCTCTTCTTCGGAGTGGGTTTAGGCGGTGGTTCAGGAAGAGTCCAATCATCATAATTTTTCAATATGTTATTCAATAGTCCTTCAGCTTGTTCAACAGTTTGTTCCCTGAAAACACAACCAGCACAACTATCTAGGAAATCCCTAGAAGAATCGGTTAGTCCATTATAGAAGATATCAAGTATTTCATTTTTCTTGAGAGGATGATCAGGCAAAGCTTCAACAATTGGAGAAGCCTCCCCAAGCTTGTGGGAGACTCTCTTCTTCAATTTGCACAAAGTTAAATATTTCCTGTAAGGCATCTTGTTTCTTATGAGCAGGGAAATATTTTTTGCGAGAAGTAGTTAATCATATCCTGGGGACTACACACACAACTAGCAGCAAGAGTATTATACCAAGTTTTAGTATCACCCTTTAATGAGGACGGAAATAACTTGAGGATATAATAATAGCACATTTTCTCATCATGAGCAAAAAGGGTGGCTATGTCATTCAACTTAGTAAGGTGTGCCACAACAGTTTCAGTTTCATAACCATGGAAAGGATCAGATTCAACCAAAGTAATTAACTCTGGGTCGACAGAGAATTCATAATCCTTATCATCAACAAACATAGGTGAAGAAGCAAACTTAGGATCACATTTCATCCTAGCGTTCAAAGATTTTTCTTTCAGTTTGCATAATAATTTCTTTAGATCATCTCTATCATTGCAAGCAAGAAAGTCTCTAGTTGTCTTCTCATCCATAACATAACCTTCCGGTATCTTAGGCAATTCATATCTTGGAGGACTAGGTCTAATAGGTGTTTCAAGATTTTCAGTTTCAAGTACTTCATCAGTTTCAATAATTTCATCAGTTTTAGCATTCTCAAAAACTGGAGCTCTAGCAAGTTTTTCATCAAGAAATTCACCTAGTGGCACATTATCATCAAGCAAGGTACTAGCATCATCATGAGTATCATTCATAGCATAAGTAGCATCGTCAATGACTTGCGACATATTAGGATTAATAACATGTGGTGGTGGTGCAAGTCTACTTAAAACAGAAGAAAAATCAAGTGCAGAGTGTGACGGCAGTTCCTTACCTCCCCTTGTCCTATAGGGAACGATCTTGGTTTTAGTATCCTTCAGATTCTTCATAGTGATAAATTGATAATAATCCCGTGTGACTCAACAAATATAGCTATGCTCTAGGGCAATGGCGCCAAAAAAAGGTCTTGATAACCCACAAGTATAGGGGATCGCAACAGTTTTGAGGGTAGAGTATTCAACCCAAATTTATTGATTCGACACAAGGGGAACCAAAGAATATTTGCAAGTATTAGCAACTGAGTTGTCAATTTAACCACACCTGGAGATTGATTATCTACAACAAAGTGATCAGTAGCAAAGTAGTATGATAGTTTTGATAGTAGTAGCAACAGAAATCGTAACAGTAACAGTGATAGCAATAATTTTGTAACAAGCGTAGCAGTAACAATAGCAATAGCAACTTAGTAGAAAAAATACATGGAAATTTGTAGGCATTGGATCGGTGGATTCATTGGATGATATTCATCATATAACTGTCATAACCTAGGGCGATACAGCACTAGCTCCAGTTCACAAATATAATGTAGGCATGTATTTCGTAAATAGGCATACATGCTTATGGAAAGAACTTGCATGACATCTTTTGTCCTACCCTCCCGTGGCAGCAGGGTCCAATTGGAAACTAAGGAATATCAAGGCCTCCTTTTAATAAAGAACCGGAACAAAGCATTAACACATGGTGAATACATGAACTCCTCAAACTACGGCAATCATCGGAAAGTATCCCGACTACTGTCACTCCGGGGTTTACGGATCATAACACATAATGGGTGAATATAACTTGTAAGATCGGATCTAGAACATAGATATAATGGTGATAACATAAACAGTTAGGATTTGAAATCATGGCACCGGGCCCAAAGTGACAATCATTAAGCATGCAAAGTCATGTCAACATCAATCTCAGAACATAATGGATACTAGGGATCAATCCCTAACAAAACTAACACGATTACATGATGAATCTCATCCAACTCCTCACCGACCAGTGAGCCTACAAAGGAATTACTCACTCCTGGTGGGGAGCATCATGGAATTGGCGATGGAGAAGGGTTGGTGAGGACGAAGATTGAAGATCCCCCTCTCCGGAGCATCATGTAAACGCGATAATTCTTCCTCCCCTATCTTTTTCTCCGAAAATGTGAATTTATAGCGACGGAGATAGTGTCAGCCGAGCCACCAGGTGGGGACAACCCACCTGGGTGCACCAGGAGGGGGCGCGCCCTGGTGGGTTGTGCTCACCCAGGGGACCCCCTCCGGTTGTTCTTGGCTCCAGTATATTTCTTTTATTCCATAAAAATCTCCAAAAAGTTTTGTGCCATTCAGAGAACTTTTTTTTCTGCACAAAAACAACACCATGGTAGTTCTGCTGAAAACAACGTCAGTCCGGGTTAGTTTCATTCAAATCATGCAAATTAGAGTCCAAAAACAAGAGGAAAAACATTAGGAAAAGTATATAAGACGGAGACGTATCAGGCCCGCCGGGTACTAGGGTATGCCGGGTTCTCCGGGCACGGGCCCCGTGCGGCAGAGGGCACTGTTCCCCATCTTGTCGTGCGTCATGGAATGGTTGAGCCGGCTCGGCTACCGGGGTGCATCGCCTGGTTGCCATCGACTTGCGTCAGCAGGATGGGGGATGCACTGTAGCCATGCTGGTGATACGTCTCCGTCGTATCTATAATTTTTTATTGTTCCATGCCAATATTCTACAACTTTTACATACTTTTGGAAACTTTTTATACTATTTGTTGGGACTAACATATTGATCCAGTGCCCACTGGTAGTTCCTATTTGTTGCATGTTTTTTTGTTTCGCAGAAAATCCATATCAAACCGAGTCCAAACGGGATAAAAACTTACAGAGATTTTTTTTGGAATGTATGTGATTGGGGGAAAAAGAATCAACGCGAGACGATGCCCGAGGGGCCCACAAGGAAGAAGGGCGCGCCCCTGATCCTTGTGGCCACTCTGTAAGGCGGTTGGTTCCCTTCTGTCGCAAGAAAGCTAATATCCGGATAAAAATCGTGTTAAAATTTCAGCCCAATCGGAGTTACGGATCTCCGGGAATTTAAGAAACGGTGAAAGGCCAAAATCTGGGAGCACAGAATCAAAAGGAAACAGAGAGATAGATCCAATCTCGGAGGGGCTCCCG
This sequence comes from Aegilops umbellulata, assembly GCA_032464435.1. Lineage (NCBI taxonomy): Eukaryota > Viridiplantae > Streptophyta > Magnoliopsida > Poales > Poaceae > Aegilops > Aegilops umbellulata. The sequence continues at coordinate 378,063,745 of CP136058.1, read as the reverse complement.
CCCCTCCGCCGCCATGGAAGCCAAGTACCAGAGGGGAAACCCTTCTCCCATCTAGGGGGAAGTGATACGTCTCCAACATATCTATAATTTTTTATTGTTCCATGCTATTATATTATCAATCTTGGATGTTTTATAATCATTTTGTAGTTATTTTATATCATTTTTTGGTTCTAACCTATTGACATAGTGGCAAGTGCCAGTTGCTGCTTTCTGCATGTTTTTTACATCGCAGGAAATCAATATCAAATGGAGTCCAAACGCAACAAAACTTTATGAAGATTTTTTTGGACTAGAAGGAACATAATGGGCCCTGGCTGCGCCTGGGGGGTGCTCCGAGGAGAGCACAACCCACCAGGGCATGCCAGGAGGCCCAGGTGTGCCCTGGTGGGTTGTGCCCACCTCGGGTGCCCCCATACCGCCTCTTTGCTCTATAAATACCCCAATATTCCCAAAACCCTAGGGGAGTGGACGAAATATTGATCCTGCCGCCGCAGAGTCCAGAACCACCAGATCCAATCTAGACACCATCTCGGATGGGGTTCACCACCTCCATTGGTGCCTCTCCGATGATGCGTGAGTAGTTCTTTGTAGACCTTTGGGTCCGTAGTTAGTAGCTAGATGGCTTCCTCTCACTCGCTGAATTCTCAATACAATGGTCTCTTGGAGATCCATATGATGTAACTCTTTTGCTGTGTGTTTGTTGGGACCGATGAACTTTGAGTATATGATCAGATCAATCTTTTTATATCCATGAAAATTATTTGAGTTTCTTTGATCTCTTATATGCATGATTGCTTATAGCCTCGTATTTCTTCTCCGTTATTTGGGTTTTGTTTGGCCAACTTGATCTATTTATCTTGCAATGGGAAGAGGTGCTTTGTAGTGGGTTCGATCTTACGGTGCTTGATCCTAGTGATAGAAGGGGAACCGACACGTATGCATCGTTTCTACTAAGGATAAAACGGTGGGGTCTACCTCTACATAGATAGATCTTGTCTACATCATGTCATCAATCTTATTGCATTACTCCTTTTCTCGATGAACTTAATACACTAGATGCACGCTGGATAGCGGCCGATATGTGGAGTAATAGTAGTAGATGCAGGCAGGAGTCGGTCTACTAATCTTGGCTGTGATGCCTATATAATGATTATTGCCTGGATATCGTCATGATTATTTGAAGTTCCATCAATTACCCAACAGTAATTTGTTCACCCGCCGTTTGCTATTTTTCTCGAGAGAAGCCACTAGTGAAACCTACGACCCTGGGTCTCTTTCTCATATTATTTGCCTTTGCGATCTACTTTTCCTTTGCATTTATTTTCAGATCTATTAAACCAAAAATACAAAAATACCTTGCTGCAATTTATTCTTATTTATTTTGTTTGGTGTTCGATCTATCAATCTACTACAATTTTATCTCACGTCTGTTTGCCTATCTTGTGGCGCCGTACCCGGATGGGATTGACAATCCCTTTAACACGTCAGGTTGCGAGGATTTGTTATCTGTGTGCAGGGGTTGTTTACGTTGTGTTGCTTGGTTCTTCTACTGGTTCGATAACATTGGTTTCATATCTGAGGGAAATACCTACCGCCCCTGTGCTGCATCATCCCTTCCTCTTTGGGGAAATACCGACGTAGCTTCAAGCGACATCAAAAGGAATTTCTGGCGCTGTTGCCGGGGAAGATCTTCAACATATACCATGTTCCTAATCACAAATCTCATCTCCTCGCAAGTTGCATTATTTTACATTTGCCTCTCATTTTCCTCTCCCCCACTCCACAAAAATTTGCCATTTTATTTGCCCTCTTTTTCGTTCGGCGTTTTCTCGTCAGATCTATCATTTTGCTAACAATTTTGTTTGCCCCTTTGCTTGTATTGCCATGTGCCTTCTATACGCTTGTATCTTCGCTTGCTAAAAATTTATTGATATGGATCCTCATCCACTTGCTAATCTTTTCAGAAGATCCGGTTATGATGAACCAATTGCTAGTGATTTGAGTGCACTAGATTATCTTTATAAAGTTTTGCTTGAGATTCGTGAATCTGAAAATTGTGATGAAGAAATTTATGAAGTGATTCATGATAGCTCCTTGAATGGAAAGCATGATTACAATGATTTTACTATCAATTTTATTAATGTCAATTGTGCTAATAATATGCAAAACCCCAAGCTTGGGATGCTAATTTTGTTATGTCCACTACTTGTTGCAATGATCATGATTGGGGTGATTCTTCTTATGATCTTGAAAATCTATTTAATCCTCATGATTAATATGTTTTCAATAATATTGAAAGTGGGTTTGGAAGAGCGCCAACTTTAAGTAAAAAACAATCCCACATATTTGGAGAGTGTTCAATCTTATTTTTTTTTTATGAAAGTGGGTTTGGAGAGGTCATGACTTTATTTGATGATATTCCCACTATTTTGTAAGTGTGTCAACTTTGCATGCATGTGGATCATGAAGAGAAAATTTTATATGATAGATATATCATTGAATATGATTATGGTCCTACATATAATTATTTTTAGAGAGGAAAATATGGTTGTAGAAATTTTCATGTCACTAGATTGCCTCTCGTTATGTTGAGACTGTCAATGTTTTATTTCTCTCCTATGCATATGCTAGATATTTCTTGTGTTGATAATTTGTTTGCCTATAAAATTCCTATGCATAGGAAGTATGCTAGACTTAAATGTGTTTGTCACATGTTTTATGATGCTCTCTTTGTGTTTCAATTATTATCTTTCATGTGTGCATCAATAAAATCGCAAGCCTATCTTGATGGCTATAAAGAAAGAGCTTATTGGGAGGCAACCCAATGAATAAAATTTATTTTTGCTTTTTGCTTTATGTTCTTGAGTGTTAGCACAATTATGCTACTATTATGATTGTGTTTTTTTGTGTTTTAATTAGTGTTTGTGCCAAGTAAAGCCGTTAGGATCTTCTTGGGTGATAGTTGTTTGATCTTGCTGAAAAATAGAAACTTTTGCTCTCATGAAAAAAATTCTCATTTTTTACCAGAGCATGCTAAAATTCCAATTCTTTTTGTAGAAGATTAATATACAAATTGCTTAGGTCGTCCTAATTTTTCAGAAGTTTTTGTAACGCCCCCGATGTATCTTGCCATATTTGTAATCCAACTCTTGCCATTTCCGGCTATGTGCTATGATATTTCCTCCGTGGTTGGGTTCTCTCCGTTTTACATTTTGGTCATGTCATGCATTTCATATCATGTCATCATGTGCATCGCATTCGCATACGCATTCGTCTCATAAATCCGAGCATCTTTCCCGTTGTCCGTTTTGCAATCCGGCGCTCCTATGTTCCCCGGCGTCCCCTTTTACATTTCTTCGTGAGCGGGTATTAAACATTCTCGGAATGGACCGAGGTTTGACATGTGGCCTCGGTATAGCACCGGTAGACCGCCTGTCAAGTTTCGGGTCAATCGGAGTTCGTTTGGTACTCCAACGGTTAACCGGGTAACCGTGAAGCCCTCGTGTGTGTTGCAGCCCAACACCCCTTCAAAACAGCCCAATAACCCATCTAAGCCACTCCCATGTCCTCCGCCGTTCGATCACGATCGCGTGGGCGAAAACCGCACTCCATTTGGAGCTCCCTAGCTCCTTCTGTCTATAAAAACGTCCTCCCCTCTAAATCTGAGAGAGAGACTCCCTAACCCTAATTTTTTTCCCTCGAAATCCGTGCAAACAGCCGGCCGCCGTACTGTTCATCCGCGCCGCCGCCCGCGTCCAATCAGGCCGCGCCACGCGCCCCCCCCGTGCCCACTTCGCCGCCGGCCCGCGGGGCCCAGGGCAGGCCCGCCCGGGCCCGCGCGCGCCGCCCCGCGCCCCGGCCTGCTCCGCGCCGCCCGCCTCCTCCTCTGCGACGCCGCCCGCCGCCTCCGCCACCGGCGCCGTCCGCCGCGCCTCGCCCCGACGCCGGCAGCTCCCGCCGTCGCCGCGCCGCGCCTCCCCGAGCTCGCCGCCGCCCCGCGCCGCCTCCCCGAGCTCGCCGGCGGCAGATCCGGGCACCCCGGCCCCGGATCCGGCCGCCCCTTGCCCCGCGCCGCCTTCCCCGCGATTTCCGGCGAAGATCCGGCGAACCTCGGTTCCCGCGCCGGTGGTTGACTTCTTCCCCTCTCATAATATCACTAAGTCCCTGAGATTTTTGCGATATCATCACTTGTTTCGCATGCCATAACTTTGCATCCGTAGCTCCGTTTTGCGCGTATAATATGTCTTTTTGTTCGCCTCGAAGAGTACATCATTTTGTTCCATTGCACCAATTTCATTTGAAGCCATCTTGATGCCCGAAATGCTGTTAGAAGAGGGCTAGTTGATGTTAGTTGCTGGATCCTAACTGATCATGCACTTTTGTCATTTTTGCCATGATTGATGTGTACCTCCTATGAAGTTGAGTCCTACATGAGTTTTGTAATATGCCATTATACCTATCCAGAGGATTTTGCCATGTATTTTTATGATCTATGTGGTGACTAGCACAAGCATGCAAACTAGGTGTCTTGATGTTGCTGATTTCAGAGACTTAGCGATTTCACTAAGTCCCTGATTGCTGTTATTTTTATGCCATGTATTCGTGTTGTTTCCGAGAGATCTATGCATAATTTGAGCATGATCAGTAAGGGAGTTTTGAACTTGAGTATTTGCTTAATCCATCCATGCTTTTGTTTGCAATTATGGGATGCCATAGCTCGAGTCAATCGAGCTCTACTTTTGCTTCAAAATATTGCTGGCAGATTGTTTACATGTTATTCGATTTGGCCAAGCTTGGTGTAGTTGATCCTTGCATGATATGATGTTATTCTTGCCATGTCTAGTTAATATGCCATGTCTTCTTGATGTATGTATGCTTATTTTATCATGAAATGCTCTGTAGCGAGTGCATCGAGCTCACAAACATGCCTAGTCGTTAACAGTTTTCTGCCATGTCCAGTTTTCTGCTAAGTCTGAAACCTGTAACGAAACTTGCTTATTTGACATGGGTGTAATCATATTTTCTGGTCCTTTTTGGCTTATGGTCAGTAAGGGACTTTTGTCAAGTGCTTTGAGTAGATTCATGCCATGCCTTTCTTTGCTATGTTCTGAACCTGTAGCATTTTGTTTCGTTGCTCTGAACACGTCATCCTGATGTTGTTTTCCTGACTTGCTGTTATTTCTCTAAGTCTGTGAATCTGTTATAAGTTGCACTTTTGCCATGCTTGTTTGAACCTGTTATGATGGGATTGAGCCGTAGCTCAGTGTTCATCTTTTGTCGTGCATCTTGAGTAGATTACTGTAATATGCTTTGTTGCCATGTTTGGGTGCAGTAGCTTAATTATTTGATGTTTGCTAAGTAGCATCATGCTGTTTATGGCAGATTCGTGTCATTCTTGTTTTGCTTGCCATTTGCAAACCGTGCATCCGATTCCGGTGATCTTTATATCGATTTCAACCGAAATCACCTCATCTATCCAGTGACATGCTTGGTTTGCCAAGATTATGCCCTGTTCATCCTTGTCTTTCCGGAGCATGCATACGCATTGCATATCACCTCTCGCATATCATGCCATGTTTTTGCATCATATTGCTTGCGCATTGCATCGTGGTTGATTTTGGTTCCTTTGCTTGCTCTCTTGTCTTGGGTAGAGCCGGGAGACGAGTACGTGAACGAGGAACCTGTTGAGAACGCTTACGAGGACCAAGCTTTCGACAACTCTGAGAACCTTGCAGGCAAGATGACCATACCCTCGATATCACTTCTATCTTTGCTAGCTAGATTGCTCGCTCTTTTGCTATGCCTATGCTGCGATACCTACCACTTGCTATATCATGCCTCCTATATTGCCATGTCAGCCCCTAACCATCCATGTCCTAGCAAACCGTTGTTTGGCTATGTTACTGCTTTGCTCAGCCCCTCTTATAGCGTTGTTAGTTGCAGGTGAAGATGAAGTTCGTTCCTTGTTGGAACATGATCTTGTTGTTCCTTGTTTGGAACATGTTTTCTTGTTGGGATATCACAATACCTCTTATTTAATTAATGCATCTATATACTTGGTAAAGGGTGGAAGGCTCGGCCTTATGCCTGGTGTTTTGTTCCACTCTTGCCACCCTAGTTTCCGTCATACCGGTGTTATGTTCCCGGAGTCTGTGTTCCTTACACGGTTGGGTGATTTATGGGACCCCCTTGACAGTTCGCTTTGAATGAGACTTTTCCAGCAAGGCCCAACATTGGTTTTACCATTCGCCACCTAGCCTTTTCCCCTTGGGTTCTGCAGACTCAAGGGTCATCTTTATTTTAAACCCCCGGGCCAGTTCTCCTTCGATTGCTGGTCCAAACTAGAGCACCGTGCAGGGCCGTCCCTTGGCAACTTGGGTTATGTTGGCTCCTGTACGCTTAGCTTATCCGGATGTGCCCTGAGACCGAGATATGTGCAGCTCCTATCAGGATTTGTCGGCACAATCGGGCGGCTTTGCTGGACTTGTTTTATTGCTGTTGAAATGTCTTGTAGTCCGGGATTCCGAGATTGATCGGGTCTTCCCGGTAGAAGGAATATCCTTCGTTGACCGTGAGAGCTTATCATGGGCTAAGTTGGGACACCCCTGCAGGGTATTATCTTTCGAAAGCCGTGCCCGCGGTTATGAGGCAGATGGGAATTTGTTGATGTCCGGTTGTAGAAAACCCGAAGTTGACCTTAACTAAAACACATCAACCGCGTGTGTAACCGTGATGGTCTCTTCTCGGCGGGGTCCGGGAAGTGAACACGGTTGTTGGAGTTATGTCTGACGTAGGTTGTTTCAGGATCACTTCTTGATCACTTCTAGCTTCACGACCGTGCTTTGCCTTCTCTTCTCGCTCTCTCTTTTGCGCTATAGCCACCATATGCTAGTCGCTTGCTGCAGTTCCACCTCACAAACCCCTTCCCACCTTTAAGCTTAAATAGTCTTGATCTCGCGGGTGTGAGATTGCTGAGTCCCCGTGACTCACAGATATTATCACCTCAGTTGCAGGTACCAACGATGTCAGTGCAGATGACGCGACCGAGCTCACTTGGGAGTTCGACGAAGAACGTGGCCGTTACTATGTTTCTTTTCCAGATGATCAGTAGTGGAGCCCAGTTGGGTGATCCGGGGATCTGTTAGCATTTGGGGTAGTCTTCTTTCATTTTGGTACCGTAGTCGGACCTTGAGTGTAATCTGTTTGATGGATGTTATTTATGTACTTGTGTGAAGTGGCGATTGTAAGCCAACTATGTATCTTTCCCCTTTATTTATTACATGGATTGTGTGAAGATTACCTCACTTGCGACATTGCTTTCAATGCGGTTATGCCTCTAAGTCGTGCCTCGACACGTGGGAGATATAGCCGCATCGAGGGCGTTACAGTTTTGGAGTTCCAGAAGTTCCCAAAATAGTAAGATTGCTATAGACTGTTCTGTTTTGACAGATTCTGTTTTCTTTGCGTTGTGTGCTAATTTTGATGGCTCTATGGTTTTCTTTGATGAGTTGTTGCCATAGTAAAGTTGGAATACAGTAGATATAATGAAAAAATAAAATATGAATTGGTTTGGTATAGTACTTATAGTAGTGATTTGCTTTCTATTACTAATGGATCTCACGAAGGTTTTGTTGAGTTTTGTGTGATTGAAGTTTTGAAGTTTTGAGTTATCTTACGATGGATGAAGGGATAAGGAGTAGAAGAGCCTAAGATTGGGGATGCCCTGGCATCCCAAGCTATTATCCAAAAATGAGCAACCAACTAAGCTTGGGGATGCCCCCGAGTGGCATCCCCTCTTTCTTCTAACGACCACCGGTATTTTACTCGAAGTTATATTTTTATTCGTCACATACTATGTGTTTTGCTTGGAGCGTCTTGTATGATATAAGTCTTTGCTTATTTTATTTTGTGTTTTAAGTATTGATTCCTTGCTAGACACACCTATTTGAGAAAGCCAAAATTATGTCATGACTTGTTAGAATTGCTCTCTATGGTTCACTTAAATTTTTATGAGCTATGGACTTGCTCTAGTGCTTCACTTATATGTTTTTGAGCACGGTGTGCTTTAGTATTTTTGAAGAATGCTCTCTTGCTTCACTTAGAATTACTGTTGAGAAATTGACAGAATTGAGCATAGTTATGAGAATATCTAAGGTATGATCATGTATATAGGCATCACGTCCATGACAAGTAGACCGAAACGATTCTGCATCTACTAGTATTACTCGACTCATCGCCCGCTATCCAGCATGCATCTAGAGTATTAAGTTCATAAGAACGGAGTAACGCTTTAAGCAAGATGACATGATGTAGAGGGATAAACTCATGCAATATGATATAAACCCCATCTTTTTATCCTTGATGGCAACAATACAATACGTGTTGTTTCCCCTACTGTCACTGGGATCGAGCACCGCAAGATTGAACCCAAAGCTAAGCACTTCTCCCATTGCAAGAAAGATCAATCTAGTAGGCCAAACCAAACTGATAATTCGAAGAGACTTGCAAAGATAACCAATCATACATAAAAAAATTCAGAGGAGATTCAAATATTGTTCATAGATAATCTTGATCATAAACCCACAATTCATCTGATCTCGACAAACACACCGCAAAAAAGAGTTACATTAAATAGATCTCCAAGAGAATCGAGGAGAACTTTGTATTGAGATCCAAAGAGAGATAAGAAGCCATCTAGCTAATAACTATGGACCCAAAGGTCTGAGGTAAACTACTCACACATCATCGAAGAGGCTATGGTGTTGATGTAGAAGCCCTCCATTATCAATGCCCCCTCCGGCGGACCGCCAGAAAAGGCCCCAAGATGGGATCTCACGGGTACAGAAGGTTGCGGCGGTGGAATTAGATTTTTGGCTCCTGTTCTGATGGTTTGGGGGTACGTAGGTATATATAGGAGGAATAAGTAGGTCGGTGGAGCCACGAGGGTGCAGGGCACGCCCAGGGGGGTAGTCGCGCCCCTGCCTCGTGGCTTCCTCGCCGGTTGCTTGACGTCCACTCCAAGTCCTCTGGATTACGTTTGTTCCGAAAATCACGTTCCCGAACGTTTCATTCCGTTTGGACTCCGTTTGATATTCTTTTTCTGCGAAACACTGAAATAGACAAAAAACAGCAATTTGGGTTGGGCCTCCGATTAATAAGTTAGTCCCAAAAATTATATAAATGTGTATAAATAAGCCCATTAAATATCCAAAATAGAATATATAATAGCATGGAACAATAAAAAATCATAGATACGTTGGAGACGTATCACTCTACAGGTGTCTCCGATGGTGTTTGTTGAGTTGGCATAGATCGAGATTAGGATTTGTCACTCCGATTGTCGGAGAGGTATCTCTGGGCCCTCTTGGTAATGCAAATCACTATAAGCCTTGCAAGCAATGTGACTAATGAGTTAGTTGCGGAATGATGCATTACGGAACGAGTAAAGAGACTTGTCGGTAATGAGATTGAACTAGGTATAATGATACCGACGATTGAATCTGAGGCAAGTAACATAGCGATGACAAAGAGAATAACATATGTTGTTATGCGGTTTGACCGATAAAAATCTTCGAAGAATATGTAGGAGCCAATATGAGCATCCAGGTTCTGCTATTGGTTAATGACCGGAGACGAGTCTCCGTCATGTCTACACAGTTCTCGAACCCGTAGGGTCCACACGCTTAACGTTCGATGATGATCGGCATTATGAGTTTATGTGTTTTGATGTACCGAAGTTTGTTCGGAGTCCCGGGTGAGATCACGGACATGACGAGGAGTCTCGAAATGTTCGAGACGTAAAGATCTATATATTGAAAGGCTATATTCGGACATCGGAAAGGTTCTGAGTGGTTTGGGTATTTTTTGGAGTACCGAAGAGTTACGGGAATTCGTCGGGGGAAGTAGTGGGCCTTAATGGGCCATACGGGAAAGGAGAGAAGGGCCTCAAGGGGTGGCTGCGCGCTCCCCATGGGCTGGTCCGAATTGGACTAGGAGCGGGCGGCTCCCCCTCCTTCCTTCTCCCCTCCTCCTCCTTTCCTTCTTCTCCTACTCCAACTAGGGAAGGGGAAACCTACTCCTACTAGGAGTAGGAATCCCCCTTGGGGCGCACCAAAGAGAGGGTCGACCCTCCCCTCCTCCACTCCTTTATATACGGGGGAGGGGGGCACCCCATAGACACACAAGTTGACAATTGTCTTAGCCGTGTGCGGTGGCTCCCTCCACAGATTTCCACCTCGGTCATATCGTTGTAGAGCTTAGGAGAAGCCCTGCGTCGGTAACTTTATCATCACCGTCACCACACCGTCGTGCTGACGAAACTCTCCCTCGGCCTCAGCTGGATCAAGAGTACGAGGGGCGTCACCGAGCTGAACGTGTGCAGATCGCGGAGGTGTTGTGCGTTTGGTACTTGGATCGGTTGGATCGCGAAGACGTTCGACTACATCAACCGTGTTACTAAACGCTTCCGCTTTCGGTCTACGAGGGTACGAGGACACACTCTCTCCGCTCGTTGCTATGCATCACCTAGATGGATCTTGCGTGTGCGCAGGCAAAAAATTTGAAATACTACGTTCCATAACAGTGGCATCAGAGCCAGGTCTATGCGTAGATGTTATATGCACGAGTAGAACACAAAGAGTTGTGGGCGATAATAGTCATACTGCTTACCAGCATGTCATACTTTGATTCGACGGTATTGTTGGATGAAGCGGCTCAGACCGACATTACGCGTACGCTTACGCGAGACTGGTTCTACCGACGTGTTTCGCACACAGGTGGCTAGTGGGTGTCTATTTCTCCAACTTTAGTTGAATCGAGTGTGACTACGCCCGGTCCTTGTTGAAGGTTAAAACAGCAAACTTGATGAAAAATCATTGTGGTTTTGATGCGTAGGTAAGAACAATTCTTGCTAAGCCCGTACTAGCCATGCAAAATTTGCAACAACAAAGTAGAGGACGTTTAGCTTATTTTTGCAGGGCATGTTGTGATGTGATATGGTCAAGACGTGATTATATAAATTCTTGTATGAGATGATCATGTTTTGTAACACAGTTATCAGCAACTGGCAGGAGCCATATGGTTTTCGCTTTATTGTATGAAATGCAATCGCCATGTAATTGCGCTACTTTATCACTAAGCGGTAGCGATACTCGTAGAAGCAATAGTTGGCAAGATGACAATGATATTTCGATGGAGATCAAGGTGTCAAGCCGGTGACGATGGTGATCATGACGGTGCTTTGGAGATGGAGATCAAAGGCACAAGATGATGATGGCCATATCATATCACTTATGTTGATTGGATGCAATGTTTATCCTTTATGCATCTTATTTTGCTTAGTACGGCGGTAGCATTATAAGATGATCTCTCACTAAATTTCAAGGTATAAGTGTTCTCCCTCAGTATGCGCCGTTGCTACAGTTCGTCGTGCCGAGACACCACGTGATGATCGAGTGTGATAAGCTCTACGTTCACATACAACGGGTGCAAGCCAATTTTGCACACGCAGAATACTCAGGTTAAACTTGACGAGCCTAGCATATGCAGATATGGCCTCGGAACACCGAGACCGAAAGGTCGAGCATGAATCATATAGTAGATATGATCAACATAGTGATGTTCACCATTGAAAACTACTCCATCTCACGTGATGATCGGACATGGTTTAGTTGATATGGATCACGTGATCACTTAGATGATTAGAGAAATGTCTATCTAAGTGGGAGTTCTTAAGTAATATGATTAATTGAACTTTAATTTATCATGAACTTAGTCCTAGTAGTATTTGCATAACTATGTTGTAGATCAATAGCTCGCGATGTAGCTCCCCGTTTATTTTTGATATGTTCCTAGAGAAAAACTATGTTGAAATATGATAGTAGCAATGATGCAGGCTAGGTCCATGATCTGAGGATTATCCTCATTGCCGCACAGAAGAATTATGTCCTTGATGCACCGCTAGGTGATGGACCTATTGCAGGAGCAGATGCACACGTTATGAACGTTTGACAAAGCTCGGTATGATGACTACTTAATAGTTTAGTGCACCATGCTTTATGGCTTAGAACCAGGACTTCAAAAATGTTTTGAACGTCATGGAGCATATAAGATGTTCTAAGAGTTGAAATTGGTATTTCATACTCATCACTACAAAAAAAAGACACATCAGTGACATTTTGGGTCAAACGATTTTTTTTCTTGTCATACATATGACGCTTCTATGACGATAATTGTGACAAAACCCGGTATCATCATAGATGTGGTGGGCTCCTAATTCTATGACAAAAAATCATGACAGAAAATGGGCTTTTCGTCCTGGGCGTGCTGGAGACGCAGCTGCATGACATTCTTTGGGCCGTCCATGATGGAAAAAATCGTGGTAGAAGCGAGGGGGAGGAAAATTTCGGGGAGTTCCCGGTTACGGTGGGAGGTCGGGGGCCGAGTGATGCGCGTTTCTCTCGTACACGTACGCGTGTGTGTGCGAGGCGTTGGCTCTAAATGAACCCGAGCGAGGCATTGGGCTCTAACTGAACCCGATCGATTACACTGTAGGCTACGCGTTACTGAACCCGAGCGATCGATCGATGGCTGTTAACTGAACCCGATCGAGCAATTCCTTCGCTACTGCTGCTCACTGAAGCCGATCGATGTTGCCTCTGGGATGAACAGTGAGTGTTGCGCGCGCGCGCGCGGGGGGGGGGGGGTTGGTTTGGATGAACAGTGAGCGGTGGCGTTGCCTCTTGATGAACAGGACCCCGTGGTGTGGTGGAGGGCTGGATGAATAGTAGATGGTGGAGGGGTGCCCGTGGAGGGGTGGTTGAACAGGAACCCATGGTGTGGAGGGTTGGATGAACAGTAGACGGTGGAGGGGTTCCCGTGGAGGGGTGGTTGAACAGGACCCCGTGGTGTGGAGGGGTGGTTGAACAGTAGCCGGTGGAGTAGCGCGCGGTGGAGGCTGGATGAACAGGAGCCCGTGGAGGCTGGATGAGGTCGACGGTAGCCCGTGGAGGCTGGAGGAGGTCGACGGTGGAGATGAACAGTATCTCGTGGAGTCACGTTTTGCGGTACGCCACACCCCTCCCGATGAACAAGACCCCCGTTTCGATCGTAGCGCTCCAACACAAGTCCGTTTCCTCCGTCTTGCAGTACGCCACACCCGTCCCGATCAACAGGACCCCTGTTTCGACCGTAGGAGGTCCGTTTCCTCCGTTTTGCGGTACGCCACACCCCTCCCGATGAACATGATCCCGTTTTGAACGTGGCCGGTCGAACACAAGGCCGTTTCCTCCGTTCTACGGTACGCCAGGCCTCGTTTCCATCGCCTGTTCCGTCCAAGCCCTCCCGATGAACACGACCACGCATTCCGTTCCGACCCAGTCGGTTGGCTCCCATGCGTTTCGTTGCCTCCCGATGAATACGACGCATTCCGTTGCTTCCCCATGAACACGACGCATTCCGTTGCCTCCACGTGAACACGACGCATTCTGTTACCTCCCCATGAACACGACGACGACACTGTTTCTCCGTTCCGACCCAGCCATGTACACGAGCCCTCGCCGTACGTATGCGCGAGTAGGCGTTCGAGACCCTGCCCGTATGTACGTACGTGGCCGTATTTTCTTTCTTGCATCCTGGCCACTGTACGTACGTGTACATGCTACGTGCGCGCCTCTACTACGACACATGCACGCCTCTACATCCACCAGTATATATGTACGTACACGTTCGCGACCAGAATGACAACGCTACATACACTTCGACCAGGTGGGTCCCGACTGTCAGGCACTTCCTTGCCTGCGAAGATGTAGCTGGTGGGTCCTAGATGTCAGGGGGCGTTTTTTTGCCGGGACGCACTTCCTAGCATGCGAAGGTGTAGCTGGTGGGTCCCAGCAGTCAGGGGGGAAACGTTTTTTCGTGAAATACGGTGGCCCGTCCGGTGGGTCCCCGCTATCAGGTGGAGGAATAATTATTTTGCACGTAATAAGGAGGCACTTCCTTGCTGCGGCCGTGGACCCAACTGTCAGCGTCTCCACACACAGTACTCTTTCGACGGAAGTTGGTCGTTGACCACATTCACCATGCCGCGCCGAGAGCACCATGGCGGTGGACGACGATGAGGCCTAGGAAGGGGACGACGCGGAGCCGGGGAAGACGCGGCAGTGGAAGCCCGCGCAGAGAGGAGTACGAGGGTTCATTGGTTCGGCTGCGGTGTGAGGCTGTCGTCACTGCAGGGCCTGGACAGCGGTGGGAATAGTAGGGGGCGGTGAGGCCTCCGCGGCAGCACAACCTGCCACGGGAGGCAGGAGCATGCAGCACGACCGGCGCTGCTTTGGGCGGCTGGAGCACGAAGACCAGAGGTTGAAGAAGGACTACGGCCGTTGGATGGACATCGTACGGTCACTTGAGCTAGAATCGTTCATATTGACTAAGTTGACAAAGCCCTTCGTCCCCGTCAACTTAGTAGGCCCACAAGTCAGCCTCCCACCAAGGTGGGTCCCAACTAGCAGGCAGAGTATTCATTTTTTTTGTGCGTAATAAGGAGGCACTTCTGGTGGGTCTGAGCTGACAGCGGGGGGGACGTTTTTTTCCAAAATATGGTGGCCCGTCCGGTGGGTCCCAGCAGTCAGGGGGAAACGATTTTTTTTCGCAAAATACTGGTGGCCCGTCCGGTGGGTCCCCACTGTCAGGTGGAGGAATAATTATTTTACGCGTAATAAGGAGGCACTTCCTTGCGGCTGCCGTGGACCTAGCTGTCAGCCTCTCCACGTACAGTACTCTTCCGATGGAAGGCGGTCGTTGACCACATTGACCACGCCGCGCTGAGAGCACCACGGCGGTGGACAACGGCGAGGCCTAGGAAGGGGACGACGCGGAGCCGGGGAAGACGCGGCAGTGGATGCCCACGCGGAGAGGAGTACGAGCGTTCACCGGTTCGGCTGCGGTGTGAGGCTGCCATCGCCGCAGAATAACAGGGGGTGTGGGTGAGTAGAGGGATGCCCTAGCCAGCGGTGGGAGGAGTAGGGGCGCTGAGGCCTGCGCGGCAGCACAGCCGGCCACGGGAGGCGGGAGTCGGCGATCCCGCCGGCGCTGCTTTGGTGGCTGGAGCAACAAGATCAGAGATTGAAGAAACACGAAGGTCGTTGGATTGACATCCAACGGTTACGTCTGCTAGAATCATTTGTTGTCGTATATAATAACTAAACACATCTTTCATACGCGTCAACTAAACAAGCCCACAAGTCAGACCACTCCCTCTTTTTTTTAATAATTTATATATATAGCTCTGCTACCTCTTGAGCTTGCGTTGGTTTTCCCTGAAGAGGAGAGGATGATGCAGCAGAGTAGCGTAAGTATTTCCCTCAGCTTTTGAGAACCAAGGTATCAATCTAGTAGGAGGCCACGCTCAAGTCCCTCGTACCTGCACAAAACGATAGCAACTCGCAACCAACGCGATTAGGGGCTATCAATCCCTTCACGGTCGCTTACGAGAGTGAGAACTGAGAGATAGTGTTTTTGGTATTTTTGGTATTGAGATGCAAAGTGAAAAGTAAAAGGCAAAGTAAAAAAGCAAAGCAAGATTAAAGTGATGGAGATTGATATGATGAGAATAGACCTGGGGGGCATAGGTTTCACTAGTGGCTTCTCTCAAGAGCATAAGTATTCTACGGTGGGTGAACAAATTACTGTTGAGCAATTGACAGAATTGAGCATAGTTATGAGAATATCTAAGGTATGATCATGTATATAGGCATCACGTCCGTGACAAGTAGACCGAAACGATTCTGCATCTACTACTATTACTCGACTCATCGACCGCTATCCAGCATGCATCTAGAGTATTAAGTTAGAAACAGAGTAACGCTTTAAGCAAGATGACATGATGTAGAGAGATAAATTCATGCAATATGAAATAAACCCCATCTTGTTATCCTCGATGGCAACGATGCAATACGTGCCTTGCTGCCCCTTCTGTCACTGGGAAAGGACACCGCAAGATCGAACCCAAAGCTAAGCACTTATCTCATGGCAAGAAGAACCATACTAGTAGGGCAAACCAAACTGATAATTCGAAGAGACTTGCAAAGATAACCAATCATACATAGAAGAATTCAGAGAAGATTCAAATATTATTCAAAGATAAACTTGATCATAAACCCACAATTCATCGGTCTCAACAAACACACCACAAAAAGAAGATTACATCGAATAGATCTCCACAAGAGAGGGGGAGAACTTTGTATTGAGATCCAAAAAGAGAGAAGAAGACATCTAGATACTAACTATGGACCCGAAGGTCTGAGATAAACTACTCACACTTCATCGGAGAGGCTATGATGATGTAGAAGCCCTCCGTGATGACGACCCTCTCCGGCGGAGCTCTGGAACAGGCCCCAAGATGGGATCTCGTGGATACAGAAGGTTGCAGCGGTGGAATTAGGTTTTTGGCTCCTGTTCTAATCGTTTGGGGGTACGTATGTATATATAGGAGGAAGGAGTACGTCGGCGGAGCACCGAGGGGCCCATGAGGCAGGGGGCGCGCCCTGTAGGGGGGGGGGGGCGCCCCCCACCCTCGTGACCGCCTCCGGTACTTCTTGGAGTAGGGTCGAAGTCCTCTGGATCACGTTCGGTGAGAAAATCACGTTCCCGAAGATTTTATTCCGTTTGGACTCCGTTTGATATTCTGTTTCTCCGAAATACTGAAATAGGCAAAAAACAACAATTCTGGGCTGGGCCTCTGGTTAATAGGTTAGTCCCAAAAATAATATAAAAGTGGAAAACAAAGCCCAATATAGTCCAAAACAGTAGATAATATAGCATGGAGCAATCAAAAATTATAGATACGTTGGAGACGTATCAGGCATCCCCAAGCTTAATTCCTGCTCGTCCTCGAGTAGGTAAATGATAAAAAGAGAATTTTTGATGCGGAGTGCTACTTGGCATAATTTCAATGTAAAACTTCTTAATTGTGGTATGAATATTCAGATTCGAAAGATTCAAGACAAAAGTTCATATTGACATAAAAATAATAATACTTCAAGCATACTAAAAAAGCAATTATGTCTTCTCAAAATAACATGGCCAAAGAAAGTTATCCCTACAAATTCATATAGTCTGGCTATGCTCCATCTTCACCACACAAAGTATTTAAATCATGCACAACCCCGATGACAAGCCAAGAAATTGTTTCATACTTTAACATTTTGAAAACTTTTTCAACCTTCACGCAATACATGAGCGTGAGCCATGGATATAGCACTATATGTGGAATAGAACGGTGGTTGTGGAGAAGACAAAAAGAGGGGAAGATAGTCTCACATCAACTAGGCATATCAGCGGGCTATGGAGATGCCCATTAATAGATATCAATGTGAGCGAGCAGGGATTGCCATGCAACAGATGCACTAGAGTTATAAGTATATGAAAGCTCACATAAGAAACTAAGTGGGTGTGCATCCAACTCGCTTGCTCACGAAGACCTAGGGCATTTTGAGGAAGCCCATCATTGGAATATACAAGCCAAGTTCAATAATGAAAATTCCCACTAGTATATGAAAGTGACTGTCGGGGGAAATCGGCCTCCACGAGCACCTATGGGGACGGAGCCCCTTTTCGGTTCGGCGGGGGGCGGAGGTTGCACAAAGAGCAGATCGAGGCGACACACACACAACGATTTTACCCAGCTTCGGGCCACACGGATGCGTAAAACCCTACTGCTGCTTGTCTGGTTGATTCGAGTTCTTGCTCTGGAGCGCAAGAAGCTACAGTGAGTCGGAGCTGGACGTAGACGAGGGTCTACCGGGTTTCCCCTCCGGGGTCTTTTCCCTTCCGGGTCTCCCCTATGTGCGCATGGGCCTCCTTTTATATCCTAAGGGGTTTCCCCCAGGTAGCGACGCAGGTGAGGGTAAAAATGGCAAGGAACTGTGCGAACAGTGGCCGCACAGTGCTATCGCACCTAACTCTGACGGCGGGGGACAAAGGCATTAAATGCCCGTCTGGATCGCCCGAACAGTACCGAGGCGGACCGTTGGGGGCGCCTCCGCTTGCCACGGGGGCGACTCTGCCAACGTCGCATGCCACCGCGCGCCTCAGGTTGCGCGGCGCCCCGCCACGTGCCTCTGGGGAAGCTCCAGAGTGACGCGTGGTCAGGTGAGCTGGAGCGCAGGCCTGAGGTGGTGGTTTGCCGCGGCAAGTGGCTTGCCGCGGTGGTTGTCTTGCCGCACTTGAAAGCTTGCCGCTCGTCAGGCCTTGCCGGGGCGCGCGGCGCGCCGCGGCGGGCTTTTCTTGCGGTGCCTTGGCTTGGCCGTCCCGGCGAGCTCCTCCCGCCGGGGCCTTGGTGCTTCGGCTTAGTCGTCCCGGCAAGCTCCTCTTGCCGGGGCCTTGTCGCCTTGGCCCGGCAAGCTCCTCTTGCCGGACCTCGCCTCCTTGGCCCGGCAAGCTCCTCTTGCCGGGGCCTGGTCTTCTAGGCTCGATCACTTGGCCTTCGTCCGGCCCAGAAAGGGCCGTGGAGACTCTTGTCGCTCCCCTGGCAAGCCTTGCCGCGGGACGCTACTACTGCCCGTGCACAAGTTCGGGGTACTAAGGTACCCCTACTTTAGTACACCGACAGGAGCCCCCGGGTCTGGGCCATACACGGTGCCGAGCGTTGTTGGGCCAGGCCCTGACAGTGCATGGGCACGCGTGGCCTGGGTTGCGCTGCTCCTTAACTCCGTGCCCGTCGCGCCCTCCCCAAGTGGCGCGCGCTTATCGCGGCGTCGTGGGGGGCGAGGCGTGCGAGGCGTGCGTGACGTGGGTGGCGTGCGCGGGGCTTGAGGCCCGCAGGCATGCGTCACGTCGGGCACGATTCCTTTATTTGGAAAGGCGAAACGCCCGCCCCCCCTTCTTTATAAGCGGAGGGGAACAGGGGCAGCTCGCCATTCCGCCGGTTGCTGTTCCTCGAAAATCTCCGCCACTTCCTCCTTACTAGAGAAAGCGGCGATTCGCCCTCGCAGCCCCTGGCGCCGCCAACGCCGACAACTCCCCCTCCCCATATCTGCCATGGCCCCGAAGAGCGACAAGGCGAAGGGGAAGGCCGTGAAGTCGGCCGAGGCGCTGCGGCTGGAAGCACTTCGGAAGGAGACGGCGACGTTCCCCCCTCAGCTCGATGCGCTGGGGCTGAAGAACGGATACCGCCTCTTCTGGTCGACGGCGACGCGAGCGCATCCGCGCACGCGAGTTCTTCCCGCCATCGCCCAGAAGCTGTACCCGACCGGCTACCATTTCTTCGCCGTGTTCTTCTATTGCGGGCTCTGCCCGCCTTTTTCCGAGTTCTTCTGCGACATCATGCACACCTACAACCTCCACCTCCTTGATTCCACCCCCAACGCCGTTCTGACAATGGCGGTTTTCGCACACCTTTGCGAGAACTTTGTCGGGGTCCGCCCCAACGTAGCCCTCTTCCGCCACTTCTTTACTCCTCGGGTGGAGAAAGGAGAGCCGCTGTCCGGCGGAGTCGCCTGGGTCTCCAGGACTGGCAAGAAAGAGGTCTACTTGGAGGGGGAACTCCGTGGCAGATGGGAGGAGTGGAGGGCCGAGTGGTGCCTGATCGTCGAGGAAAATCCACCGCCGTTCACCGCCGTGCGCCGAACCCCAGTGGTGCGCGGCCGTGACTGGAGCGACCTAGCCCCGGACGACGCCAAGCTGAAGATTGCCGTCACCCGAATCCTGCGCCTCAGGTGTGCCGGGCTCACCGTCGGCGCCGTCGGCGCGGATTTCCTTCGCCGGCGTATCGCCCCCCTGCAGGAGAGGGGGAAGCCGGCTTGGGAATTCCAAAACGCGTCGGACATCATGAGGCTGCGCCCGGGGCTTAACTACAACTTCACCGTTCTGGAGCTCGTCGCAGTGTTGAAGGAGCTGTTCAGGTACGACTCCGAGCACCCAGAATGGTTCAGGTTGCCGTCGGGCGTCGTCCCCCTGTGCAACAACTCGGCGCTCAGCCGCATCCTCGCGATGATGCCACTGTGCGACTCGCACGGGATCGACGCGACCTGGCAGGAGCCGGCGGACGACGTCGTGCAGGCCTTCTTCGACAACTTGGAGGAGGTGCCGGTCGACCCCGACGAGAAGAGGGGCCTCACGCGGGACACCACCCCCGAGGAGCTGGCTTACATCGCCTCCAGGATGGAGGAGGCGGGGGCCGCCGCGGCCGCGGGCGAGTCTGGCTTCACCCTGGCCGAAGCAGACGCGGCGGAGGCGGAGAGCCTCACCGACCAAATGGAGCTCGCCGGGGCGGAGGAACCAGCCGGGCACGGCGGCGCGGGCGAGCCCGCCCAGGACGCGGGCGGCTTGCCGGAGGTTGACGCGCCCTCCTTGCAGCTCCCGGGCAGCTCGTCGCAGGCGGAGCCCCCTGCCCAGCCGAGGAGGCGTCTCCGCAGGGCCGGAGAGGTGGTGTGGCAGGCCGACCAGCAACCGCAGCCCCGTGTGACACGCGCCTCCGAAGCAGCGGGAGCGGGGTCCTCACAGGCCGCGGCTTCTGCTCCTGCCGCTCCCCGTACCGCGGCGGCAACGGGGGCGGGGTCGTCCACCGTCCCCGCCAAGCGGTCCCGGGAACCCACTCCCCTGTCTCCTCGCGCCTGGAGCAAGCCGGTTTTTGACTATTCCGCGCTTAGCTCCGACGACGAAGAGGAGGACGAAGAGTAAGTTCCTGGTAGAGCTTGTATCTTCTTGATTTCTGTTGCTTCGTCTTGTTTCGCAGCCCACTCATCCTCCCCCGAAACCGTTCCCATTCAGGAGCCTGGCCCAGAGGAGGGCGAAGAGGGCCAAGATCCCGCTGGTCGTCCTTGAGGGCGGATCTCCCCCGGCAACTGGGGAGGTGCCGGAGACGACCTTGCCGGACTTGGCAGCGGGTCCCCAGGGCAGCCCACAACGCAGCCCCCAGGGTGAGTGCACGGCTAGTTCTTGCTGTTTGGCGCGCGCGTGAGCTCCCCTTCTCTTTGTGGTTGACATGTGGCTGTTGTTGTTGGGTAGGAGCAGAGCAGCCCCAGCAGGCGACCCCGGGGGGCACTCCTGCCGCGCCGTCTGCGTCGACCACCCCGCCTAGGGAGAAATCTCCGGCAAGGGAGGAGCCCCCGGCAGGGGAGACCTCCCCGGCAAGGGAGGAGCCCCCAGCAAGGGAGACCTCTCCGGCAAGGGAGGGATCTTCGGCGAGGGACGCGGCCAGCGATCCCCCGGCAGCGGAGGCCGCGGCCACGGACCCTGCCACCGGTAAGCCCCCCTGCACGGAAAACTTCCCCTGGTTATCTTTCCTTATGAGCCTTTTTGTCGGCTGTTCGATTGACTCTTCTCCCCTCTTCCGGCCATCAGACCCGCCCACCGCGGACCCGATGGAGACCGAGGTCGTCGTCGGGGAGGGCGCGCGCGGCAACGCCGCCGACGTCGTCGTCATTGAGGAGGCGGACGGCACCGACGACCCCGCAGGCGGCGGGGAGGCCGAAGACGCCAAGGCCGCCGCGGCGGCAGACGGCGAGGGGACCGGCGACCGTGCCGACGGCCCCGGGGAGGCAGGGGCGTCAAGCACTCCGCCGTCCGGCGATCCCACTGCTGCCGCCGCGTCGGGCCCCGAGGAGCCCCCGGTGGGTGCCTACCTGAAGGCCGGCGATGGCGTCTTCATCAGGCTCCCCTGGGAGCCTAGCTCCAGGGCGCCGGTCGAGGGGGAGGCCTTGGACGGAGAAGTGCTCGCCTCCGTCGGGCTGACAGTGGTCGACGCGCCAAGCACCAGCAGCGGCGAGCCCGAGGAGGAGCGGCTGCTCCGGAAGCTTGTGTCGCTCTACCGCGCCCGACAGGCTAAGGTGGAGCGCCAAGAGGCACTCGTCGCGAGGGCCGGCGCGGACATGGAGAAGCGTGCCGGGGAGCTCCGGGAGCTCAACCAGGATGCTCTCCGGTCTTTGGCGGAGGAGCGGAGGCTGCTCGACGAGGCGCGGACGACCTTTCTCCTCGAGAAGGCAGAGGCTTAAGAGCAGCAGAGGCTTGCCGCTGCGGGGCTATCCGTGCGGGAAAGCGAACTGGTGCAGCAGAAGGCCAGCCTCGCCAGCCACGAGGAGGAGGTTGCCGCGCGCGAGCAGGCGCTTGGCGGGGCCCTGCAGAACGCGCAGGACGCTGCCGCGGCCGCCGAGGTCGTCAAGGGGGAGCTGGAGACGAGGGTGGCGCAGCTCGTCCGCGACCTCAAGGCGAGCGGTGAAGAGCTTGCCGCGCTCAAACAGGAGCACGAGAAGGGCGCTCACACCCTTGGCGAGCTGCAGGGCCGCTTCGCCGAGAAGATCCGGGAGCTCGACGCCGCCAAGGATTCCAAGGCCGACCTCGAGCTGAAGCTGGACACCCTGGCCAAGGCGCTGGAGAGCGCCAAGGGGCAGGAAGCGACCTTGCGGAAGGAGGTTGCTGACAACGAGGAGCTATTGAAGCACGCCGCCGTTACCCAGAACGCCTTCCAGGAGACGGTGGAGCGGTGGACCGAAGGCCTCGTCAACATCGCCACCACCATCGACAAGGAGGTGAAGCTGCTGGGGATGGAGGGCCACGAGTACCCCTCTGGCGAGAACGTCTCGCCGAGCGTCAAGCTCACTTCCTTCTTCAAGGGCTTGGTGGAGGCGCTCCAGCATCTCCGGGAAACGATCCCAGAGCAGCTGGCCGAGGAGACGCGGGAAGCCGTCTCCGGGGCCCTCGAGAGGGTGCTGGTGAAGATCGTCTTCCGCAACCCCACCATCAGGCTTACCAACGTCCTCAGGCACCTGCCGGAAGACGCCGACCTGACGGAGATCAGGGCCCTCGTCACCCCCATTGTGGAAAGGGTGGCCGGGATCAGGAGGGTCGAGGGCGACCGTGCGGATTAGGCCGCCCACCTCTTTCTTTTCTTCCCTTGTCGCTGCTGAGCATGTCATAGAAACAGCTGATTAGAGCAGCGGCAAGTCGTTTTGGAATATAACTCTTATCTTAGGCAGTTCATTGCGCTGTTATCTCCCTCGTTCGGCTTTGTGCTTCGTACGTTCGCGCCCTACGCTCCCAGGAACTTGTCGGTGCAAGCCTCCGCCTTGCCACGGGTGCTGAGTGCGGGACATCAGCAACCCGCTGGCGGTGCCTCCACCGGCAAGAAACCTTGCCGCGGCTGGCGCAACTCACTTAAAATGTTGAGCAGGCTCAGGGCGAGGTAAGCGTTGCGACTGCAGTCGCAGCACACTTAAGCTGCCGAGCAAGCTCGAAACAAAGTAAGGACGCCACTCTGGATGTAGCACACTTAAGTCGTTGAGCGGACTCGAAACGAAATAAGGGCGCAACCAGCCACGAGCCGGCCCCTCCGCGCACAGGTTTCCCATACGAAGCTCGGCCGTTCGAGGAAGATAACTTAAGGGTAAAAAGGAGCTTAATTGCTCAAATTTTGGCAACTTAGCTTTTCTGTTGTTTGCAGTCCGGCAAGGCGCAGCTTCCTCGGGCGACGCCCAGCCTATCCTGTCATCCCCCCTTCTCGAGGTAAGGGAATAACGAGGGCTCGGGGCTTCACGGCCTGCCATCGCTCGCCGGAGCCGAGTGCTGCACAATCGTGTCAAATAATGCATGCGCAAAGCGGAGAGGCGCGAAATCGACAAGATGTGCGGGGCACATAAGCTATGCTTGGGATCTGCGCTCGTCTCTGTACCAAGGATTACATGCAACTGCGGCAAGACTTGGACAGAGAGGATGGCCGACGGAACGGGTTCCGACTGCCGCGCTGGCAAGGTCCCTCCCACGGTCGGCGTCGACTCGTTTGGATCTTTGCGGCCTGGGCGCGCCGAAGAACGAGGTCGCCTTTCCCGCAACTTCCGGCGCTAACTTCTGCGGCTACGGGAGCGGCGCAGAGTTTGCTGGAGGCGAGAAACTCGCTCAGCGGCCGGAAGGCGGTCCTCCTCAAGGAGCAGCTGCTCTTGCCCGGGCTCTGCGTGAGTGGGTCCTCGAGGAGGGCCGTGCACGAGTCCGTGAGGAGGAATGCCTCCGCTCCACGGGTTTGAGCGGAAAGGTACCTGGCCATACCTGAGCTTACCTGTGGTCGCCAAATCTGGTTCGCACAACCTCGACGCAGCCCCCTACCTGGCGCGCCAAAGATGTCGGGGGAAATCAGCCTCCACGAGCACCTATGGGGACGGAGCCCCTTTTCGGTTCGGCGGGGGGCGGAGGTTGCACAAAGAGCAGATCGAGGCGACACACACACAACGATTTTACCCAGCTTCGGGCCGCACGGATGCGTAAAACCCTACTGCTGCTTGTCTGGTTGATTCGAGTTCTTCCTCTGGAGCGCAAGAAGCTACAGTGAGTCGGAGCTGGACGTAGGCGAGGGTCTATCGGGTTTCCCCTCCGGGGTCTTTTCCCTTCCGGGTCTCCCCTACGTGCGCATGGGCCTCCTTTTATATGCTAAGGGGTTTCCCACAGGTAGCGATGCAGGTGAGGGTAAAAATGGCAAGGAACTATGCAAACAGTGGCCGCACAGTGCTATCGCACCTAACTCTGACGGCGGGGGACAAAGGCATTAAATGCCCGTCTGGATCGCCCGAACAGTACCGAGGCGGACCGTTGGGGGCGCCTCCGCTTGCCACGGGGGCGACTCTGCCAACGTCGCATGCCACCGCGCGCCTCAGGTTGCGCGGCGCCCCGCCACGTGCCTCTGGGGAAGCTCCAGAGTGACGCGTGGTCAGGTGAGCTGGAGCGCAGGCCTGAGGTGGTGGTTTGCCGCGGCAAGTGGCTTGCCGTGGTGGTTGTCTTGCCGCACTTGAAAGCTTGCCGCTCGTCAGGCCTTGCCGGGGCGCGCGGCGCGCCGCGGTGGGCTTTTCTTGGGGTGCCTTGGCTTGGCCGTCCCGGCGAGCTCCTCCTGCCGGGGCCTTGGTGCTTCGGCTTAGTCGTCCCGGCAAGCTCCTCTTGCCAGGGCCTTGTCGCCTTGGCCCGGCAAGCTCCTCTTGCCGGACCTCGCCTCCTTGGCCCGGCAAGCTCCTCTTGCCGGGGCCTGGTCTTCTAGGCTCGATCACTTGGCCTTCGTCCGGCCCAGAAAGGGCCATGGAGACTCTTGTCGCTCCCCTGGCAAGCCTTGCCGCGGGACGCTACTACTGCCCGTGCACAAGTTCGGGGTACTAAGGTACCCCTACTTTAGTACACCGACAGGAGCCCCCGGGTCTGGGCCATACACGGTGCCGAGCGTTGTTGGGCCAGGCCCTAACAGTGCATGGGCACGCGTGGCCTGGGTTGCGCTGCTCCTTAACTCCGTGCCCGTCGCGCCCTCCCCAAGTGGTGCGCGCTTATCGCGGCGTCGTGGGGGGGGGGGCGTGCGAGGCGTGCGTGACGTGGGTGGCGTGCGCGGGGCTTGAGGCCCGCAGGCATGCGTCACGTCGGGCACGATTCCTTTATTTGGAAAGGCGAAACGCCCGCCCCCCCTTCTTTATAAGCGGAGGGGAACAGGGGCAGCTCGCCATTCCGCCGGTTGCTGTTCCTCGAAAATCTCCACCACTTCCTCCTTACTAGAGAAAGCGGCGATTCGCCCTCGCAGCCCCTGGCGCCGCCAACGCCGACAACTCCCCCTCCCCATATCTGCCATGGCCCCGAAGAGCGACAAGGCGAAGGGGAAGGCCGTGAAGTCGGCCGAGGTGCTGCGGCTGGAAGCGCTTCGGAAGGAGACGGCGATGTTCCCCCCTCAGCTCGCTGCGCTGGGGCTGAAGAACGGATACCGCCTCTTCTGGTCGACGGCGACGCGAGCGCATCCGCGCACGCGAGTTCTTCCCGCCATCGCCCAGAAGCTGTACCCGACCGGGTACCCTTTCTTCGTCGTGTTCTTCTATTGCGGGCTCTGCCCGCCTTTTTCCGAGTTCTTCTGTGACATCATGCACACCTACAACCTCCACCTCCTTGATTTCACCCCCAACGCCGTTCTGACAATGGCGGTTTTCGCACACCTTTGCGAGAACTTTGTCGGGGTCCGCCCCAACGTAGCCCTCTTCCGCCACTTCTTTACTCCTCGGGTGGAGAAAGGAGAGCCGCTGTCCGGCGGAGTCGCCTGGGTCTCCAGGACCGGCAAGAAAGAGGTCTACTTGGAGGGGGAACTCCGTGGCAGATGGGAGGAGTGGAGGGCCGAGTGGTGCCTGATCGTTGAGGAAAATCCACCGCCGTTCACCGCCGTGCGCCGAACCCCAGTGGTGCGCGGCCGTGACTGGAGCGACCTAGCCCCGGACGACGCCAAGCTGAAGATTGCCGTCACCCGAATCCTGCGCCTCAGGTGTGCCGGGCTCACCGTCGGCGCCGTCGGCGCGGATTTCCTTCGCCGGCGTATCGCCCCCCTGCAGGAGAGGGGGAAGCCGGCTTGGGAATTCCAAAACGCGGCGGACATCATGAGGCTGCGCCCGGGGCTTAACTACAACTTCACCGTTCTGGAGCTCGTCGCAGTGTTGAAGGAGCTGTTCAGGTACGACTCCGAGCACCCAGAATGGTTCAGGTTGCCGTCGGGCGTCGTCCCCCTGTGCAACAACTCGGCGCTCAGCCACATCCTCGCGATGATGCCACTGTGCGACTCGCACGGGATCGACGCGACCTGGCAAGAGCCGGCGGACGACGTCGTGCAGGCCTTCTTCGACAACTTGGAGGAGGTGCCGGTCGACCCCGACGAGAAGAGGGGCCTCACGCGGGACACCACCCCCGAGGAGCTGGCTTACATCGCCTCCAGGATGGAGGAGGCGGCGGCCGCCGCGGCCGCGGGCGAGTCTGGCTTCACCCTGGCCGAAGCAGACGCGGCGGAGGCGGAGAGCCTCGCCGACCAAATGGAGCTCGCCGGCGCGGAGGAACCAGCCGGGCACGGCGGCGCGGGCGAGCCCGCCCAGGACGCGGGCGGCTTGCCGGAGGTTGACGCGCCCTCCTCGCAGCTCCCGGGCAGCTCATCGCAGGCGGAGCCCCCTGCCCAGCCGAGGAGGCGTCTCCGCAAGGCCGGAGAGGTGGTGCGGCAGGCCGACCAGCAACCGCAGCCCCGCGTGACACGCGCCTCCGAAGCAGCGGGAGCGGGGTCCTCACGGGCCGCGGCTTCTGCTCCTTCCGCTCCCCGTACCGCGGCGGCAACGGGGGCGGGGTCGTCCACCGTCCCCGCCAAGCGGTCCCGGGAACCCACTCCCCTGTCTCCTCGCGCCTGGAGCAAGCCGGTCTTTGACTATTCCGCGCTTAGCTCCGACGACGAAGAGGAGGACAAAGAGTAAGTTCCTGGTAGAGCTTGTATCTTCTTGATTTCTGTTGCTTAGTCTTGTTTCGCAGCCCACTCATCCTCCCCCGAAACCGTTCCTATTCAGGAGCCTGGCCCAGAGGAGGGCGAAGAGGGCCAAGATCCCGCTGGTCGTCCTTGAGGGCGGATCTCCCCCGGCAACTGGGGAGGTGCCGGAGACGACCTTGCCGGACTTGGCAGCGGGTCCCCAGGGCAGCCCACAGCGCAGCCCCCAGGGTGAGTGCACGGCTAGTTCTTGCTGTTTGGCGCGCGCGTGAGCTCCCCTTCTCTTTGTGGTTGACATGTGGCTGTTGTTGTTGGGTAGGAGCAGAGCAGCCCCAGCAGGCGACCCCGGGGGGCACTCCTGCCGCGCCGTCTGCGTCGACCACCCCGCCTAGGGAGAAATCTCCGGCAAGGGAGGAGCCCCCGGCAGGGGAGACCTCCCCGGCAAGTGAGGAGCCCCCAGCAAGGGAGACCTCTCCGGCAAGGGAGGGATCTCCGGCGAGGGACGCGGCCAATGATCTATGTGAAGTATGAGAGATCAATAGTTTCTTTAAAACACGACCACCACCGTGCTCTAAAAAATCTAAGTGAAGCAAATAGAGCAAAATTATCACGCTCAAAAGATATAAGTGAAGCACATAGAGCAAAACTATCACGCTCAAAAGATATAAGTGAAGATCAAAGAGTATTCTAACAAATTTTAATTCATAGATGGCTCTCTCAAAGGTGTGTATAGCAAAGATGATTGTGGCACACTAACAAACAAAGACACAAATAATACAAGACGCTCCAAGCAAAACACATATCATGTTAGTGAATAAAAATATAGCTCCAAGTAAAATACCGATGGAAGTAGACGAAGGAGGGGATGCCTTCCGGGGCATCCCCAAGCTTTGAATTTTTTGTGTCCTTGGATTATATTGGGGGTTCCATAGGCATCCCCGAGCTTAGGCTCTTGCCACTCCTTGTTCTATAATCCATCAAAAGATTTCACCCAAAACTTGAAAACTTCACAACACAAAACTCAATAGAAATCCCGTGAGCTCCGTTAGAGAAAGAAAACATAAAACCACTTCAAGATACTGTAATGAACTCATTCTTTATTTATATTGGTGTTAAACCTACTGTATTCCAAGTTCTCTATGGATCATACCCTCCAATACTAGCCATAGATTCATCAAAATATGCAAACAACACGCGAAAAACAGAATCTGTCAAAAACAGAACAGTCTGTAGTAATCTGTAACTAACGTAAACTTCTGGAACTCCAAAAAATCTACAAAAATTAGACGACCTAGAAAATTTGTTTACTGATCAGAAGCAATTGGAATTAGAATTTTATCACGTTCTGGTGAGTTTTAATAATTCGGGCACTAAGCGTAAAGTTTCTGGAAATTACAGCAAG
Organism: Aegilops umbellulata; assembly: GCA_032464435.1. Lineage (NCBI taxonomy): Eukaryota > Viridiplantae > Streptophyta > Magnoliopsida > Poales > Poaceae > Aegilops > Aegilops umbellulata. The sequence continues at coordinate 378,035,114 of CP136058.1, read as the reverse complement.
ATCAAATAACTATCATCCAAGAAGATCCAATAGGTCTAGCTTGTCACAAACACTAATTAAAAAACAAAACCACATCTAAACAGAAGGTAGATGGGTTATTTATTCCTAAACAGAAGCAAAAACAAAAAAGCAAGGCATAAAAGCCCCTAGCTAGGCATAAAAGCAAGGATAGATTTTAGGTATTGCCGTCTTTGGTGGCAGGAAAGAGAAGAGCAAATTTCCTTTATATGGCATTCATTCTCCTATTTTGGGAAAGCACATGGCCATTAATGGATGAAGTAAGATTAAGCACATTACGGAAATTTGCATCTAAACTAGATTTCATCTCTTTGATAATTTCATTTTGATAAAGGGTAGATTCAACCTTATCATTCATGGGTGCCCAAATATAGTTTTCATTCTTTCATAGGTATCTATAGAATCCCCTTCAAGAAAACCCTCTTCAAAAATAGAATCTAGCACTTGTTTGAAAGAGGCAGGTAAACCAATATAGAAACCCTTTAAGTAAACCGCAATTTGATATTGTGGTATGTAGCTAGCCCTAATCCTCAATAACCTATCCCAAGCGTCTTTTAAAGACTCATCAATTAAATAACGAAAAATTCCAGAGTCATCTTCATCAAGATCATTTAAACTCTCATTGATGACCCCGGTGGGTCTTTTAATAGCATCATTATTTTTGAGCTTAGAGAGGATAGAAGGGTCATCCAAGGTAAGACCCTGGAAAGGACCGTTTTTTCTTTTTGATTCGTTCATGGCAACGGGAAGGAAAACGGAAAAAGAAGGAGAATGAGAAGGAGAAGGAGAAGGAGAAGGAGAGGGCAAATAAAACGGCAAGGGTGAAGTGGGGGAGAGGAAAACGAGAGGCAAATGGCAACTAATGTAATGCGAGAGATAGGGATTGTGATGGGTACCTGGTATGTTGACTTTTTGCGTAGACTCCCCGGCAACGGCGCCAGAAATTCTTCTTGCTACCTCTTGAGCTTGTGTTGGTTTTCCCCGAAGAGGAGAGGATGATGCAGCAGAGTAGCGTAAGTATTTCCCTCTGTTTTTGAGAACCAAGGTATCAATCCAGTAGGAGGCTACGCTCAAGTCCCTCGTACCTGCACAAAACGATAGCAACTCGCAACCAATGCGATTAGGGGTTGTCAATCCCTTCACGGTCACTTACTAGAGTGCGAACTGATAGATAATGTTTTTGGTATTTTTGGTATAGAGATGCAAAGTGAAAAATAAAAGGCAAAGTAAAAAAGCAAAGCAAGATTAAATTGATGGAGATTGATATGATGATAATAGACCCGGGGGCCATAGGTTTCACTAGTGGCTTCTCTCAAGAGCATAAGTATTCTACGGTGGGTGAACAAATTACTGTTGAGCAATTGACAGAATTGAGCATAGTTATGAGAATATCTAAGGTATGATCATGTATATAGGCATCACGTCCGTGACAAGTAGACCAAAACGATTCTGCATCTACTACTATTACTCGACTCATCGACCGCTATCCATCATGCATCTAGAGTATTAAGTTAGAAACAGAGTAACGCTTTAAGCAAGATGACATGATGTAGAGAGATAAATTCATGCAATATGAAATAGACCCCATCTTGTTATCCTCGATGGCAACGATGCAATACGTGCCTTGCTGCCCCTTCTGTCACTGGGAAAGGACACCGCAAGATCGAACCCAAAGCTAAGCACTTCTCCCATGGCAAGAAGAACCAAACTAGTAGGCCAAACCAAACTGATAATTCGAAGAGACTTGCAAAGATAACCAATCATACATAAAAGAATTCAGAGAAGATTCAAATATTATTCAAAGATAGACTTGATCATAAACCCACAATTCATCGGTCTCAACAAACACACCGCAAAAAGAAGATTACATCGAATAGATCTCCACAAGAGAGGGGGAGAACTTTGTATTGAGATCCAAAAAGAGAGAAGAAGACATCTAGCTACTAACTATGGACCCGAAGGTCTGAGATAAACTACTCACACTTCATCGGAGAGGCTATGATGATGTAAAAGCCCTCCGTGATGACGGCCCTCTCCGGCGGAGCTCCGGAACAGGCCCTAAGATGGGATCTCGTGGATACATAAGGTTGCGGCGGTGGAATTAGGTTTTTGGCTCATGTTCTAATCATTTGGGGGTACGTAGGTATATATAGGAGGAAGGGGTACGTCGGTGGAGCACCAAGGGGCCCACGAGGCAGGGGCGCGCCCTGTAGGGGTGGGCGCGCCCCCCACCCTCGTGACTGCCTCCGGTACTTCTTGGAGTAGGGTCCAAGTCCTCTAGATCATGTTCGGTGAGAAAATCACGTTCCCGAAGATTTTATTCCGTTTGGACTCCGTTTGATATTCTGTTTCTCCGAAATACTGAAATAGGCAAAAAAACTGCAATTCTGGGCTGGGCCTCCGGTTAATAGGTTAGTCCAAAAATAATATAAAAGTGGAAAATAAAGCCCAATATAGTCCAAAACAGTAGATAATATAGCATGGAGCAATCAAAAATTATAGATACATTGGAGACGTATCACCGTCCGAGCAAGAGTGTGAGTCGACGGGAGGCGTGCGAGCAGACCGCTGCGCCGGCTGTCAGGGAGGCGTGCGAGCAGACCGCTGTGTAGGCTCACCGGGAGGCGAGCCCTTTGACCAGGCTCTGCCGCCCACCGTCGTCCCAACTGCTCCCACTTTTAATGTCGCCGGCGCCGCAGTTTAAAATCAACCCCGCACTACCCGGTATCGCTACAATCCTCTCTCTTCCTCTCCGATTCTCCTGTCGTCTACCTCCAACTAGCCTGACCTAAACGTACGCCATGCCGCATCACGTTGGTCTCCCCTTAGTGTTCCAGTTTCCTGAGGAAGACACCCAGCCGGAGTCTCAAGAACATAAGGCGCTCTGGGACGAGCTTGAACTGGCCTTGCAGGAAGAGGCCGCGCCTGTCCCCACTCCCGTTCCGGCTCCCGTCACCCCGACTGCGCCAGCGCCCATCCCCGTGGCATTGATGGGCTGGGAGCCACACATTGTCGTCGAGCTTGATCCCATGGGGTTCCACGAGGTCCTCACCGAATTTCACACGCCCGTGCACCTACCAGCGCATGCGCCTGCGCGTGCACTGACGCGCACGCCCGTGCCGGTGCCCGTGCACCTGCCAGCGCATGCGCCTGCGCGTGCAATGACGTGCGCGCCCGTGCCGGTGCCCGTGCACACGAATGTCTCTAACGCGCCGTTGACAGTGCCTGTCCCCGTGCGGGTGTCAGTGCCCCCCTCAGCGGCATGGATGGCCGCCATCAACCGCTTCCTTGCACCAACGCAGTCGCCTCCTCCCGCCAGTTGACTCGCTCCGAAGTCCAGAACATTTTGGCCTTCCTTGAAGCTAGGCCAACGTCTAGGAGTACGCCAACAATGGCGCAAGACGCTGCCGTTGCCGTCGGTCAGTGCCTCGACGATAGACAGAGCACGACAGAGGAGCCGCTTCCCACCGCGAGACGCCCCCGCCGCCGCCGCGTAATCTAAATTTGCCATGAAAAACGTTCGGATTGCCATGCTTAAAATCTGAACGTTTATCATTTCCATATATTTTATATCGATCGTCGTATAATTTAAAGTCGGAGTCAAACTGAACGAAATGTATGGTTTGATCGATTGAATGTTCTACTAGAGCCGTATCAAATAAAATATAAGACGTCATCAAGCCACATGTATTCCTTGTCATCGAACGACCTAGACTGCTTCAATGTCGAGCGCTCAACACGTTTAGCGTGCAGTTAATTTCATGCCAAAAATAGTGCTAATCACATGACAACACGCAAATAATATCCTAGTAGTTAATATCCGCATGCACTTAATATACTTCCATATTAACATGCATTGCACGTACACACTGACTAGTGCTGCTAGTGCGTGAAACTGGTGCCGTGACTTGTGAACGCGTCCAGATATGGTCAACGACAACATCTCCCGCGAGTTCTTCTTATTTGCCCGTGCGTCTAAACACAGAAGGGGAGGAGAGAGAGAGAGCACACATGGAACCCACCAATAAGTGAAGGAGAATAGTACTAAAAATAATATTACATGTTATCCATTAATTAGGATGTGGTAATATAAAAACATTATGTGAACAAAGGGGGTACAACAAACATTGCTATTCTATGTATGTTGCCTACTCTTGACGTGCGGCTTGAAGGCCCGGTCACATGTTCGATCCTCGTCCTTTATTTTTAATTTGTATATGGGTCCAAATTTGTTTCATGACATGTGGGCCCCTCGGTGTGTAGTTTGTAGCACTTTAATTTGTGGGTCGAAATTTGTTCCATTCCAAGTGGACTATCGGTGTGTAGTTTTGTAGCTTATTTATAATAATTAAAGAGAACAACATAGTATTTTCAATAATACCATGGTGAAACGTTGAAGGCGAGAAAGGACGTGCGAGAGAGCGATGACCGAGCCAGAGGGAAATCAACTAGGGGAGTTGCGTGGGTTGCAACGGTGTTTGGTGTAGTTGTGGGCCGAATGCTACGAAAATATAATCTAAACCGACCGGAATAAATGCCTACACAAATTAACCCAAGGTTGGAGTGCCCCTCGCAATGTAAATAGCTCCGGCTTTGCGAGGTATGGAGAGGTAGTAGCTTCAATGCGTGGATGATACGGTGTGAGAAAGCAAGGTCAATCGAGAGACATATAGATAGAGAGACAAAGTGAGTATGGTCCGACATTCATTGAACAAATATATATGCTCTGGAGAGATATTGTCCGATTGAGCTTTTTGGCAAGGGTGAGGGCTGTAAGATAGAGCTTGAGAGATGATCCAGTCACAGACGTGTAGATATATTTTGTGCGTGGGAGGAAGCAAGGTCAACCAATCACATAGGGTCGCCGTGCGATCGAAAGAGTGAGACGGGTTGGAGAGAGTGACCTAGAAAGACAATGTGCGTGAGAGAGTATACAATGTGAATAGGTCGAATTGGGCTCAAACATGGTGATATATCGTTTTTGTCCGAGAAAGAGCGAGGTCAATCGAGACATATGGAGAGAGAGAGAGAGAGAGAGAGAGAGAGATTGAGTGAGCGTGGCCCACCATGAGGTCGAAAGAGTGGCGGCGGCTTGGATGGACTGACCTAGATAGACAATCTACGTGAAAGAGTATAGAGTGTGTCGATCGAGGCCCGAACAGGGAGATATATCATTTGTGCGTGAAAGAAAACGAGGTTAAACAAGACTCAGATAAAGAGAGCAAGATTGAGCGAGTGTGGCCCGCCGTGCGGAAGAAAGAGTGAGACAGTCTCGAGGGAGTGACCTAGATATACAACGTGTGTGCGTGTGCACGAGAGGTTGGGGGGCTAGATAGGCAATGCATGTATTTAGCGCGAGAGGGTGAGAGGGAGAGGGGGGAGAGAGAGAGCTCGGCATGGGGTGCAATGGCGGGTGTGTGAGGTAAATATATTTGGTAACAGAGTGGAAAAAGAGGTTGTGTAGTTGAGAGACTTAGAGATCGAAACGTGGAGAGAAAGAATGAACGTGTGTTGGAAACTGATATCTTCCTAAGGTGGTTAGGAGAGGAAGATTGACCGATACAGGAAGCATGTAGCGTTTGTGCGGGGGGGGGGGGGGCTAAAAACAACATTTGAATGTACATAGTACGAGACTTAATATCGATGTTTCAATTCGGTGTACATTGTAAGATTTGAACCCAGGACCAGGCATACGGGTAATTATTTCGAATTCGTGCCATACAAAGTTTCGAAAAGTTGACATTGACTCAGTTTGTTGTGCTATTTTGTAGGTCATATGTTTGAATCATCCAAAAGTTTTCATACTACCATGGTGTTCATCATATACATATGAATTTGTATTAAAAAAGTAGCGTGGATACAATGAAATGCGAAATCCACGTTAGAATTGGAGATCGCTACGTGACACATACTCTAATTCAAATAACTAACTACGTGACACACACTCTAATTCAAATAACTAATTATGTGACACACACTCTAATCCACGTTAGCATGGGTACCGTTTCGATTTTTTTTTCAAATAACTCCTCATTAATTTATTTATAGTACTTCCTCTGTTCACTTTTATAAGACCCTGAAGACATTTCAGACAATGTGCAAAACAGTTCATTTTAAGTTGTCTGAAACGACATACAAAAGTGAAGGGATGGAGTATCTCGTTTCGATGACTAATTATTGCAAGGAAAACACGGGCATGGTAATACATACAGATTCGTTTGCAAATGAAAGAAGATTCGTTTGCATTCTCAAATGTAGGCGCACTAGGCAGACCAAGGTCGTGTCGGGGTGGAAGCTGCTTCGGTGCCTTAAAGGCAACTGCCTTTGGGTCACTGACATGTGGGCCAGCCACCTGTTGGGCCCACATGTCATGGACACAAATGCATGTGCCTTCAGGTACCGAAGCATAGTCGTGTCGGGGTGGTCGCGTGTGTCGGACGGACGCATAGCACCCAGCCACCCACCCCCCTCCCCCCCAAAAAAGGATGACAACAATATAAGTTCGCGTTTCCATGTTTCGGGTTGAAATATTTGGCGCCCCAATTCCAGCCCTGCAAAATCTCTCTTCTCCACCGTCCCCTTCCGCGCCCAGATTGCTCAAATCCCTAATTCGCCGCCAACCCTCGAATCGCCCCTCGTCTCGTCTTTTTCTCCACCGTTCCCCACCTCTGTGCCGGACGACGACGACGAAGACAACGGTCGCGCTTCACCACCGCACCGGAGCTACCTCATCTACGCCCTCGTCCACCGCATCGGGTGGTCCACCGACAACGCGGCTGCCGCAACCGACGTGCTCACAGACACCGAGTTCCACCGCATCAGGTGCGCTTCACCGACACTGTCTCCCAGCTCACCGGGGCTACTTCACCGAGCACATCGTCGCACCTTCGCCCCCCGAGGTGGTTGGGGCTTCACCAACGGTCTCGTCCACCGCATCATAGCGCTCCGCTGCCACTCAAGATCTACATCCGTGCGCGGCCAGCCAACGCCAGCGCATCACCCTCAACGGCTCTGAAGTGACCCGCACTCTAGCTAGGCGAGCATGCCCAAACGCCGGCCCGAACTAGGTATCCACACATCACTCCCTTGTGCACTGTTCTGACGATGTTTGGATATCCTTTCAATGCTCTCTTAGCTTACACGCCTATGCAACTCTGACTTTAACTCTTATTTCTTCTGGAGATATCATCTGAAACAAGAAAATCCATATTTTAGCGAAGCATGACGGCACTACGGGATCTGGTACACATCCTGCACACCCGTATAACCTTGTAAGTATCTGTCCTCTGGTACAACATCAAGGTCGATTCCTCTTATTTGATCAACCATTCGTCGTGTCAAAAATGCAGAGGGGGATGCAAGGAGCACAAGGCCTGCACATCCAAGCAAGTGGTAACATGGAATTGTACATGGAACATCCCAAGCGCAAGCAGAACTGCAGTGAGCCTATACAACGAGCTAGCGTAAGTCCCTGCATTTCATTTAATTCATACTGGCATTCGTGTATGATTTGTGTGTAGTGGCTGATCCACGTATTCAAGTTACCAGGGGCGAACATTTAACTTAAAAAATACAAAGGCACTTGCACTCTGGAAATCAACATAACTTGAGAAATGTGAAGCTACATGCTCTTTGAAAACCAGCTAATGATCCAAAGTAGTTCAGATTATAAACACTAAATGATGCAAGCACCAAAAAACACAAAATGCAACATGGTGTACGAGGACTACAAACATGGTTTTTACCTGCTTGAATTATTTGTTCTCTGG